>JAZAYU010000081.1:1797711-2261421 GCA_038501625.1 Corbicula japonica
TGATGTATCTTTATTTTGCATACAGTAAGACACTTTAGAAAAGTAAAGAAGAAAAGCTAGACCTAAAAATTCCTTAAAATTCTGTTTAAATAAATTCAAAAAAAACTAAGCGATACAAAACATAATTTTAAATTCCCAAGTAAGTGCAACGATACAGACAAGAAAATGTTTTATACTTTGTAAAAGAAAGTTTCAACTACTAAAAGAGAAATCAGTGATTGTCATCCGTTTACGTGACCAGGAAGAAACCAGGAAATTGTAGGTCAAACACACTTTTACTAATATCTCGTAAAGTTTACATATGTAAGTCACGAGGACACAATAAATTGTTGTCAGTATCATATTACTTATGTGGGCATTTAAAATGATGTTTTGTGTTGTTTAGTTTTTGTGAATTTACGTAAATAGAAATTGAGGGAATTTATAGGTTTCGCTATTTTTCTTTACTGTTAGATCTAACGTGTCTTACTATGTGCAAAATAAAGATACATTAATAATATACATTTGCGCAAAGTTTCACTGAACAGCATTTTGCCATTATTGAGATTTTGATAATTTTTGTGTCGCCCTTTCGAAGAAATGGCGATACATAGGGACCGCTTTGTCTGTCCGTCCGTCCGTCGGTCCGTCACGAAAACTTTGACTATAACTTTGCCATTTCTTAATTTTTCTTTATCAAACTTTCAAATTATATTGCTTATGACAACACGCTCGAGATGATGCCAAATTCTCAAGGTCAAGGTCACATTTGATGGAGTTATGCCCCCTTTTGTACCTGGATTTTTACACGAAAACTTAACGTTGGCTATAACTTTGTCATTTCTAAATTTTTACATCAAACTTTCAAATTATATTGCTTATGACAACATGCTCATGATGATGCCAAAATCTTTGATGGAGTTATGCCCCTTTTTGTACTTGCATTTTTATTCCGACATAGCACCAGAGGGCGACACAAGTGTTCAACTGAACACCCATCTAGTCTTTTTATCGATGAACGTGGTTGGGAGGAGTGTGGTAAGACCTTTACCATCATGCATCATAGAAATTGCTCCTACTGCCGACCAAACCCGTACGGCGACACCTTTGTCAGTTACAAAGGAAAGATCGCAATGGATGTGTATTCTTGGGAGGGAGGTGTTGCTTTTACTGGCATGCTTCATTAATTTTTGTAAATCGTGGCAAATTAATGTGTAAGCGCAAATAACATATAACTATTTTCAAGAAATCTAAAAAATGGTTGTGTAGTGATATCACAGATTTAAAGTGTTTTTTTTTCTTCTTCCAATTATTTGACTAAACTAAAATGAGCATGTAATATGTTCATGTTTACTTTACAGTTTTCAACATTGAAAGACCTTACATTTATTTACTATCAGAAAGAAATCTGCATGTAAATATTAAAATTTTGTTCGAAGCATCCCCAGTTTGGTTCTTTTGACTAATTAGGTTATTAGATAGATTTGTCTCCCTTTGTACTTTCAAAATTATTGTCAAGTTTCTTTAAAATCATTAGTTGGTTAATAGCCACTGCCAACCTTCTTAACTGATTTATGTTAACAGCAATAAGAGTATAGCAAAAATCATAAAACCATGTGCGTGCATAAGTGCGTCCTTCCTTGCGTCCGTCAAGGTTTGTCCGGACCATATGTTTGACATGCATTGAGCAATCTTGTTTATATTTGGCATGAATGTTATCCTCAGTGAGACAGAGTGTCGCGCCCAAACCCCGGATTCCAACGTCAAAGGTCCATGTCAAAATAAGGGGTCAAAGATCATTTCAAAGCTTGTCTGGCCCACAACTTTGAAATGCACAGAGCAATCTTGTTTATATTTTGTAAGAATGTAAAGCTCAGTCAGACAAAGTGTTGCGCGCAAACCCCATGTTCTCGTCACAAACATCAAGGTCAGCGTAAGTGGTCAAAGATCAGAAAACCACTAATTCTTGAGCCCTCTGGCGGTGATTTGGTGTATAAACGTGCATAAGTGTGTCTTTTGTCTGTTACTGCGTATGTGCCCGTCTGGAATTGTCCAGACCATTACTCTAACATGCATTGAGCAATCATATTTATTGTTAACCGCTATGAGACCAATTATTGGCCGTAAACATCAGGT
This sequence comes from Corbicula japonica, assembly GCA_038501625.1. Taxonomy (NCBI): domain Eukaryota; kingdom Metazoa; phylum Mollusca; class Bivalvia; order Venerida; family Cyrenidae; genus Corbicula; species Corbicula japonica. The sequence continues at coordinate 1,799,827 of JAZAYU010000081.1, forward strand.
TCCCGTCTCAAAGGTCAAGGTCATATTTAGTGACCAAAGGTCAGGTCAGAGCTTGTCAAGCCAATAATTTTACATGCATTGTTTACATTTTGCATGAATGTTAACCTTAGTGAGAAAGAGCGTTGCGCTCAAACCCAGAGTTCATATCTCAAAGGTCGAGGTCACAGTGATAATTAGGGGCCAAAGGTCAGAGCTTGTTAATCCAATAACTTTTACATGCATTATTTAAATTTTGCATGAATGTTAATTAGTGAGAGAGTGTCAGGGGCAAACCCAGACTCCAATCACCAAGGTCAAGGTCAGCATTAAAATCAAAGTTCATGTCAGAGTTTGTCCAGCCAATAACTTTTGCATGCATTGGGCAATCTTGTTTTTATTTGACATAAATTAACGTAAACTTTGGTGAGACAGTGTGTCATGTGCTCAAACCCTGGGTTCCCAGCTCAAAGGTAGAGGTCATAGTTGGGGGACAAAAATCATGTCAGATCTTGTCCGGCTCATAAATTAAACATGCTTTGAGCAATCTTGTTTTTATGATGTTAAGTCTTGTTTAATATATAATGTTCAGTGAGAAGGAGCATTATGCAAAAACCCAAGGTTTCTTTCTCAAGCGGGCTTTCTACTCTTCAGAAAAAAGTAGGGCATTTTTTATTTTAAAAGTAGGGCAAAGTAGGAATTTCTGACATTCAAAAGTAGGGAAAAAGTAGGACGTTTAAACCTTTTTTATTTCATAATACTTTGATATAATAACACACTGATCACAAAAGGTTGCATGGTTCATTTAGTGATGTATCTAAAGTGAAATAGCAAAGTGGCGCACTAGGTTCCTTTTGAATAGACCCCTTTAACCTAATTGTCAAATGCATTGCCCCATATCCTACTAGCACAGTTCACTTTTGGTATATTGTAATGATTGATTAAGAGTTGCATGTGTACATGAATACTGGCAGCGTTGCATGTGTGTGTGAAACATTCCTATATTTTTGGGCAAAAAACTAATAGCTTCATAAAAATATTGTTGATGAATGATACACATGTATCAATAAGCATTTGAATGACTGCCTCGAGACCAAAAAATGACCTGCATTATAAAAATTTGAAACATTAAATGACATAGAATAAAAAATATTCATTTGACTTAAGAACAAATCATTTGACTGAAAATTAACTTTAGACAGAAATGTTATTCTGCATATCTTACCAGTTTTCCAGGAATCATTTTAACAAGCTATGTAAATTGTGGTTTTAAAAAAATGCCATGAACTTATCTGTGCATTTTGATATTTCTAGTGAATAAAACAAGTGTTTTAAGAGAAGGTGCAAAAATACAGATATTGTTTCATGTATCTTATATAATTATTTATGATATAAATAAAGTGTCATGTTTCTTTTTTTTTTTAATTTTCAGGCTGAAGTGATTGAAAACTTGTAACTTTACTGAATTAACAAGGCCATGCAAAGATTTTTCTTCAATATTTCTGCTTTCTAGAAAGCTTAAATTTTAATTCTATATTTGGTATAGTAAACAGTTTCAAATTGGCCTAAATCCTACAGAAAAATAGTTTTCATTATGCAAATTGATTTTGTGAAAGTCCAAATTATTTGGATGATAACATTTCAGATAGGTCTCTATAGGCACCTGCATTTTATATACCCAATACTTTGTTCCCCGCTCTCCCTTTCTGATAGCACCCCGTCCTTTTAATTCCTGGATACAACACTATCATTATTTCTTTCCATGCATGAAAGACAGAAACCTGTTGACCATGATGCAGAATGACTAACTAAAGCACCTTGCTTTACAGAATGGATTTTACAAAGGAAACCACATTAAAAATATTTGAACTACTATTTTGTAATTGCAAGGATAGGAAAATACAACTAGAAGTGCATATCTAAGCATTATTTTGCATTTAATTAAAAAAAAATTTTTGAAATGGAAAAGTAGGGATAATAGGGCTGTTTTGGAAAAAAGTAGGGCTCAGACTAAAAAAAGTAGGAAAAAGTAGGAAAAGTAGGGAAAAGTAGGGAGCAGTAGAAAGCCTGCGAGTCAAGTCATGATAAAATTAAGGGGTCAAAGGTCCTGTCAGAGGTTGTCCAGATTACAACTTTGATTAATCAATCTGTTTATATTTGGCACAAATGTTTACAACAGTGAGTGTCATGCCCACAACCAAGGTTCCCATCTCTAAGGTAAAGGTCACAGGGGTCAAAGTTACCGGGTTATGTCAGAGTTTGTCCAACAGGTAGCTTTGAAATGCATAATGCAATCTTGTTTATATTTGGCAGGAATATTAATCATAGTAATAGGGAGTGTCCTAAGCAAACTCAAGTTTCCTTTCTCAAAGGATAAGGAGACAGTTGTCGCCACATCATGTAAGATTTGGTCATGCCTATTACTTTGACATAAATTGAACAATCTTGTTATTGTTGGCAAGTTCCTACCTTAACGAACAGTATCACTTGCATCTCAAATGTAATGTCAGATTTTGTCCAGCCCATAACTTTGGAATGCACAGAGCGATCTTGTTTATATTTGTCATTAGTGTCATCTCAGTGAGCAAACCCCAGTTCCTGTGACATGTCACTAGTGTGACAATTTTTCTCCGAGACAAAACATACGACTTTGTCAAAAATGTTAACATTGCTTCTTCAGAATAGGCTGCACATGTTGCCACCAGGCATCTAGTTATGCTTGTATCTGTAATTCAGCATAAATCTTATTAATGTCTACATTGAAACAGTCGACTGATTTCAATACTTGGTTGTAGTCTGTATTTCAATTTATATAAAAATAACAAGCATTCAAATGGGTACCAATTGTGAACCACTTGTTGCCGATACATGTATGTTTTTATATGTTTTAAAGAAAAGTAAACTTAAAAACATTTGTTTGTTTGTTGTGATTTTTAAGGATTTAATCAGATTAGTTCAAGTAATTATTAGATGTTCAGTTAAACAGATAACAAAGACAGTGGAGGAATTGTTTCTGGTTTTATTTTTGCTGACTCATCAATCTCTGAGCACAGAGATAAATGATGCCACACTTCAGCATAGACTTCCGCTAACAAATACAGGAACAGAAATTCTGGTGACCTCACAATAAATACTGCTGTATAATGCAAACACAAGTACACGTTAACGCCAGTGTTAAATGCGACTATGACTAATGAATGGCTTTCATGAGAAAATCTGTCTCTAAAGGTATTTTGACCTAAGTTTAAGAATAAATTCTTTATAAAATATTTTCATGTTCTTTTGTTCTAAATCCTGGCAGGTTTTACATAAATGGAACACAGAACTGTAAACCAGCAAGTATGTAAATATGAATTCACGCCAAATGCTTTAAGACAATTTCCCATGATGCCATAAAAGAAAACTTTCGAACCCTATGTTTTACAATCTAAGCTGGTCCACTTATTGTTATTAGGGATTTTATCTCTATCCTCCATAGACAAACCTTAATTGCATGGGCGAACAGTGTAGATCCTGATCAGCTGGCACATCCATTTGCTTTATGATTTGTTAGGTTATTTCTGACCTGGATCTACACTGGTCGCCCATGCCCATGTCTATGGAGGAAAGCGTTAAAAATAACTGATTACTGAATAGCCAACTTTTTAGACCCTGATCAGACTGCATGCTGATACGAGTCTACATTAATTGCAAATGTGACAAATGATGTGCCAAGCACTTTAAGAGTTAAATCTGAAGATTAATTAACTCTTTCCTCCATAGAAACACCTTTATTGCACAAGCCAACAGTTTAGATCTAGATCAGCCAGCACATCCATGCCATCTGATCAGGATCTGAACTGTTCGCTTTTTGATCAGTTAGGTTATTTCTGCCCAAAATGCAACCAGTGCAGATCCAGATCAGATGGTACAAATGTGCCGGCTGGTCACACATACATTAAAATGCGTATATATGGAGGAAAGGTTAAATAATGTTAGATATAAACAGAAAACTAGAAATATTACCTAGTTGTTTTTTTTTAAAGGTACTTAATATTGACTTTGCAGTAGCTCTGTTAATATAAACTAATGGCAATTTTACATTCATGAATGCCAAAATCTGCCATTTGCTTGGAACAGCTTTTAAGAATGTTTGCAATTTAGATATATTTAAATGACTTACAGTATTTAAGACAAATCTGTATAAAGCTTTTATACTTTTACTGACCTGAAAAACCTGCAAAAAGGATACAATTTTCGATAACAAAAAAATCAAACATATCATAGAAAATATAGGAGAGTTAAACTCCTCAACTAAGACCACATAATGAACATGGAGACTCATCTATATAGACGAGTGTTTTTTATTAAGATAAAATTGAGTACAAACACCTTAAATTATGACATCTAGATAACAGATAGTGGTATTATGGGTGCTCTTCATAAGGAGCTTTGCTGTACTACATGAATACACTGCAGCTCTGTTATACAACAATATGTTTTTTTTAGTGATATCCAATATAATAAGCTTTGCTCATGGATCCCGATTTGAAAAATAAAGAACATTTTATCTTTATACAAACAACAGTCACTTTATTGTCAAAGTAATTCCTATCTGGTTAACACAGAAATATACGATATAGTTATTGGAAAATCTGCTTTTTTATTGGTAACCTGTGGATATCGGTAAGCAAGTTTTGTGGTAGATCTATCTACAGATGTGTGTGATGAACTGATAAAAAATTGCCGAATGTCAATTTCTCACTGCGGAAATATACATACAATATAAAAAAATTGCCATTTTGTATGATGTTCAGTTAATACGAGGGTTGTTCGGAAAGTTTTGAGACACGGCCAATATTTTACGTTGGAGAAGATAAAGTCAAACAAAAGTTTACTCTGTATTACTATAATACCTCATCTATTATGGTGTAAAATTTCATTACAATAGCTTCGTGTATACGAATGCTACAAAGCGTTAGGCACTGACACTACCAGTGACCCGGCGCACGCAACGACGTTGCCCGACGTTGCCATTATTTTCGGAGTTTAAAGTCACTGTAGAGAAGTCAACTTCTACTCCTTTCAAACTATCTACCTTCACACCTTACACAATGCGCATGCCGAAACCCGTGACTTTGAAAGTGTATCAGTTAACATTTTGTGAGCAGTGGCCGCACCTACATCGCAAACTTCTGCAACTTCTCTTACTGTTATGCGACGGTCGCACTGAAGCGCGTCTTTGGCATTGTCAGTTTATCGTCGATGACGGACGGGCAACCGCTCCTTTCCTTGTCTTTTGTTGACTTTCTGATATCCCGATACACCTTATGCCATCTAAACATAAATGGCCGACTAACAGTAAGTCCGTTGTTTGCCTATTCTAGAAGTTGCTGGGTTTATGTTGGCGTTTTCACAAGATTAACGCAAAACATAATAAAACACGCTGTTCTTCTTTTGACGGTGTTTCCATAGTCGCTGCCTTGTCGCGCAGGTGTTACTATACGATCTAAGATAACGGCTTAAACAACATGCGGAAATGACGTACCGAAGTCAGAAGTAACGGCATAAACATTTTGCGACGTATGGCGCAATTTTAGGGGCTCTTTTCGTTCAGAAAGAAAAATTATAACAAGAAAATACGCCTTGCGCCAGGATGTGTGGACAGTTGTTGCTATGGAAATGATTATATGCATAATAATATCGTTACCACGTTTTAAAGTCCTTACTCGGATACATTACATATTAAACTATAATTTGTATTAAATATTCTGCGCAGCAATAATTAGTTACAGAGAAAATCATACTGTCTCAAAACTTTCCGAACAACCCTCGTATTTTGTTTATATTGCCTTTCATTACATTATTATACAGTGGTCATCGACCCTAAAGAATCGTGATATAACGGAGATGCAGTGTACTGTTGATCATGATTACAAAATGTATTTGTAAGAACACTGGAAATCCTTGTGATCCGAAAGCAGCAATAATCACATAATGTACGAGATTCTTGTAGGGACAGTGTATGTTCAATCACTACACAGCAGCATTACACAATCTATTACACAAACATAATAATTTGCATAAGATTTAAAATCATAATCCTTTCTGTTCTTTTTACAAATAAAAATTTATCATACATGTATTTCTAATGGTTATCACAAACTTTGTACATTGATGTTAATAATAAATACAAATGACAAAATACAAAAACGATAAATCTCTAGTCTAAAATGTGTACAAATTTTGTTAAGAAGCTTAACAATAGCAACATGCATAACATATGAGAAGACTTAATGATTAATGAAACATATAATCAGATCTCTGTAATTGTGTAGAAAAACAATAAGACAAGATAACTTTTGTTCACAATGAATATATCGAACAGACTTGAGCGATATTATTCCGGGCCAAGTTAGATTGACACAAAATTACATTAGAAGACGCCCTACATTTGTAGCCTATCAGAAGGTATGAAAATTCAAATTTCCTCATTGATTTTCAAAAATCATTTGGAAAATAAAATGAGATTTTGCTGATTCAATCATAAATTTATCAGTTATAGTTACCTGCTTATAGATTCTAGACTTGACTACCATAATACAGAAGTAAATACCAGCTGTTAACATTGAATGTTAAGTGGCTATCAGCTGTCATACAAGGTAGGAATTATATAGAGTTTTTCATGTTATTCACTGTATTTGAGGTTAATGGTAGAGAAGAAAAGAGAGAAAAAAAAGTATATATTGGCATCCCCAGAAAGCAACTTGTCCACAAAGACACAATTGTTGATTGTAAAATGCACAGTCAATTATATAAAAAAAAACTCTGGCAAAAACCTTCCTTTTTCACAATAATTTACTGGTACTATTTTAGTCAGTATTATGAGCTACTGTATACTGTAAGATTGGTTACAACTTCAAATTTGAAAATATACAGAGATGGTCATTATGTTCTAAAACTCTACTTGTTGAATAAATAGTATTAATGGTCAAAATTTACCTGGAATCAACAATTTTTAAGTGTAAAAATTATGTAATAACAAATATTTCTAGAAATATATTGAAAAACTTCTTTCAGTCAAGTATTACATCTAGAGGCAAAGAAGTCTACACCTTTCTGTACTTGTTGTAAATAGAACTACATAGAACACATTAATCTGACATGTAGTTTTACACACATTCAACACGGCAAAATAAGGTTAACACTTCTATGCAAGCAGATGTTCAATTATAGGGGATATATGCAAAACCTATGTTTTTTAATTTTGTTTAAATACTAGTTTTAAATACAAGTCTGTGTCATTTTTGCAACACTCACACATTGTGTGCAATACAAGTTTTCCTAGAATTATGCAAGTAAATGTTCAAAACATACAAACTGAAATTAGAAATATATAAAACTAAGAACAACCTTGAACACAACATGATATGAAGGGCTTGTGTCACAAACCTGAAGCAAAATAGCCGGCATTTTGACTTGGGAACAAATGTGACATGTAGTCAGCACATATATACCAGTTTGAGAACATTATCCCTTTACTCTATACATTCAAGTACATGTTTTTATGCATGTGCATCCAGTGTAGATCCTGATCAGCTGGCACATCTGTGCCAACTGATCTGGATCTGTACTGCTTACATATTGGTTAGAAATAACCTAATGAATCAAAATGCGAACAGTGCAGATCCTGAGACAGATGTGCTGGCTGATCTGGATCTACACTGTTCGCACATGCCATGAAGGCGTATCTATGTCATGTAAAGGGTTATGGAGGTTAACAGGCCACACTGGGATTTGAAATACTGTGCACATGATACTATGAAATTATTATACGGGGCATCTCAGTGAAATGTTGTCTTTGGAATGCGGAAGCTCCACAGGAGGTTCACTGGGGTTGCTCAGAACCATCTTTTTTTGGCAGCAATATTTAATTTTCATCCATGGCAATTTTGGGCAGAAAAACTACTTTTTTTTCTTGTATTAACTAGGTTACTTTGTTTAACAGTCTGTTATTTTTACCATGAAATGCATAATAAGCAATGTCGTCTGCTCAACTTTATGACATCATAGCAAGGAAGACATGTTTTCCTGTGTGAAGTGCCCCATATTACAACGATTTAATTGTGAAACATTGCTAATATTTTCAATTGACACTTAGAGATTCTCAGTTAACTGCACATAAACCATCATGAATATTGCTGCACTGCACATATGTGTATATATAAGTCAATACACTACACATATGCCTATCATGTGAAAGACAGCTCTGCAAATATTTTACAGTGAGAATCTAATCTTTACACATGCCACTGTGAAGTGTGCATTATATCTGTAATAAGGAGAATTACATTTTACTTCTGTTAAAATCTCAGTGCAACAAGTTTCTTATACTATGGTGGGAATTTCTACATCAGTACATTTTCAAAATGGAAGAATTGCCCAGTGACCCTTTACTCCTTCGGTACAGATTTTATCACTTGTGAGAATAGTTTAGATCCAGATCAGCCAGAACATCTGTGACATCTGATCAGGATATCTACACGGTTCACTTCTTAGTCAGAAAGCAAACAGTGTGGATCCTGATCAGATAGCATGGATGTGCCAGCTGATCTTCATCTATACTGTTTGCCCATGCCATAAAAGGCTTATATATTAAGAAAAGAAATATACATGTGTAAGCAATGGTGTGTAATGCAATGGTTAGAATTGGTTATGTTCCTAAATGATAAATTTGTTAGTATGCCTAATACAGAAAAATGCTTCAATGAACGATAATGTGGCACTCATGTTATTAACTAAAAATTTGTTTAAATTCTTTTTCCTTAATGCAAAACTCAATATTAGATCTGCAAAAAAGACATTTAGTATTGACTACAATTTGTTTCTGAAAAACATGGCGCTAGTAATAGTAGACTGTGGTCGTTTCTAGCTCATTCATATTTAAGTCTCTGCAAGTGATTTTGACCTTTTGGTAGCAATGACTGTTATATGACGATACACTCAATAGCGATATTAACAATATTTTTGAAAAAGAATATATGGAGTTTTGAAATAAATTAGGGCTCAACTGATTTTAGGTCAAACAACTGACCTATTATTCATTTGACCTCATCCATGTGTTGACAGTTTTATTTGAATTATTCAGAAACAAACTGAAATGTCGTTTATACATGCTTTTTTGTACAATACTTATGGTTATTTGAAAATAAAATATCAAAATCATTGACAAACAAAATTGCTAAATGCCATCCACAGGTGCCTCACTGAGACTGAATCTTTGACAAAAGGAAACATCCAATCGGTTTTGGGGAAAGTTTTGAGATTCTAAATAAATGCTAAAATGTGCCCTTAATAATGTCTGGAGTGGCACCTTGGTTCAATCTACACTAGGACAAAAGGCTGAAACTCCACACAGGAATATACACTTGTAGAACCTAGTGCTGGGCCCAAATTTATAAATCTGAAGACAAGTCTCCATTTCAGCCAATCAGATGCTTGAGATTTGAGACTGGTTTCCATGCTCAGTTTTATAACGTTGGGCACTGAAGTAATCAAGTACATGAAAATATTGTATCTTATAAAGATTTTTCCAGTATTATATAGTAATATCAATGTGTCATTACTTGGTACTTAACTAAAATTAACCTTTTACTCCATGCGATAATTTGTTATCCGTAAGGCCAACAGTAAACATCAAGATCAGGCAGCACATTTGCAACATCTGATCAGGATCTAAACTGTTCACTTTAAATTCAGCAGGTAATTTCTGTTCGAGAAGCCACCTGTGTAGGTCAAAATCAGATGTGCCAGCTAAAATGTATATACACTGGTTATATACTCGAAAAACAACAACAACAACAAGTATATATATATATATATATGTGGTTTAATGGAGTAAAGGGTTAATGTTGAAATGTTGAAAGCAGGCAACTGTTTGAACTGAGGTTACTATTAAAATATCACAACCAAAACTAATATAACATTAATTATATAGTTCAAATCAAATAAGATCATTTATGAAATCAATCAATGTTTATAGTTTCCTTTGCTATATCAGTCTTTTCATTTTTACAGTGTATGGTGCAAAATATATCTAAATACAATTGATATAAAACTTACAAAAACTTTGAAAAGGAACAATTTTGATTTACACCTAAGTAATATCATACAATCGTAAAGATGTGATTAACCCTTTACTCCATATATATGTAGTTTACATGTGCTACGACTGTAGATCCAGATCAGCTGGCTGCATTTTACATGTGCTACCAGTGTAGATCCGGATCAGCTGGCTGCATTTTACATGTGCTACCAGTGTAGATCCGGATCAGCTGGCTGCATTTTACATGTGCTACCAGTGTAGATCCAGATCAGCTGGCTGCATTTTACATGTGCTACCAGTGTAGATCCAGATCAGCTGGCTGCATTTTACATGTGCTACCAGTGTAGATCCAGATCAGCTGGCACATGCGTGTCATCTGATCTGAATCTGCACTGGTCATATCTTGGTCAGAAATAATCTAATGAATCTAAAAGCCAACAGTGAAGATCCTGATTACACATCCATGCTATCTGATTAGAATCTATGCTAACTGCATTTTGATTCATACAGTTATTTCTGACCAAATGGCAAACAGTGTAGATTCTGATAAGATGGCACAAATGTCCCAGCCAATCCGGATCTACATTGAAACACATATATAGGGAGTAAATGGTTGAAAAAACATGATCTTAGAAATGTAAAACCATCTGTAATAGGAGACGTTATTTGTTCGATGCAATTAAAGCTATGTTATGTACTAGCAGATTATGTTATAAAATTATTATCACAACAGAAGAACTACATTTAATACAAGTTGATCTAAACTTGAGGCTCGGAGATGTTGTCTTCCGAATTCTTTGAATCCTTTGACTGGATCTTCACACATGATCTGAGCTTTCACTGCTTCGACTTTCAACACAACGAACACTAGTACCGGTATAACAAACAATACTGCAGACACTGCAGAATATGCCCACTTGTTGTAACACTGTTGTAAACCATGTCATTTGCATCATATGCTAAAATGAAGAATTCCTTTAAAATCAGTGTGCATTTCTATTTAAAACTTTGTTGGCTTTTTCAAGATAAGGGCTCAATGTATGGGGTCATTTTCCCACATTGTGTGTTATTCCTCAAACAAACTAACTGTTCATCAAAAACAACATCGCAAAACATATATGTTTATTGCCAACTATGAATCACAGTGACTTGTGATTTTCTATGTGAGAAACTTTGAACGTCTATAGTCCAGCTTCTAGGTGATTTTGTGATATTTGATTGCACTTAATCCGATTGCGAGTCATGCTGAATCAAGCTCTGTGCTACAAACACTTTAAGAAACTTGTCATTTCATGTTATAAGTATGACAAATTAACTTTTGGCTACTGAGTAAAATCTGAACCTTGTCTGTGTACTTAAAAATATGTTACCATTGTGGCAAAACAATTTGGTTACACGTTTACAAGCTAGGAGATGCAATATCGTTCAAAACACAAGTAATTCTTGCAGTACTGGACTAGAACACTACATCCACAGTTTATGGTTACAGGAAACATCTCATAGTAACGATCATGCACTATAAAACACTTTTACCATTGGTTGAATTATTTGAAATTTGACGATAAGTGGATGTAGTTCCATGCACTTTGCTAAATTTTAAAATCAACACTTTCTCACAGCTGTTACAATAATTATACTATTTGTATTATACTGAGACATTATTTTAATAAGTTTCCTATGTTTTGCTTCATGATCAGCAGTCTCGCATGGTTTCAGTTGTTTTTTGTTGAAGTGTGGACCCAGGCCCCACCATGACCCCTCTATGTGGGCCTTGTGGTGACCCCTGACCAGGTTCAGATCCATCCCCACTGTCCTCGCTTCCATCTTTACTCCGGTCCTTGTTTCGGAATTTCTTACGCCACGAGGGTGCCCGCCGGAATCTTCCGCCTTCGCCCTAGACAACAGAAGAACAGCATGCAACATATTCAGAGCTCAAATGTTAGCCAAATTACACAAAAAAGCTTGAAAATTAATTAATAACTTTGTCTGATATGCAGTAATAATAGGCTGTTGAATGATTGTCCCAAACAATAGTTAATTTTTTTATTAACAACAAATGATAGCTAGAGTAACTGAGGTTTAATTTAAACGCTAAAACTTAATTCTGAACTAAATGAACTAACAAGTTTATATGAAAGTGATCAATGTTTACTTTTTGTAATACAGAAATATTTGCTAATTCTTAGGTCTTGGACTTTCAACTTCCATCAAAACAGAGCATAAGCTTTATTGTGACAATGGCCCATTACCATACATCTGAGATTGGAGACCAGTCTCAAATCTCAAGCTCTGAAATGGAGATGTCAGATGCTCGAAATTTGAGAACTGTCTGAAGTTTGAGCTTTATGACATTGGGCATCATTATACTTACAATACTTGTTCCAATGAATTTCTGATTTTTAATATGTTTATTATTGTATTTCTGTAGATGTTTGAGACAAAATATCTCTGACAACATTAATGGACTTATGAACGAGTATATATGGTAATGTATAACAAATGAAGATAGCTAATTAAGCTGCAGCCAAACCAAAAGCTTGCTCACAATATTGAGTGGGATTTACCAGGAATGCACCAATTCTCCTTGAAAATCTGTTAAAAGTTTTACAGCTGCAAAAGCTTTGAATAAGTGTCAGTAAAATGGTTAGTTAGATAATATGGCATAATTTAACTTCCATTTAACAACTATTTGCACTAAAGTCAAATATTATCATTTCTCATGAATATAAAATCCAAGCATTTTTTAAAGTCATCTAAGGTACAGTTGTTCAGGTAGTATCGGATAGCTAAGCAGACAACCGCTCAACGGGTCTTTAAAAGTAGAAATTCTACAAACTTATCAATATCATTCAACAGACAAAAGTGTTCTCTCTTAAAAACTGACTTCTTTTTAAATTTTTGTGACAACTTTCATGCTCGAGGTTTTATATATGATATGCATGGATTGAGCCAGTAGCGGATAGCTTCAGGGAGTATGGGATAGGTAGTGTTAAGTCACTAATAGGGCTTCTCAAACCAACCCAAATATTGTATTTTTATTATGGCATGTACTGAAACATGTTCAGGGGTTTATCAAATGAAAATCAATACTGTTTGAACTGAATTTAACCGGAAAAATGTGGCTAACTGTATCAGAAGAAAAGTATGATACAATAGGTCATAAAAATTTTAACACCGATAAATAAATTGCATTAAAAACTGATGACAGAGAAATCAAGAGGAATATACAGTATTATTATATTGCATAGAATAAAAACTTAGTAAAATATCTTTACTTACTGGCGATAACTAAACTTGGTGGCCAGAAAAACTAGGATTTTTTCTTACACAGTTCATTCATAACGTACATGTATGTGAGTTCTCAAATTAAAAGAAAATATAGCACAATGAAATAAAATACTGTGAAAACATATTCGAAAACTGGCCATATTGAAAAAAGAAAAGAAGAAGTCAATGAGTAAGCCTTCAGCGCATCCGACTCCGGTGTTCTTAAAAGGTTTCAACAAGGTCTCAGTTGAAAGCATTGACATTCAGTGTTTCCTCCGACTCACCCATTCGCTGATACATATAAATATCTTCAGTACTACAGTAACAGTATATTCACTACGTTGCGTTATATTAGTTCAATTTTTAATCTTCAAAACACATCATACAGTACATGTACCTAACTTCTAACTCGCCTCTGACAGCGATTTGACAGATCAAGTTGATTTGGAGATGACCCCCTTATGTAGCCTACATATGCAATCCGTTACTGACTGAAGTGCATGGTGGTTATTTATAGCTCTGTTTGGTGACAATTTGCAGGATTATAAACCCATGTTTTTATTAATGATAAAATGTTTATTTATACACCAAACCAAACCATATTCTTTGATAGTTTACAGGCTTTTGATATAAAACTTCATGTTTATTGTTATTTTCATTAAGTAAAAACACGGTGTTGGTATCGACTTTCGATTGCCTCGTTCTACTTCGTTTCAGATAAACTCTCATTGCACAATTTGAAATCACAACAAAATACATGAAAGTAAAGGGGACAATTCACTCTTTCTTTTGGTATAATTGTTAATTATTCTAAATGTATAAATAACGAAAATGACCAAGAAAAGAAACAAGCTATCCGCTATACCCCAAAATCCGTTACTGCCTTAACAACTGTACTTAAATGAATGTTAAATTTTGAATAGGGTTTGAGTATGCACTTTTCAACAGTATGAATTATCCAACACAAGAAGGGCCACAATAGGACAAAACCAGGTTTTCAACGACCTAGTATAGACATCTGTGTAGAATCAAGAGTTGCATTTTGATATAAGCTACATATACATTGAGTTTGGTGTCAATAGGTCAAAGCAAACTTAAGTTATTACGCAGAAAATGAATTTCTAGTTTTAGCAACAGTGACATTGACCTTAATCACAAACAAAAAGGTAGCAATCCCAAGTTGCATCTAGAAATAAGTTACACACACACAAAGTTTGGTGTCAATAGGTCGGAGCAAACTCAAGTCATTGCGGGGAAACTAAATTTCTATTTTAGTCACAGTGACCTTAACCTTGATCACGGACACCTGGGTAGCAATCCTGTGTAGCGTATTGATATTAGCAACCCAGACAAACTCAAGTTATTACATGGAAATTGAATTTCTATTCTAAGCAACAGTGACCTTGATCAAAGAAGTCTTGATACAATTCAAAATTGCCTCTTGATAAAAGCTACCCACGCACCAAGTTTTACTGTCAATAGGTCACAGCTTACTCAAGCTGGTCACACCTTACTCAAGCTTAAACTTTTCTTCAGTTACTAATCAAAAACAAATTTCAACTGAAGGTCATCCTAACCTTAACTTTTGACCCTAAAATCAAAAGGGGTCAATTTCTGCCCATAAATTATTATTAAACCAAGCTTTGTGACTTTACATCACACCATTTGTCAGTAACTGATCGGAAAGAATCTTTTAATGCTCACCATGACCTTGATCTTTTACTGTAAAATATAGGCATCATCTACTGACAATATGCAATCCAATTTCAAAGTCATGTGACTGTATAAAGGACCAATATCCAGTTATTTAATGAAACCCATTTTAACTGAAGGCCACAATAACATTGATCTTTAGGCTGTAAGACCCCAAAACAACAGAGACATCTTATACTCAAGACCAGGGCCCAAGATCATAAAACTCAGATTGGAGACCAGTCTAAAATCTCCATTATCAGATTGGCTGAAATGGTGAGCAGTTGCCATTTCAGCCAATCAGATGCTTGAAATTTGTGACTGGTCTTCAGATTTAGTTTCATGATCTTGGGTCCAGTCTCCTCACCAAGTTTGGTTACTGTCTATAGATTTATGTTACTAATCAGAAACCCCGAAAGTTCACATACCGGAAATCAGTGCCAGGACATAATACTGCTGTTCTTGAAATGAGCATACACAATAAGAGATTCCTCAGTAATATAAAATAGGAAGAGAAACATTGTATCTAAAAATCCAAGACACTCCAAACTCTCCAAGACATTATTGACACTAAAAGAAAAATCTGGGACACAGTAAGAAAACCCCTGGGACACAGTAAAAAACCCAAGACACTTGAGGAACACAACCCAAACCACTTCATAAGAAATCCCTCAGTAAGACCATCTTGAAATAAAGACCATCTCAATAAGAACACTTTCAATGTCCCAATTTATAGTTTTGCAATATTTTCTACCCCAAAATAAAGACCATTTCAGTTTTAAGACCACTTTTTTCTAGTCCCAAAGGTTGCCCTTATAGTGGGGTTTCACTGTATAAGAAACACCAAGAACTTCAAGACTACTCCAGAACCCCACTATGGACATTTAATTGCCAAAATCAAACAGGAATATAAGTTATTTGCAACATTTATTATGATAACATTTGTTTTGATAAAATTCGGTAAAATTTTATAGTGTCAAATTAATCTTCAACCTTAACTCCATGGTATGTGGCTGTAATTCACAGGCAAATAGCGTAGATGCAGACCAGCCGGCACATATGTGCCATCAGGATTTACACTGTTTGCTTTTTAATTCTTTACTTCATTTCAGACCAAAAATCAAACAGTGTAGATCATGACATTGTGATATGATCAGATGGTGTGTATGTGCTGGCTGATTGGATCTAAACCTTTCAGACATGCTATAAAAACCCATATATCCCTTTACTCCATTGATGCACCTTTACTGCGCAGGCAAACAGTGTAGATCCACATCAACCAGCACATCCGTGCCATCTGATCAGGATCCACAATGTTCACTTTTTGATTCATTAAGTTATTTCTGACCAAAATGTGAACAGTGCAGATCCTGATCAGATGTCAAGGCTGTGCCAGCTGATCTGGATCTACATTGTTCACACACGCTTAAAAAGAGTATTTATGGAGGACAGGGATATACATGGAGTAAAGGAGTATGAGAAATATCTTGGTTTTTTTTGTGAAAGTCTTGGTTTGACTCGTGTAGGTGTTTCTAATGTCTTGGCAGTTTTCTTACAGCACCACAAGATTTTTCTTTTATTGGAGATATTTGGTATCTTGGAATTACTGGGGCATATTGTGGTGTTAACACAATAATGTTCCTTTTTGGATGGTAATTACTTACTAAGTTTACTTAACCCTTTCCTCCATAGATACACCTTTATTGTATAGGCAAACAGTTAAGATCCAGATCAGCTGGCACATCCATGCCATCTGATCAGGATCTAAACTGTTTGCTTTTTGATTTGTTAGGTTATTTTTGACCAAAATGCGACCAATGCAGATCCTGATGAGATGGCACGGATGTGCCAGCTGATCTGGATCTACGCTTGTCGCACACATGTTAAAATGCACATATATATATATATATATGGAGGAAAGGGTTAACTTCATGAACTCAAGCAATATCTGTGACATTGTGCATATCTGGGTGTGGATAAAAGGTGAAATACAGATGTGAATGATAGACAGGTGACAATATGGTTAAACAAGCTCTCTGTGACTTTACAATCCATATATAATCTGAAAACATCCAAAAAAACAAGCAATTGTGTTCAGCATGTTCCTTAGAATATAGCTTTTTTCTTAAAACATTTCTAAAGATATCTTCAGGATGTTTAATTTCTCTGCTTCCACTGGTAATCGATTCCTGCTTCAACACATTTCAGTCACAGGATTTTCACCTGTGAAAGCCAACCAGATGGCAACAGGTAAAAAGTCTTATTGAAGTCATGTGAACACATTTTGTATTAATTCCAATTTCCTTAACAATATTTATCAAAAACATGTTTTTGAACATCAAGACAAATCAGTGTCTGAATGGCCCCAAAACAAAAAGGACCCAGTCCAGAACCAGTTGAGAACAGCCCATTCTTTATCAATATATTTTATTCAAAGAAATTTCAAAAATTTAATTGTGTCCTTTAAGTAATAGATAAAATAAGAATTTATTATCAACCAAGAAATTAACATTGTTGTAAAATGTTGGCTGTCATGGTCCAGATTTAGGTTGTTGTGGAACAGGACATTAGAAAAATAGGTAATTTTTACCTGACGCCTTTCAAGGTATAAGCAGGTAGTTAAATGGGGAAAACACCTGACACCTATCAGGATAAAAAAGCAGGTATTTAAAATGGGAAAAACATCTAAAACCTATCAGGGTAAAGTAGTTAAATGGGGAAAATAATGTTCTGCCGATAAATATATATATATATATAGAAAATAGCTCCTTTTAAATTGCCGAGAAACAAAAGTGTCCGAAGTGTTTAATGTAGCTCTTCCTGTACCAGATACACTTAAGCTGGAGGTGTGGTAAAAAGCAAAATCTGGTTTATATGTGTGAAAATAAGTATGGTGAACATACCTTTTCTTTTGGCTATGAATAAATACAATATAAACATTGAATGATGTCATCCGTCTATCATTTGTATGTTAAATTTCCTAGAGAATTCACTTGAAAAAAAATCCATAAAAATGCAATTTAAAAGAATTTTGTATTTCACTAAAAAAACAGTGTAAATCCTGATCAGAAGGAACAGATGTGTCTGATGAGGTTGATATACACTTATTTCCCATGGAAAAACAGCCCTATCCCAAGGTATAAAGGGTTAACAAAGTAGGCTAGCAAGCCAGTTTCAGAAACCTAGCACTCAAGTTTACTCATTTTACACTATTTTAACCCTTTCCTCCATATATACACATTTTATGGCTTGAGCAAACAGTAGTGTAGATCGAGATCAAATGGCACAGACGAGCCAGCTGATCTGGATCTACACTGGTCACACATGGGTAATAATGCATATATATATATATATATATATATATGGTCAGAAATAACATCACAAATAAAAGAGCAAACAGTGTAGATCCTGATCAAATGGCAGGGATGTGCCTGATTTGGATCTACATTGGTCACACATGCTAAATAATGCATATATATGGAGTGAAGGGTTAACCAATCAGCAGTCACTGGTCACTGTTGTAAAAACTCAGTTATAATGGTCTGAAAGTCAGATCAATTAGACTAAGCAAAAAAATGCTCAAAATAAAAGCATAAAAATCGTGTCATTCCATGCAACAATGTAACCCGATTACTTGTTTGTCATCATTAATTTCTTAATCTTACATGTGCCCCAAAAAGGCAGCTAACCAACAATTTTGGTACTCTTGTGATGTAAACCCAATCACATTTTTACTGTCACATTTGCTTTAACCCTTTACTCCATATATAAGGGTTTCACCACATGTGTGAATAGTGTAGATCTAGATCATCAGACACATCCGTGTCATCTGATCAGGATATGCACTGTGCTTCCTGGTCAGAAACTTATCTGACGAATCAAAAAGCAAACAGTGTAGATCCTGAACAGACAGCTTGCATGTGCCAGCTGATCTAGATCAAACCCCAAATTAAATGAGTAAAGGGTAAAATTACCTTCAAATTATTGTTACCCTGTGCTCTCTGTGGGTTTGAGCTCTTAAACTGCTAGTTTGTGTAATCACAAGTAAACTTGTTTAACCAGGAAGCTGATGTTTTGCTTATTTTAAGATCATTTTGCTAACCTAATTTAATAAGATATTTTAAGGTTCTGAACACAATCACAATTAGATAATTTCCAGTTCCATTTGATTCTTGTACTGTTTCCTAATAATATTCAAATACTGGATTTCGTAGCATGTATTATTTTCACCCCTTAAGATTGTTGTTAACCCTTTCCTCCATACATATCCCTTTACATGTAGATGAACAGTGTAGATCCAGATACATGCACAGCCGTGCCATCTGATCAGGATCTACACTGTTCCATTTTTGATTTATTTGGTTATTTCTGACCATATAGAGAGCAGTGCAGATCCTAATCAACTGGCACAGATGCGCAGGCTGATCTGGATCTTATCTGTTTGCACATGTGATAAAATGTGAACATATATGGAGTAAAGGGTTATCCCACCATTCTGAACAATCAGAATCAAACAACCAATCTTTTCCTAAAATTCCTAATGGTTATGTTACCATAGAAATCTATTATGTTCCAAATTTGCTACATGTAACATTTACTTTTAGCTGAATATTTGCAAAACAGAAATATTTTTATATTGTGCGCATCTTCTCAAACAATAAAAAAAAAACAATTAGTCTTCAAATAATTTATTAAGTTTACAGTAACAAGAGAAAATTTCAAGATTTAAAATAAATCAGGTATTTAAAAGAAAGGTACATTTGCAACAAAACACTCAGCAAATTTGGAGTAAAATATTAGCAATACATACCTATCCCATTAATCAAACACTTGTTAATTTGTGATTGTTTTTGCATGAATTGTTAGAATTAATTCCATATAAATGTATGCATTAAAGCTTGATTTTAGATAAAGTGAGAAAATCTTAAAGCTTGTATCATGCCACTTTTGTAGTGTCAAATGTGACAGTTTTCTAATACAAATACATTTTAACTGCGATAAGCAGCTTTAAAGAAGATTTGAACAGTAAACAACAACAATTGTGGATTGTAAAGTCACAGAGTGTTAACTCACCAATACAGGGTGTGGCAGATACACAGATGTCCGCAACCAAGCACTGCAAAGCCAGGGCGACAAGAAAAAGGAATAAAAATAAAAACAATACAGACCTACCTCATCCAGCCGTCTGTCCGTACCACTTGCTAATAAATTGTTAAACTCGCGCTCTAAAGTGGAGCGAATCTGAAAAATCAACGTCATAAAAAACATGTAGCCTATCAATATAGAAAATGAACATTTACTGTATAATGTAACTGTTGATAGTATTTCATGTTTTTCATTCTTTTAGAACAATTAGCTATCATAAATACAACAAGAGCATTCTGCTATCATAAAAACACCATAAGTTTCAAATTGATATTAATGTTAAAAGTTCCAGTGTGAGAGGAGTAAAAAAAAAGAAAAGAAAAGTCTTTGGATATAATAATGACAATGTTTGTCTTTAACCGAGTAACAAAGATTTTGTGTAACTCTTAACTATATTTGTTGAGTGTAAGGCACATTTTAGGCAATACTCACTGTGGTATTTTGAGTTGGTATTTGTAATGCTAAAGCCATACTGTTGTGGTCAAAACTCTCATCTAGAGCTATCAGGGCCCCGTGAACACCAGATTCAAATAAATTATTTGCATAATCTCGTAGCCCTACATTTACTACCCATTTGATTATTCTGTCATTGGTCCATACTAAAACATCTGAAAGAAAAAAACAAAAAAAACCTTAAGTTTAAATTATAATTTTTCTAACAGACCTATAAAGACATAAAGGGCAATAACATAGAGATACTGATGCATACTGTATAACCCAAAACTATAGGTACGATCAGGCCTACTAGCACGCCTGAACAAAAATAAAGGTTTTTATAAAGGCTCCAATCTATAGAAATAAAGGCCTTTTAGAGTAAAATATTGAAAAGTAAAGAGTAAATAAAAGCTTTTTTTGGTTGGGATTCTTGTTGAAAACACATTGTATTTATGTATTACGAATACTAAAGCAAGTTAATTTATATTTGGAAACCCATACTCTAAAACCTTAGGTATGTCTGATATCCCATACCATTTGAATTACACATTATGATTCACAAGCAGTATCCTAATAACAACACTTACAAGGGGGGAAGAAATACAGAACTCAAACCATTACTTGCTTTTAACTGCCTGGCAAGCCAAGCAGTCAGAACAAAAATATAGGTTTTTTGTGAAAATTAAAGGCAATTTGGCCATTTTAAAGGTTTTTTCAGAGGAATCAAAGGTTTTAAAGGTTTGATCTGAAATAAAAGGTTTTTAAAGATTTCACTAGGAGGCCTGTACGATTAATACTACTTTAATCCATTTTATTTAATGTAAAATAAATATGTACCCCCTTTTTCAAATTTAATAAAAAATATCTTTAAAAATCAAAATAAATACTAGATAAGTGCGACTGAT
The DNA here is from genome assembly GCA_038501625.1 of Corbicula japonica. Taxonomy (NCBI): domain Eukaryota; kingdom Metazoa; phylum Mollusca; class Bivalvia; order Venerida; family Cyrenidae; genus Corbicula; species Corbicula japonica. The sequence continues at coordinate 1,821,331 of JAZAYU010000081.1, forward strand.
TCATAGCTATGTGGATACTAACTGATGCAAGTGTCTGCCTCTCTCCCAATCCAGAAAAACAATTAAAAAGAATTTAAAGCGCACAAGTAAGCTCATAAAAGCAGGGAAATTACCTGTATTTTCTTCTGCAGTTTTCTCTCTTCTACTCTCGAGCTCCTTTTTATCGTAATTAACTCGTTTTAGACAATTAATACCATATTGCAAACTGGTCCTGAAATTAGAAAACAAACAAATAATTCTCTATGTAACAAAATCTTCCCAATTACTTACTGAAGACAGTGGAAATAGTACAAGTAAAACTGACTAATGACTTCAGATGAAGGAGAGCAAATGGGGATGTGTATACTGATGGTGAAAAATGGGGCATATTATAAAAATAATAATGATAATAATAATAATAACTTAATAAGTAAGAAACACTAACTACCATAAACCCCAGGGGCGTTACATTTTTAAAGGGGGGGGGTGCTTATTAGGAGATGTTTATCAATTCATTCTAACCCTAACCCTAAGTTAAATGAAGTTAAAAGTCAAATGAAGAGTGTTTTTTAGTTAGTTCGTTATAGTTAGTTAATGTTTATATCCCTTAGAATATTTGGAAGATGAATTTATTTTATAATAATAATGTGTAATTTGAAGGATATTGCATAATACAAATGGATGAACTCTTCAGTACTTGGTAAGGGTTAGGGTTAGATTTCCCTATAAAAGACATGGTGGGGGTGTTTATTAGGGACGGGGCGTTTAATAGCATTTTTACAGTATCTTCTGTTCTGTAAAGTATAACAATGCCGAGCACACACTAATAGGAAACTGCAACATTAGTATATTGAGGTATCTGTCTATAGCGAAGTTTTGTGTACATTTAAAATATGGTCATTGTTTAGTACCAAAATAAATATTTTAACCTCTCTTAACCCTTTCCTCTCTATACTGGATCTACACTGTTCGCTTATTGATTTATATGGATATTTCTGAACAAAAAGCAAACAGTGTAGAACCTGATCAGAGTGCACTAATATATAAAGTAAAAGGTTAACTGCCATTCACTGCTTATCTGATAATTTAAGAAAAAGCAAAGCAAATGATAATAATACAGTATTTACAACAGCTTACCTATGAAAACTATCCACCATTTTTAATTGGCCTCGTAAATCTTTTTTGGTTAAATGATCTAGCATTCTAGCATCCACTAGACACTCCATAAAGTGACTTCTATACTGAGGTAGCCCTAACGCTGGTAACCACTCATTGCCAATCCATTCATGATTCATATCTCCGAATGCTAGAGACTGAAAAGTTAATCAAACAAATATGTTGAGATATGTATTAATAAAAATATTTGAATAAATGTATTAAGACAATTTAAACACAAAATGGCAATTTTTACATATTGTTGTATTACTAAAATCTCTTTTCTCAATACATACACATTTTAGACTAGAGGGATGTTCAGTTGAACACTTGTGTGACCCTCTGGTACTTTGTCAGAATAACAAGTACAAAAAGGGAAATAACTCCATCTTGACCTGAAAAACTTGGCATAATTATGAGAATGATGTCATGAGCAATATTATTTGAAAGTTTGATGAAGAAATATTAATAAATGGAAAAGTTATAGTACATGTTAAGATTTTTGTTTTAAAATCCAAGTATTAAAAGGGACATCCAATTAGACCTTGGCCTAAAGAATTTGGCATCATCATGAGCGTGTTGTCATACGAATATAAATTGAAAGTTTCATGAAATGGATTAAGAAATGGCAAAGTTATAGCCAACATTAAGTTTCGTCTCTAATTCCAAGTACAAAATGGGGCATAACTCCATCAAATGTGACATTTACCTAAAAAAGATCTGGCATCATCACAAGCATGTTGTAATAAGCAATATAATTTGAAAGGTTCATGAAGAAATATTTAGAAATGGCAAATTGATAGCCAGCAGACGGAAGGACCGACGGACGGACAAAGCGATCCCTACGTATCATCTTTTCTTAGAAAGGACAACACAAAAACCGACTTGTTTGCTATTTCTTTCTTAAATAATGTCAAACAAAAAAGTCCTTCACTAGTTATGAGGTCTTCTTAGCTGGGTGGGAATTACAGGGGTAAAATATAGAAACTTAATCCCAATAGCTACATACACAAGATTGTCGGTTTGTTGTACTTATCACAACTCTGAACCTTTCTAAAAAATCTTAAGGGATTTATTTACATTAAGAAATTTATAACTTCAGAATTGCAGATCCGTGAAGGCATTTATCACTTCTGTATTAGTAAGAAGGTAACTTACTTCCTGAGAGGTTCTTGGAGCAGAGGGGCTGGTGAGACAGACCATTTCCTGGATGGCGAGCCGAAGCTTGAGCCGGTGAAGAGGGTTGCTGATGCCGATTTCCCGCTGGATCTCCTGGTCCGACAATGCTGACATGATTGCACCGGATTTCACATTGGCTCGGCAGGCTGCGACATACCAGGCAGGCATTCCTACCCACAACTGTTAACAAACAGAATATTAAAATAAACAACATGTAGCAATACCTGCAATGAACTTCAAGCCGATGTCTTAAGTTTTACCTTGGTTATTGTTTTTGCAGAATTTCCAGAATTTCCAATCAACTTTATGTAAAGAAAATTAGCTTGATTTCCTGTTACGTCTATTGGACATTTTAATAACCTCCTCTCTTAAACAATGCATTTCTTGTAATGAATTCCAGTCTACCCTGTGCTAAAGACCGCCTCTAAACAGAGACCTTCTCAGGATTAAGACAACCTTTTATTTGTCCAACTGACTGATACATGTATAAAGAACAAATTCATCAGTGAACAAAGACCATCTGCCTTCAAAGACACTTCTGAATTCTTCCCTCCAGTGGTCATTGAAGAATGATTTGGCTGAATTTGTCTAGGAATCAACACCTCCCTCCTGGAATCATATCTCATGACCTTACAGTCAAATTTATATTCTAATAAACAGAAATGGTACATCAAGACATGCTGATCAACTTGAGCAAGTTTTCACTACAAACTATTCCTCAAGGCTTGGCCCAAGATCATATAACTAAGATTGGAGACCAGTCTCAAATCTCAATCATCTGATTGGCTGAAATGGCGACCAGTCTCAAATCTCAGCGACTGGTCTCCTGATTTAGTTTTATGATCTTGGGCCCAGAATCAAAGTTACTGGACAAGTATGAATTGTTTTCTATTGGACTATGACCCTGCCCCTAGAATACCTAGTATGTGTAACCCACCTCAAGCCATGCGACCACAGTTGGACCATTCCAGAGAGCAAACGGTGTTCCAGCCTTCATTGCTTCTTCTAACAGCTCCTCTCTAAAACAACACAGACAGACATAAATAACAACATAATATTATGTGGAAATCAAAGAAAACAAGGGTGAAGGAAAAATAGTCTCCCAAATATCCAATGCTCCTTTGCAGGGTCAAACCGAAAGATTTCCATGCCATATTCCACATAAAACTTTTAAAAGTTAAAAATTTCACCAACTCCTTGTAAAATTAGTGAACTTTGAATTGTTTTGACAACATAGAATGAATCTAAACTTATAATACAGCTGTCATGTTAACCCTTTACTCCATAGATTCATTTTATGGGGTGGGCTAACAGAATTACTCTAGATACAGATCAGCCAGCACATGATTGCCATCTGATCAGGATCAAAACTGTTCTGAACAAGAAGGTCATGTGTAGATCCTGATCAGATGGCATGGATGTCCCAGCAGATCTGGATCTACAAAGGACACAGGTCGCAGTACAAATCTAGTCACTATCTTGGGAGAAGATGTGTAAGCAGACAGTTAGCTCAGTCGGGAGAGCACTCGCCCTGTAAGCGAGGGGTCCTGGGTTTAAGTCCCTGTTTGTCTGCACATTCTTTCTCACCCTGTGACATTTGGCATCAAGGTCATGCTGTCACCTTGACATTCAAGGTACTGACCAAAATGTTGCTTGCGACACGTCGTCTCATTCTGGTGATCATTTCCGTGAAATAATTTAAAAATCCGACTTCAAATAACACAGTTATGGGTCAGACATCATGTTGCTTCAAGGTCATGCTGTGGCCTTGACCTTCAAGGTAGCAACCCAAATATTGCGCATGACATGTCGTTTCAATATGGTGATCATTTCTGTGAAATAATTTTAAAATCCAACTTCAAATAAAGTTTTGGGCCGGACACAATTTTGCTACAAGGTCATTCTGTGAACTTGACCTTCAAGGAAGCGACCCAAATGTGTGTGCTACATATCGTCTTATTATGGCGATCATTTCTGTGAAAGAAAGTTAAATCCAACTTTAAAATGTTATGAGCCGGACATGATTTTGCTACAAGATCAGGCTGTGACCTTGACCTTCAAGATAGCCACCCAAATGTTGTGCGTGACATGTCGTCTCATTATAATGATCATTTCTGTGAAATAGTTTTAAAATCTGACTTCAAATAAAAAAGTTATGGGCCGGACATGTATGTGGGACGTACAGACTGACGGACAACCCGGCAACTATATGCTCCCCCGAATTTCTTCAAGAAGCTTAAAAACCTGTGTTTATGGATTACTGGGTTAAATGATGACTGGCTTTGAAATAAAAGATGTTTAACATTATTTTAACTGATAATGTTGTACGCTGTTACAAAATCTTTTGGTTTTTACAATCATGATTAAGCTACTTACTTTCTTTTTTTTCTCCTATCAAACTCTGATTGCCCAAGACCCCGGCCTAAAGTGTCTGTTGCACCTTCAACACTGTCAATATACCCTGCACCTGCAGAAATATAACACAAACACCGTATGAAAAGACTGACAAAAAGGAAGGTTATTGGACAAATTCTCAAAATCAACCTTTCCCTTCATATATACACATTTAATTGCATGTGCGACTGTAGATGCAGATCAGCCGTGCACATCAGTGCCATCTGATCTGGATCTACACTGTTCGCATCTTGGCCAGAAATAACCTGCTGTATTTAAATGCGAACAGTTTAGATCCTGATCAGGTGACAGCGATGTGTTGGCTGATGTGGATCTTAACTGTTTACCTGCACAATAAAAGCCATCATGAGCGGGGTAAAGGGTTTCACAAGTTAACCATTTACCTGCTGAATTAATGTATCTGCCTCATCTTTCAATCAATTTCACTGTTCACTGGGGGAAATTTATAAATGATTAACTAACAGTGTAGACCTGGCTCCAAGGTTATTTAAACTGAGAATGGAAAACTGTCCCAGATTTCGGCAATCTTATTGCATGAGTATCAGCACAGTCTTAGAACTGAATCATGGGAAGCTTGAGATCCGAGACGGACTTCTATTACATCTGGCTATAAAGGCCACCATTGGGACTGGACTTAAGTGGTCTTTATATTAGGGTTCTCTTAATACAGGGGTGGAAAAAAGTGAAAAAGTGTTAATAGGGACTGGTCTTAATTTAGAGGTGGCTTTAAGGTTTTACTGTATATGATTAATAACCTTACAGCATGATCAAGTGGTACAGATGTGCAAGCTGATTTAGCAGGGTCTACAATTGTCCCAAACCAAATAAAGGTTGTCTTTAGCTCGTCAAGGGTTATGATAGTCTATTGCAATTTTACAACTTGTCTTATAATTACAACAAAAGAATTGTTCAACCAACATACCTGGGGGCATATCTCCTCTTAAAGAACCTTTATGTTTCTGCTTTTCCTTTTTACTAAACAACCTCCCTATAGAGCTTTTGATGCCTTTCTTCTTCTGATGTTTATGTAAGGAATCTTGACTACTGGCGGTACTTGATAATGTGCTATTAGTGGTATCTATTATAGTTCGACTGAAATATCAAATATTATTGACTTTAATCCTTCTTAAATGTTAATTACAATATACAATTATTCCAAAGTTAGAATTGTTCAACCTCTCTCTTTCTAGTATTCAAATCTTTTTTATGAATATTTAGATATATTTTAGAATATTTAGATATATTTTTAGACCTTCATTTCCTTTCTGATCCATGATGCATGAACAAATTTTATGAGCATAGATAAAATCTCTTTGATTTCTTTAAATAGTTGATATTTATAATAACGGTTTTAAATACTGAACATTCAAATGAAAATAAGCAAGTTCAGAAATACCTAGGACTTCCCTCGGCACTTTGGGAGAGAGCAGTTTGTAACCGTTCTAGACGCAATGATCGGGGCGTGTTTGGCGGACTAGTTTCACACACTATTTGAACACTATCGTCTTTTATAGAACTGTCATCTCTGCTGTATTGCTGAAATGTACAAAAATGGTGATGAATATAATGATGCATAACCAATGTTTGTTCATTCTGTTGTAGATTATGAATATTATTTTTCATCCTAAACCAATGTTTAAATGTCTTCTTATGTTTCTAACCAGTTCAGTTCTTAATGACTGACCAACTTTCTGCCAATAAACATAGGAGCTGATCATTTTAATTAACTCTTTACTCGATGTATACGCCTTTTATTATATGGGCATGAACTGTTCATAGAATAAAAGCCTTATTTATGGAGTAAATGATTAAGAGCTGCAAGTTGAGAAACTATTAATAATCAACATGATGTTCCAAGCTTAACATATCTTTCTCATTGAAGATCTAGCAGTGTATTTAGTAGATTAGCTTATGCATAGATTGAAAGTATATATCACAATAAATTTTCTATCCAATTACAATACAAATGAAGATCAGCTTCTATAAACTCAACATAAATAAATTGTAGTTTTAAGCTTGCAGTCATTTCAACTTTCAAATTTATTTAAAATACATCATGGTTGATACCGAGATCCAAATAATTTAGGAATGTCATATTATTACATGTAATGCAGGTTCTATATTCTACATTGTAAATTGTTATACTATAATAATGATGTTAAACAATCACAGTTAGCAAACCATGCTTATTGTTATCAATCTAAAAAGACTGATTGAATAAATATAGCACTGTTAAAAATCAAACAAAAGTTGGCTCATTATCCAAAACTATTTGTCGTGTTAGAGAATTTCTACCTGGCAGCTAACACTCACCTGTGCATTGAAATCCACCATGGCAAAGATTGCAAGATGTAAAGAGGTATGTATGTGTTAACCTTTACTCTATATATATGTCTTTTATCACAGGTCCAAGCCCTTTGATCTGAATCTTACACTGGCTGCTTTTTGGGTTCATTTCCATAAACCCTAAGTCATGTAGTTTATCAGACACAACTCGAGTTGATAAAACTCACCAGTGGTTGGAATTGTTTGTTGTAGAAGTGGTGGCTAGTTGCTGAGAAATATGTATTATTAGTTAATGTCACAAATCACTTTATCAAATGTACAGATAACCCCAAAGGCAAATACAGCGGCAGTGCCTATCCAATAAAGCAAGACACAATACACACCATCCATACCTGCAAAAAGTATAGTTCAATTATGCCTTGTTTACAGTCACCAACACTGATTGCTATTCCGCATGGTTTGAAATTAGCATATTACCATCAAGAAAGATAACTGAAACTGATGACTACACTGAAGTGACATTTCAATGAAAGAACACTTACCTGTGGGTCTGGTCTGTCATGGCACTAATGAAATATTGATAATTGAGCATACTGGCCTACATGACATGGTCTCACCTTTTTATCCAGCAGAGCTTGTCCATTCCTTTCTCATAGGTGTTTTACAGAAATTAGCTGACTAGCAAACAGGGCAGACCCTGATCAGACTGTGTAGATACACACACTGATGAGGGTCTAAACTGGTCACATTTGTGAGAAATGCAGTCCTTAGCACACTATGTGAATTAACTTTTTACTACATATATGTGGTTTTATTACTTCTGCAACCAGTGTAGATCCTGATCAGCAGGCACAACTGTGCTGTCTAATCTGGATCTACAACTGATTACTACTTGATCATCAATAACCTAATGAATCTAAAAGCTAACGGTGTAGATCTCAATCAGGCACAGATGTGCCAGCTGATCAGGATCTACACTGTATGCCCATTGATTAGAACCTTATCCCACGGAGTAAAAGGTTAAGATAAGGGTTGACTAATAAGAATAATTTGAAGCATTTTACAAAGATGAGGCTCACCTATGCTGGAGCATTATCCGCCATGGCAGTAGTGGGTTACAAAGATTTTAGAACAATTTGTCAGAAACATTATACAAATTGAAGGCTCACCTGTGCTGGGGAATTATCCGCCGTGGCAGTAGTGGCAAGTTGTGGACTAGAGGAGGAATATGTATAAAGATGGGATGGCATGGACACAGCTGGAGCCTGTGTAATCAATGGTACAGGTTAGTCACTATGTTAACTATGTTATGTTTTCACTCAAGCAACATTCAAACAACACAGAACCATTAACCTTTCACAGGTAGATCTGGGTACAATGATTGCAATGGTGACAAATCTATGCTTTAGCACTTATTGTCCCCTTAGATTAAATATGGCATAAGTGCCGTTACAATCAGTAGTAATATCATCTTTTGCACTAACAATACCATTTTTTGCATTAACATGACACTATATGGTTAATGTTAATGAAATCACTAGTTAATGTTTTACTCCATATGTGCCAATTTTAAAATTTGTGTGACCAGTGATGTGCAGTCTGATCAGGATCATCACTGTTCATTTTTTTTTTATTATTTAAGACCAAAAAGCAAACAGTGCAGATCCCGATAAGATGGCATGAATGTGCCAGCTGATCTGGATCTACTCTATTCGCCCATGCAATAAAAGGTATATTCTTGATCATTTTTTCTTGATTTCCATTTTCTAATTTTAAGATTTATGTCCAAGATTTAATACTATGGGAGTTCAAAATTTGTGGAATCAACAGACCGAAGAAATACGTAATCCACAAAAACATAGGAATTCACACAGAATTACATACTCTTAAAGTCCTACATAGAAAGGTGGTGACAAAAAACCAAGATAATAAAACTGTAACTAGAGACCAGTATCAAGTTTCAAGCATCTGATTGGTTGAAATTGACACTGGTCTACATGGCAACCAATCAGATGCTTTAATTTGAGACTGGTCTCCAATCTCGGTTTTATTATCTTGGGCAATTAAGTCAGTGATTGAGTGAGAATACTAAAAAATAACCTGAAAAAAGCTAGATAAAAAAAATCTTCATGAGATTTTGCATGTTTTTTTTTTCTTTAAGATTTCTTACTTGCCCAGATTCATGCATACACAAATAGGTTAGCTTTGATTTCAAATACTGTGTTATTCTTTCAATAGTTCAAATACCAATCATCATTAATCTTTAAAACTACATGATACATTACCTGTATTACAAACAAACTAGAATGAATTAATATCAAGTATTTCTGCATCATCATTTTACCTGTATCTTGAGAAATTTGTCTTCAGTGAAAGACTTCAAAACTAAATTTTAAAGGAAAGCCCATCACAACAATCTTACAAGAAAGGAAATCTTAAGAAATGTCAAACTATGTTTAAAACAATGATACAAATCAAATGACTTAGATGTTAACTTTTTACAATTTATACTGCTTGTTAGATTAGTATTACATGATAAATATACAAAGTACGAGTTAACCCTTAACTCCAATTATATGGGTTTTATTGCATGAGCTAACAGTGTAGATCCAGCTCTCAGGTGCCACATCCGTGTCATCTGATCATGAATCAAAAAGTAAACAGTGTTGATCCTGATCAGATGGTACAGATGAGCTGTGTGATCTGGATCTACACTGTAGGCACATGGATAACATCCACATCCCATGGAGTAAAGTGTTAGTAAGCAGCCCACAAGCATTATGTCATGCAAATCAACATTCACATCATACCAGCAGCTGACTGTCTGTAGCAAGTTGATGATATTCATTCCCAGTTCAACTCTCCACCCAACCCAGAACAAGGACATATATGGTGATGATAAATGGAATTGTTTTTTTTAGCCATTATGTTGTGTGTTACTTAAACATTCTGCTAGTACAGTTAAAAATTGCAGAACATTATTCCAATCCCTTGGCTTAACATTAACAACCAGTAAAATTAAACTTCTTGGCTTAACAACTAGTCAATTTCAAATCCTCGGTTTAACAACCAGTAATTTTAAACTCCCTGAAGTAACAACCAGTAAATTTAAACTCCTTGACATAACAACCAGTAAATTTGAGCTCCTTGGCTAAACAACCAGTCAATTTCAAATCCTTGTTTTAACAACCAGTTAACTTAATCTCCCTGACATTACAACCAGTAAATTTAAACTCCTTGAACCAGTAAATCCATACTCCAGTATAATTAATTTAGTCCAATTGGTAAAAAAAAACTCCTCAGCTGATCAACCAGTAATCTCCTCTTATTAAAATCAGATTCTAAACACTCATGGTGTCTTTTCTTTTAAAACTCCTGTGCACCCCATTACAAGAGTCTGATTATTTAACCTGTACAGTTCCTTCTTGCATTTCCACTAAAGAGACAGTTTAAAACTTTAACTCTTTACTCCATATATACGACTTATACAGTGGACAGACAGTGTAGATCCAGATCAGGCACCACATCTGTGCCATCTGATCGGATCCACAGCACTACTTGGTCAGATATTACCTAATAATTCTTGCATACCAGATCAGGTCATCCGGTGTTTTCACCCGTGTAGGAAATTTTGATTCTACAACCCCCCATATAGAATGAGTCACGCGCCTTATAAGACGTCACGACGCCTTACGCATTTATGAATGAACGATGGAATGTCTCGTATATCACTCTGCTACTATAAAAAAGTAGTGCGAAGAAAAATGTTCAGGAAAATACCCCAAAATGCGCAAAATAAATACGGTATGCAAGAAAAAGTATCATTCACTTACGTTGGGTTAAGATCGTGTGATCCAGCCCTCGTGAAATATGCACTTAGGCGGTAACTCGGCAGAGCCTCGTTACCACCCTTGTGCATATTTCACTCAAGCTGGATCATGCGATCTTTACCCAACACACGTGAATGATACTTATAATCAAAAAGCAAACAGGTCAGCTGATCTTTATCTACACTGTTTGCCCATGTGATTAGTCATATATATGGAGAAACCCACTGGCAATTTTAGCCACATAAATTGTTCAAGACCAGCATTTTTGTCAAAGAACAGTATTGCAGCCAATGTATAGCATAGCAAAATATTTCACTACAACATCATTCTTCACAATCAAGAAAATAGCACCAAACAACAGTCACAAGAAGACAGGCTTTACATGCTGGGGAAATTTCTTGTTTAACCCTTAAGTTGTTAAATTTATTAAATGGACTTGACTCCTGTTAAATCTAAGCTTGTCAAGATATCATTTATAGTTGTGTTTTGCACAAATGTATCAGACAAATAGCCATCGGTGTAGACAAGAGTGTAGATCTTGATAAGACTGCACTGATAGCCACAACGCCCTCTAGTATCATATGTGACTTAACTGGACTAAGTACACCTTCCGACAACCTCGTTAAAAACTGCTTTTGCTTCTTTTAAAAAGTCCACAATTATAAATATGCTGCATCTAATTAGAGTACTTGATACAAACTTCAAATCTTCAGCATTATTGCTATCAGTAAACTGAATTGTATACAAGTCTAGTGAAAAGATCAGAACCCAAAATCAAATATAAGACTGGGGACATAATCAGCTAATCAGTTGAAAAATAATTCTGAGCTAAAGATTATAAAACTAAGATTTGAAACCAGTCTCAAATCTTAAGCTTCTGATCAGTCGCCATTTCATCCAATCAGATCCTTGAAATTTGAGCATGGTTTCCATTCTCAGTTTTAAAATCTTGGGACCTGGTCTGTAATCAAACCAATTACATCCTAAGTTTCGAGAAATGTCAAAAAAAAAAAGTTTTATTTTAGGCCCTATTCTTTCCTTTAATATTTAATTAAATGGTTTTCTAAGTAACTTGGTTAATTTATGAAAAGATTAGCAACCTTTGCTACTGTGGCAATTATAATGATGCAAAATGAGAATACAGACAAAATTTCAATGTTACGTGCTATTTTCGAGTGTCCTGGTTAACCCTTTACTCCATAGATACACCTTGTATGGTTTACATCCAACACGTCTGTTCCGCATCTACACCGTTCCCTTTAAGATTCATTAGGTTATTTGTGACCAAGATGACCAAGATGCGACCAGTGCAGATTCAGATCCGATGGTATGGATGTGCCGGCTGATCTGGATCTACACTGGCTGCACATGCATTAAAATGTGGAGTAAAGGGTTAAACATAATGTACGCTTTCTGTATCTGGGATATTTCAGCTATAACAAGGTAATGGAAGCTTTAGCCTTATATACATCTTGAGCTGTTAGGTTTCCGTGTAATGGAAGATTAGATGCATGTTTAGCTTTAATAATGTAATGAAAAATTAAGTATTATGTAGATTAATAATGAAACGTAAGATTTTAAATTGTTTAGATTAACATTGTAATGAAAGATTATGTAACATAAGCTTGGCAAATGGAATAGATGGTTTTGTTTGAGTATGCATAAAAATGACAAAATGCATTCAACCACTCAACCAACAGATGATAGGGACCAAACAATATAATGGCAGTCTTTCCTAATGATCATTTCAACCTCAGTTTCGTAACAATTTGAATAGTAAAGAACAACAGCATTATTTTATGGAATTTTTTGGTGTTTTTGGCATTCAAATTTTAATGCCTACATGTAACTATTTACTAAATGTATACTTAAAAAAAAATCAATTCACAGCATCTAATTAATTGATTTTAACAGGATGTTAAAGAATTATAAATGCAAAGAACACATCATAATATTTTTAAAATCCTCACAATAATTTATATCATAATCTAACACTAAATGTTTCTTATTGTAAAACTCATCATTAGAGAAAGACTGGACTTGGCTTCAGGCTGAATGGAGAGGATGAACCCAGAGGTAACAGGGGGTGCCACACACAACTTACTGTGCTGCTATATGCATTGAGAGTTTGTGCGAGATGTTCTGAGACCCGAGTGGCATGCTGAGCAAGGTGCTGGGTGAAATGTTGGGCATGGTTCGCGTTAGGGGATGTGGGACTGGACTGGGTGGGGGACCTATCAGACAGCCATCTGCTGGATAGAGCCTCAAGGCTCCCGCTGCCTACCCGGCTCTCCAGCTCCTCTGCACGCTGCTCGGTTGACTCTTTCTCTTCCTGTATTAATCTGAAATAACAAATAAGTTTTGTATTTGTTATTTTTCAGATTATCTTCACTATAATATCAACCAAAAGAATACATTCTGTCATATGCCTGGAAAAAAGACTGCAAGGTCCTTCTCCTGTTTTTTGTTGTTGTTTTGCACTTGGGTTTCAATTTGTTACAATATCTTAGATCAACAAGAATCATGTGCCTTTACAAAAGATGGCCATCTAGAATGAGCTATGGTAGTTAAAAGCTGTCAGAGGAAATGGGATTTTCAACTGAATCATTTTTTTTAACAACAAAAAATAATACTTTTTTTTAAGTTTTCATTTGGTGTATTTCGAAATAAAAGTTGATTCAGTCAGAGGTTGAAAACTGCCAGTTGAAACAGTAAAAATGTTTCGTTGGAAAAACATGCAACTTATGAAAGAGACTAGATGGGTATTCAGTTGAACACTTGTGTCGCCCTCAAGTACAATGTAGGAAAAAAATGCAAGTACATATTAAAGGGAGATAACTCCATCAAATGTGACCTTGACCGAAAGAATTCAGCATGATCATGAGCGTGTTGTCATAAGCAATATAACTTGAAAGTTTCATGAAGAAACATTGAGAAATGGCAGAGTTATAATCAGCGTTAAGTTTTCATGCCAAAATCCAGGTACAAAAAAGGGCTTAAGTCCATCAAATGTGATCTTGACCTCTTTAATTCAGCATCATCATGAGCCTAAAGTTTCATGAAGAAATATTAAGAAATGGCAAAGTTATAGCCAATGTTAAGTTTTCGTGATGGTCGGACGGACACAAAAAAGTATGTAGATAAGAGTAAGTTTCCTCAGGAATCTTTATCAAAGGGATTGGACACCCGGAATTTATCGAATATGAACACCCCCTTCCGTCAGCCAACTTGTTTTGCATGGAAGCCAGTGGAAAAATCGGTTGTTGGAAAATCTGTCTGCATCTTTGTTTTTCATGATAATTATGCGTTAACATGTTGATTTAGTTATAAGGTAAGTGTCATTTTATCATATTTTTACTTTATTTGTCTGCAATAATGCATATTTAGCGGTTATTTTAATATTTATTTGTTACACCTTTTTTATTCTTTTGTTCGTCAACGAGCCGAGTGATGCCTTTTAATGTTGGATTTTTAACAACTAATTAAGATAAAAGCGATCAATTTACAAACAATCTTGTTAAATACAGTCTGTTGATGAGGTATATCATAATAGTGCATTCATTTTCGAATGCTAGACAGTAAATTAAAGTTCTGAAATTCGTCTATATTTTTATATTATTTGCAAATGGCGTCAGGTGTAAAAAAAAATGTCGTCGTTTGTTCGGAAATTGCACTACACCTAAGGTTGCATTTGCGTTGACAATAGTCGAATTGAATAAAGTGATTCTCCCCGAAGAGGTAGATATTATTTTCAAGTGTGTTAATCATCATTTATGGAGAGGGTTTTGAAATGAAATAAGGCATCGTTAGGTGCTTCTTGCAAGGGCGTCCAAAAACTTGAATGAGGACAAGAATCTAGAAAATTAGAGGATGTATTATGTCCTGATGTTTAACACCTACATCAAATAAATTTTTACATCACTAAAAAGAAGAAACAGTTCTTGATTATTTAATGAAAATTTTAAGAAAATCGAGAAGTTATCGGTGACGCTATCAATTAAAATGTAAGATGTGGTGTTGGTGAACAAATATCCGCTGCCACAATTTAAAGCCGAAAAAAAAGGTAGAATGTCCGTGTTTAACTCGAAACTTTTCGTATTTAATGTCGGTTTTCCACATAAATTTTTACATCACTAGAAAGAAGAAAGAGTTCTTGATGATTTCATGAAAATTTGAAGAAAATCGAGAAATTATTGTTGACGCTATCAATTAAATTGTATGACTGGGGTACTTCGAATTCCGACTATCTTCGCTATGCGCTCGGTTAACTTAAACAGCGCGTTTGTACAGGTAGGCCGTCGTAAGAAAATCAATAGCACGACATCATATTTCAGTATTTTAATGCTTATCACTATAGTTTCCAATCCCTTTGATAAAGATTCCTGGTTTCCTCAATCAACTATATGGCCAAAGTTGAAGGAAAATAACAGTTAAAATGTTTTTGGAAAAAACAAAAAAACACTCTACATCATAACTGAATTACAATGTGTGAACACATAGAAAACAAACCTGATCTCATTGTTTATTGCATCAAGTTGTTCTTGTAGCATGATAGCTAGAGTCTGAGCATCCGTGTGTCCGGACGGGGACAACATGTCAAAAGCACCAATCAAACTGTCGTTACCATCCGAACCCTCCGTGTCACTCGACTCAAATGCATGCTGGACATTGGCTAACACACTGGCTTGTTGTAACTTTTCCCACTCCTGTTCATTTAATGTGTTCACCTGAAACAGATATTGAAAGACTGCAGGAGTCTGGACAGTTTTATGAAATCAGCTGGAAGAGCTGACTGAAGAATAAATAGGATAAAATTATCAAGTATTTTCTACTTCAAAATGTGAGACAAAAACATGATTTTCCTGAAATAAGCAATTCACCATTAAAAACACAACAACATTTGTGATTACATGTACTAAGATATTGTGAAAAATAACCATGTGTACAAATTTTGGCTTAATTATTTTTTAAATGAATCAGGTCACATCAAAATCACAACATTTCAGGGAGATCTATTTTCCCATCAAACAAATATTCTAACAAAGGTGACCTTTGACCAATCTCAGATTACAGAAGATCAAGTTGAAAAAGTCGATGTCTAGTACGGTCTGCTTGTATAGCATAATCAAATAATTTTTTGTATACATAAACAATTGTAACAAGATGATTTTGCATAGATGGGACATAACACCAAGTATAATTATTTCTTCATTTTCAACTAAGCAATAGTCTCCCACATTTCATCTTGCGGTCTGACACATAGAGACTATCAGCTAACATTACATTCAAGATTTATTAAATGTGGCAAGTTATTGGTGAGGTCACAATTAAACCAAATTAGATTGAATAACATGGAAAAACGATCAACTCCATTTTTGTGTCCTATTCCAAGTACAAAGTTTTTCATATTGCCTTCCAAGAGAAATATAATTAGCAATGGTGATAAAAATTGTAAATACACTGCAGGCTCTTTATAACGCGGTATAGCGGGTCCATCATCCTGACCGCGTTAATAAGTGAAACCGCGTTATATTTTCCCGATGACCCGATTTTCCCGCGAAAAATACATGACCCGATTTTCCCGCGCAAATATACTACCTAATACACAACTAACGAGATTATGCATAATTCCACGTAATGTCATGATGCCCCACACTGTACTCAACAAATAATATTTCTTACAAGACACACAATTACCAAATTTCAAATAAAAAAGCAAAACGGCAAGAGACTGACTAATAACACCAAGATCATAATCGGATCGGCCTTAAATTGTTGTAATGGAATTAAAGACCCTATATCTAGTTTGTTTAGATACCTGCAGAAATATTTTATTTTTTTTATGACACAATTCTGACATTTACGAACATAAATGTAAAATTAATATTAAAACACTAACCATCGTGAACTTATTCCATAATTTATAAATTACATCCTAATTTCATCTCCAGTATAATATTTCAGTATGATTGCATCATCAACCAACTTAAACCAGCAAAAAAATGCCAACTGTCACGTACACACTTCTTGCAGATCAAACAATTTCATAGCAGAGCCGACAAAACATCAGTGTCGATACGAGCCGACATTTTTCTTTGAAGTCGCATTTCATTGACAGATATAATCGCTGTTTACCTCCATAGTAAAAAAAATGCAACATCCATGAAATTAACAGGAAGGCGGATCAAAGCAAAATGTACATCAATGAACTACCGACAGGTTAAAAACATGATTGGGAATATTTTTTTGTTTCTTTCTGAATTGTGCGGATTATGTGATAATTATAGAGACAATCGAATTTAGCAATGGATCAATGATAAACAGTAAGTAAGCATTCACAAGTTTGCCTTGGGCTGATATCTGTCACTCGGAAAGGTGTTAAAACATGGTTGTTTTAGGGATAAAAGGTGTGCGTCACTTATATACATGTTACAATTGTGACTTCCGGTTTCGATTTATTTGCCGTTTTACGATCAAAAATGACTTTCGGTTTCGATTTTTTGACGTTTCATGGTAAAAAATGGACTTAGAAAAAATAGGGGATCCATGGGACGACCGCGTTATATTGGAGCGCAGATCTAAACGAAGCGCATTATAAAGAGTCCGCAGTGTAATGACACTAATGTGTGCCAAAAATGTCTAAATGCTTCCCTACAACATTACATTCTAAATATGTTGGGGTTGGGTAGAGTTCGGGTAAGCAAAAATTAATTTTAGTCTACCTTGGCTAAACATTTGACATTCTATAAATTTGATTTTAAAACACATCTTTGCATACCTAAAATTAGCTGTTTGCAAAATATATAGTAATCACTTGTCTATATCGACATTCCTTTCATGAAATATGCTGAACTTTAACCCTTTATTCCCTAAATACCCATCTTATTGAATTTGCTATCAGTGTAGAACCATATCTGCAGCACATCTGTGCTGTCTGATCAGGGTCTACACTGCTCGCTTCTTCGTCATGAATAACGGAATGAATCAACTAGAACTCCGTGAGTAGAATGTGTCACCTGACGAAATTTTTGTAAGTCCACATAAAAAATGTTAATTAGTTATTTGTTGTACAGTTATAAGCAATGTATTTGCACAAAATTCACATATAAAATAACCTTTTAATTGTCTCATTGCAAGAAACATGCTAAACAAGTTATGCCCTTGGCAAAAAATGCACTAAAAATCAATCAAAGGGGAATAATTCAAAAACAGAACAAGGTAGAGTTACAGTTCTTGTGCACTGCACTTTGAGTCATCGCCAGAAACATCCATACCAATTTTGATGTCATTCGAACCTATGGTGACAAAGTTACACTCCATACGAGAAATGCTCTATAAAACTCAAAGGGGAATAATTAAAAAACGGAACAAGGTAGAGTTACGGTTCTTGTGCACTGCACTTCGAGTCATTGCCAGAAACATGCATACCAAGTTTAGAGTCATTTGGACCTACGTTGACAAAGTTATGCTCCCGACAAGGAAATCCGGACGCCGCCGACGCCACAGCGTGACGCTGCAGCCGCCACAGACAAAGTAATCCCTATATGTTGCCTAGTCAGGCGACACAAAAAGCCAACAGTGTAGAATCTGATCTGATGGCATGAATGTGCTGGCTGATCTGAATCTATACTGGTCACACCTGTGATATATATAAAGCATAAATCAGCTTATGAGAGCAAGATAAAACAAACATTTGTACCTTGTCAGGATCGTCCATTGAGTCTCGTCCTTTCTGAATCCTTCTAGTTACACTATCCTCAGGACTTCCTATCAAGCTGGGATAACCATCACCAGGCCTGTAAAGCAATTTTTATATATGGAAATGAAGGGTTAGTTTTAAGTTACTTTAAACTTATTTATTTTACACTGATTGTGAAACAAGTTATTCCAACTTTTATTCTACATCTAATAAATTCATCCAATTAGCGTCCTTTAATTCTACCACGTGACCGTCCAATATTTTCCCGTATTGGATCCAAAAAAGTCCGTATTTTTTTCATATTGGATGATTAAGTGCAAATGCACTTTACCATTGTTTTACAACGATAAAAGCCGTTGACTGTAAAAATAATCCGAATGAAAAAAAACAACACGTGGTCGTGTAGGCGCTTGTCTTTAAATACACACTGAGAAGAGTAAAGCGTCTGGTGACAGTGACTCATTGTGTTGTCGTCTGGTTCAATCAGACAATGTCATCATGTTAACTGATGAAGAAATTTCGGAATTTGTACTTAAACAGAAGCCGAAAAACACATTGACTAAAACGAAATCAGTCATGCTTCATTTATTAGATGTAGAATAAAAAGGTTATTAGACATTTTACTGTACAATACGGGATATATTTGGACTCGTACATAGCTTGAAAAGTCATATAGGACTCGCCTAACAGCTCCTCCAATATGGCTTTTCAAGCTGTGTACTCATCCAAATATATTCCCGTATTGTTCAGTAAAACGTCTAATAACCTATAAATATTAATCACACATGATGACTGCTTCCTGGGTTACCAACCAGTACTCGCAAGGAATGTGGGATTGGCAAAACTGTAGATAACTCTCATCTCTGGTGGGTTTCGAACCCGCAGTCTCCAGATCTGAAACCTGATGCTCTTCCCCTAGACCACTGTTCTTCCACAGAAGGTTCTTCATTAGAATGTGTTTATCTGGGAAATGTTACCTTGGCTTGTAACCCCAGCCTTGAGCAAACCAACTCCTTAGTACATCTATATGAAACCCATATCCCATGGAGTAAAGGGGTAAAACAGTAGTCTATGTATGTAAGTACCAATTTTTCAGAAATAAATTAACTAGAGTTAAAAATTATCTACATCACTGAAAACAAATGCATATTTCTAACAGTTAAGTTTCTGATGTGCACATCAAAACTGTAAATTAGTAATTTTCAAACTTTTTTACTACAAAGTATCCTACTGTGCATTTCAATTTATCTTTATTATATTTTGACACTTAACTGCATCAGTACAACATCAGCAGAGAATAAAAATCAATTTAAAAAGTTTCATACAAAAAAAGTAAATATTACCTGGCGAGATGTTCTATCTGTTGTCGGAGAGTATCAACTTCTCTTTTGGCACGCACCAAGTCTTCTAAAATTCTTTCCTGAAATTTTCCAAAATGTTTCAAAAGTCATTAGTATTTCTGCCATTATTCAATTTACCTGTACATAAAAGGGAAATTTAAAACCTAGGAACACGGAAACTACATTAAGAAATTAATCACCTTGCCGTGATCAACTTTTGTTAAACTGAGTGACAAGACCTTTAAAGTCTCCTTGAAAATTATATAATAGAACAAACTTCTAGTCTCTTCAGTTGCTTATAACAAAAGCCATGTTTTAGAACTCATATGATAATTTGAACAATTTATAAATTACTCAATTACTTTATCAAAAAACTTTGAGCACATAGTAGAGGAGATAATCAATTCTAAGAAACTAATAAAGGAATTAAGGATACTGAAATTGCCAATGGAAATTTTGTGTGTGTGGGAAGGGGGGGGTCTACCAGGGTCTGCATTGTTAGCTGTTATCTGGTGATACTATAGGAACGTGTTACTATATTTAGAGCCTTTTTGAGATTTCTTAGTTTTCTCTAGCTCTTGTGCGTTACTATTTTCTTTCAGGGCCTATATTTCCTTCAGGTGAAGCTGCAACCTGCAGTTACTATATTTAGGAACAAGTTAAATAATTACTCTATTTAGGAACAAGTTATTCTATTTAGAATGAAACAGGATACCTTTTCTTGTTGGTTATCATCTAGAGCTTTCCTAGTTCTCTCAAGCTCCTGAGTGAGCTGATTTTTCTCTTCTAGGGCCTGCATCTTCTCCTTGAGATGAAGCTGCAACCTTTCATTTGATTCTGTTAACAGTTTATCCACAGTGGACGACAGCCGTGCATTGTGTTCCTCGTTCATCTTATCTCTATGCCGAGCCTGTTATAAAATGTATAACCTTTAATTATGAGAAAATATCAAATCTATCAATGCATAAAACAGACAGAATATATATTAACTATATTAAATGCTTTGCTTTTTTAGGGGGTGTATCATAAACTAAACCAAAATGATAGGTCATCAAAAGATTTGTATGTTAACCCTTTACTCCATAGATACAGCTTTACGATGTGGGTGAACAGTGTGGATCCAGATCAGCAGGCAAGAAGCTTGTATTGCTGTACACATACTGACAGAAGGATATTTCTTACAGGGTTGCCAGCACCAAGGACGAAAAAAAATCCCTGACTTTTCCCTGACTTTTCACTGACCAAATCAGGTTTTTCACTGACCAATATTACCAAACATAAACGACCACCAACACCCCTACTGCTGTCCAATCCACCCATAAGTACATTTTTATTATCTTAACAATATATCATTACATTAAATAACAATTAAAGCATCGTTTATGCATCTAGTATAAAGTTCGATAGATTTATGTTTAGTGGAATAATAAACTATGTACTCTAACAAGATTTAACCAATACTTCTAAGATAATTGGTAAATAATGTATTCGTATTCTTCATAAAGAAACTAAATGAATAAACAACATAGTATAAAGCAAGAGATTATCACAACTGAAGCTAAAGTATCCATTATTCACTAATGACTGGAATAATCATCAAATGCAAAGTAAAAGAAATGTACATAATCTGTAAAATGGGCCAGCAAACAACATAACATTTTACAAAAGTAAAACAACCCCTCAGACAGAATGCCCATACATGTTTCCTTCACATTGTAAAATATTTTTATACATAACTCAAATACAATGCTGTTTACACCATACAAGTAAAACAAAACACACAATTTAGCCTGTTCAGTGCTTGGATAAACTTGGAAAAAATGCATGTAGGTTTTGAAGATCCCTGTTCCAATACAATAAATATTAATAATTAATTGTCTGATCCAAATGAAAAATATGTCAGCCACATATACACTGGGCCTAATAGAAAATAGGTTAGTTGATGCAGAATGTATGCTTAAATTTTCAAATTAATCTAGAGAAAATTTTTTGAAGTTTGTGTCACAAGATTAAAAAAATCATGAATCTGTCATAAAATGATGGACTGAGCCACATAAAAAATATGTCAGGTATATCTATACATGATACCAAGTACCTCACTTGTTTAAAGTTTCAAGTCAGTATATTGAAAAATGTAGCAGTAGTTTGTGCCGCAATATTTTTAAAAAATCCTGCCTTTATACAAACACCTAGGTTGCTGTGAACTGAAAGTTGGAACACGGATTTTGTACATGACATGTTTACATTATGACAGTTACTTCTGCCAATTATTTTAAAATTCAACCATAGACGAAAATATATGGGCAAAGACACAAACTATCATCAGTAAGGCCTATATAGCAGAAATTACTAAGTTCAGAGTGTTGCTTTGAGCTGGATCTTGGATGGAAGAACATGGGTTTTGTGTGTAGCTACTTGTTAATATAATTTCTGGAGGCAAGGGTTGCAGAGCCTTTCAGTCTTCAAGCAATTTTATTTATAATATGCCGTTCGTCCATAATTTCGGGGGTTTAACAGACGAATTTTACACTGGCGCTCTTAATAATTGTTATTTCAAATGTTTATGTTTTATTCACCAACTGCAGTCACTTGTGTTTTACCGAATTAAAAGCCAAAAATTTTGAAGTTGTCACTATTTGCCACATTTACTACCGCCATTTGCAACAGATATCGACCCTCTGAATCTCACAGACGCTTTCTCATATTTTCGGGACTTTTGATTGGATGTTAATTACAACCATGAGAAACCCACATGATTCGATTTTGTTCACTAGAAACATCGAGGACAATTTGATCCTGACATAGTGTGAGAAAATGTCTAAAATTTTAACATGTTTTGTTTAGTTTTGGGCATGAAAACGGAAAAGCAGTCGAACAGAGAAATTGTTTTTTACTTACTAAAATGTTTTTGACTATTATAATTAAGCAAATTTTTATGTTTTTTTTAATGATACTGGAGTGCAACAGTCTATAAAAAGTTAGAAACTTAAGTTGACCTTGGAAGTTGGTCTCTAAAACTCCACTTATTGCCTGGTAACATGTGGATTGGTGATATTTGACAACCCTTTTGCGTACACGAAACGTTCATAATTGATTTTCAATTAAATTGTGACCTTCGACCTGCTATGGTATTAATAGCATTGTATACACTTCAAGCTCTGAGACGACACAGATTTTTGCAAATTACGCAAGGGAAAAAACTCTCCTCCAACCATAAGGGGAGGGAAAACAATTCAAGTAAATATTTTCGGTTGTTTTTTTTAATATTACTTGGATTTTAAGGAAAAAAGAGATGTTTTGGAGTAAAGTAAGTATTCTGTTCTTTATTTTAGCAAATATATTTCAAGATGTCTGATAAACACGAAGATAAAGTGATTATAAAATATTGAATAGTATTTCGGATGACTGGACAGATTGTGCGCGCGCGCATATGACATTTGATGACGTCACGAAAATATGGGAAACCCCGAAAATATGAGAAAGAGGCATATAAGAACTTTTTTTATAATACACAATTATTAAAATTCATAACAGAAAATTTGTAAATGCAATCTTTAATAAAATAGAACAATTTTTTCTTTCAAATTTATTTTTCCCTGACTTTTCCCTGACTTTTCAGGATTTTTATTTTTCACTGACCAATTTTCAAAATTCCCTGACAATTCCCTGACCTTGAAAAAAAATCAAATTTCCCTGACTTTTCAAGTCCGCTGGCAACCCTGTCTTACATACAATTCTGTTATTAAATGTGATAAATAACAATGTTTGTTGTATGTTTTGTCAAGGTGACTTATCATAATTCATATATTCGTATAAAAACACATTTCTAGGCTTAAGCAGGTGAAAAAATTGAGTAGTGACCTAGATTTCTAATGGTTTTTCCGTACAAGTAATAACAAAACTCCTTGATGAAACAAGCAAAACCTAATTCTTTTTTCAACTGACAACATGTTCTAAGGGTAAATTTTTATTTGTATGCAAGGGCTGTTCCAGGAAAAAAGGAGTGGGGGTAGAACGGAACTTAAAAATGGGGGTACCGCCAACACAATTATATTTATTTTCAAACCCCAACCAATAGAATTGTAATATGTCAAAGACCCACCACCATCGCATGATTATTACAATTTATACCCCCCACCAATGCAATTAGAAACACAAATTGTAGATTTCAGGAGACAATTTTTTTGTAAACTTGCATGAATTTTTTGTTGATCTAATATTACAAAGATGATTTTACCACGCAATTTCAATGTAAATTAATACTTTCTTCACTGTGAACTGCAAAAAGGTGAACAGTGTACTTAAAATTTTATTCTTAAAATAAACAACATGTTAAAATGAGTAAAAATATAATGATTTGAATCAATCGGAGAGCCACATACATTTTTTAGACAAACACTAGTTACCAATAAAATGTGGGCAGATACTTTACTAAGTAAGTCATTAAATCGTATGTAGGTTTCTTAAGCTACAACTTGTCATTTTAAATTAGTACTGTACTGTCCGTGTTTCTTAAAAAATAAACTTGGAACTTTACCAGTATCAAATTATGAATAAATATGTTATTATCAATGACATTGTGAAATTTCATTTTATAATTTCAGGAACTATTGCATTGACTGTTCCTATTAGCAGGTATATATTATTCGCCAGTATATACTACATAGTATTACAGGTTTAGATATGTGTCACTTAGATTTTGTGTATTATTCGTATTTCTTAAAAGTATACAGATTGAACTTAACCATTATATATATGATCATACACAACAATATTGTGAGATTTCATAAAGATATTTGAAACAAGAAACCAGTAGAACCAGTGGATTTTGACGTTCCAATAGGCTTCCGCGAACAGGAGCCTGACCAATATCTGAATTTTAGACATGCCACACTTGTCAGCATTAACATCGCTTAATAACGGATTCATTACCGAATCAGTGATAAAAATTTATTAACATATCGTAATATTTAGCTTTAATCTTACGTTTGAATGTTTCAACAAGGGTATTTAAATTTTTGTGGCCAAAAACTTGGCCACATGTTCCATGCCCATGGATCTCGCCATTTTATGCCAGTGTCGATATAACATAAAGTCGTTAAACGTTAAAAAACAGCGTTCCAAGTTTTCAGTTTTCGTATGATTACCAGCTGTGACAAGCGGATAATTAATGTCAGGTTTTACAGACAAGACAAATTAGTTATAATTGACCACTTAAACACCCCCCCCCCCCCCCCGCAACACATTTAGAATGTTTTTATTAACCACAAGCAACACAATTAAAATTGTTAAAATTCCCCCAAACAACACATTTGCTTCCATGAATCACCCCCCCCCCCCATCAAATTTTAATTAATTTCAGTTCTACCCCCCCCCCCCCACCCCCACTCCTTTTTTTCCTGGAACAGCCCTAATTTATAAGTGGAACAATCTAGGCTACACTGAATGTGAGATCAAGACATTTTCTGATAACTGATGTTTGGTATTATACAAAATCAAATTACCCTTTGTAATTCTGAATCTTTCTCTTGAACTTTGGCTTCCAACTGCTGCATGCGTTCCTCGATCGAGCCATGCCGTCTCTCTGCCTCTGACAGGGCCTCCATTCTCTGTTGTAGCTCTGCCTCCACGGTCGGCAAGGTCTCTGCTTTGTTCAAAGACTGTTGTAGCTTTAATTCGGCAGCCTCCAGCTTTTCCTGTTGGACTTTGATCTTTTCTTCTAACTGTTTATTATAAACATAGTCGAGTAAGAAAACTATCAAATTATTTGAGGAATTTTGAGGAGTAAAAATGGTATTTGATGAGTAAAAATGGTGAAAGATTGTTTCTTAAATCTTAATTTTTATCTTTAAAACTCAGAATTTTGAATGTTTCTTCAAAATGATTGTACAAGAATAAGAATAGTCCTTAGTGATGGTACTAACAAACCGGAAAAAGTGGCAATTTTTCAATGTCTGGATATTTTCACAAGTTTTGAGCATGTACTTTAAAATTGCCCCATTCTGACTGTGTAAATGGTCTTAGGAGGGGGTTCAACTAAGGTGGGGTCAACAAAATGGACTAACACAGCATTACAAGTAAGTCAACTGCACAGAAGTCATTATAATAAAAGAACACTTTCTTCTGCAAATACAGCTGACAATGTGGATTACGGTACTTACTGATTTAATTTGGCCATCTTTGGTTGCTAATTCAGATTCTAGTTTATCATTTAAGTCATGTAGAGATGTAGACTCCCGCTGAGCATTTAAGTAGCGTTTTTCTAAAGTGGCTATACGCTCCTCTTGATCTTCCTTCTGGGCTATAGACTGAGAAAACAAGACAATACAATATTAGGTACTAAGTCTGGCATAATCATAGTTTACTAACAATTTTATCTAAGTAAAGTTAATTATGAATAATTAAATTACATGTGCAGATAATGAAAATTAGAATATTTCTTAGTGGATGCATAATTCTGGCCAGTGAATGACCTCTGATAAACTCCCATTATGCTGCAGAATATCTTCAGACACATGTATAAAATATCATCTGAATGGTTTAAAAGTTAATGTTGTCTATATTGTGAATAAATATTTAAATGATTTGCAATTCTGAACAGCTTATGTAATTTGTATTCTTTCCGAGATATGACAATAATTGTATTATTTGCGAGATATGACTAAAATCTCTGGGTAGAATATAGAAATAACAGCATGATATTTTATAAACATTGGTTATTTGCTTTATTACAAAGTGAATTGTTGCAGATGCTTCAAGGCACACTGTTGTTTGGAAGCACCTTGCAGTATTTCCAAATAAAGAGAAGAAATTGAATTCAAGTATTAAAGATTCACTGTCATGTATCATGTAAATTGCTGTTTGTTGTTATTCCCTGATGAAGATTATTTGAATCGAAACGTCGGAATAAAAATAATATCAACATAATTCGTGTTAGTGCAGATTTTTTTCCCCAATTTACTATCATGTCTCAACATTCATGCTTTTAACAAAAGTTTAAAAAGCCATACTTTGCATATTTATTGTTCTGTTATTCTAATATACCTTAATAATGAAGTTCTCTATCATTTTCAAACTCATTTTTATAGCAGTGGAATAATAAACACTTAAACCTTCTCATACATAGTGGCCAAATATGTCACAGGGGTTTATGATTACTTTTTACAAGCACTTGGGAAAACGTGGGTAATTCCAAATATATGCTCAGCTCAGAATTATGGGAATATTGGGCCCTTGGGCAGCTGTTGAACATATTCACCCAACTTGCACATTTATGCCCTGATCACTGGATATGTCCTCAGTTAACAGTTGGCACAGAAGGCAGCCACAGAACATTGGCTTATATTCCTAACAGGTACCCATTTATACATCTAGGTGGAGAGAAGCAATGAAGGCTTAATTTCTTGCTCAAGGAAATTCTCAGCCAGCCTGGGGCTCGAATCTGGGACCGCTCTATTCATAAGTAAGCACTAGTCTCTACCATTGGATTACCGCTGCCTTGTTGTTAATTTTTATCATCTGTTAAGATTTATCTTTAACACCACTGTACCTCTGGTATCTGTACTCACCTCTCTAAGATCTCGCTGTAATTTCACAACTTGTTCCTGAGCTTTTATTAAATCCTTCTGTGCAGTAGTAAAATTCTCCTCAACCTCTGTAAATTTATTGGTTAATTCTAACATTTTTGTTCTAGTGTTTGTAAGTTCAGAGTTTTGTTTTTCTACAGTTTCTTGTAATTCTATCACTCTATTTACATCAGAATCTGGGTCTATAGATCCATTTGATAATCTCTGAAACAAAGAAGAAAACAGTGTTTTGTAACATCTTATTTAAATCAGAAATACACAGTCAATTCATGTATCTTTTTTTATTTCATGTTTCATTTGACCCTTTCAGCATGGTTTTGTACCTTAAAAACCCAATTTTACTCATTGCTAAACTTTCAGCACTCTATCCAAAGGTTTGATTAAAAAAAACAACTAGATTTGATGCATCATGGTATATCAGTCAAATTCATGGACTTAAAGGTTAAAGTTTGTATCTAGAAAAAGCAAAATTTGATATCCATGAAGAAATTTTATGTGAAATTTACAGTATTTGTGAATCCTAGATTTGCAATTGCCTATTCTCTACATACTATAGGATACAATGTTTTTAATACCTTTGGATGATGATCTTTCTCTACAATGTGTTCTGAGCTAGGTGGGGGTGATGTGGTTGTGTCATTTTTCACAGAGTGCCGCCCATCCTCTGTGGACCCGCTAGAGTGACGGGACTTGGTCTGCTGCTCTCGTAATGTGAACAACTGAAATAATCATTTCAGAAAATTCATACACAGTCACTTATTCTAACAATTATAATTCCATCATAATCAGGGATTTGATAACTACTATTGTACAAAACAGTGTTGTATCGGCAAAGCATGACAGAAGCTTTCAATACAAGACAACAAAAGCAGGCATACACCTACTTGTTTTAAAATTGTTCAAGAGTTTTACTAGTAAGTTCACAAATTTCTTTAAAAAATCTACCATCCCAAACTGATAAAACAAGAGGGTCCATGGGAACCTGGGTCGCTCACCTGCCGGCAACTGCTCAATGGTTGCAAGAGTCAGTGGATGCAAATACAACTGTCAATCAAATTAAGACCTCTAGAGTGCAGACAAGCTTTTTCTTTAATTTGACCAAGTGACCTAGATTTCAAGGTCACATGACCCAGTTTCAAACTTGATCTAGATATCATTGAGATAGCCATTCTGACCAAGTTTGAAGAAGATCCCACCAAAATTAAGACCACTAGAGTGTGGACAAGATTTTTCTATTAGTTTACCTAGTGACCTAGATTTCAAGGTCACATGACCCAGTTTCAAACTTAACCTAGATATCATTGAGATAAACATTCTGACCAAGTTTGAAGAAGATCTGACCAAAATTAAGACCTCTACAGTGCAGACAAGCTTTTTCTTTAATTTGACCTACTGACCTAGTTTTAAGGGTCACATGACCCAGGTACGAACTTGATCTAGATATCATTGACATAAACATTCTGACCAAGTTTAAAGAAGATCGCACCAAAGACTGCTAGAGTGCGGACAAGCTCAGGGCTCTGCCTAGTGGGCGATTCGGGCGACATCATCGCCTTGGCTCTGCAAACTTCGCCCTAACAAAAATTAAAAAAAAAATAATTTTTTGATCGATCAACAAAGCGACTTACAAAAAATATCGGTAGTCAATGTTCAATTAGTTCGCTACGCTCCGCCCCCTTCCGCCCGCTTTACGAAATTCCCGCCTACCAGACCAATAAAATTACGGGTGTGCTCAGAGATTCGCCGATCGCTGTTACGCTGGATTAACTATAGTCCAATAGCAGAATCGACAATACGTTTTGTCTGTCAATTATAGTACATCGGCAAATCGCCAATTAACCCCAATCAGCATGATTCGCACACTCTTTTCATAATTGATTGTTTATACAACGATTACCAGTTAAAACCAGTCATCCTTTTGTTTAAGCGGTCAAACAACGGGCCATCTTTTGTGTGACTGTCAATTATATTTCAATTAACGAAGCGGCAAACTACTGATATTTTGTAGGTAATTGGCATAATTGACATATCATAAATTGGCTCTAATTGAGATCATGCTTGCTTACGTAAGAAAAACAGGAGATTTATACGGTAAACTGTCCAAAAATAGTCATTTATCAGCTTGCTCATACGGGAATTTTACCGAATAGGAATTAAACCACTAATGGCTCTGCGTGCATGGCTGTTGGGCGAAATGCCCAAGCCATCCAGTCTAAAGCCAAAGCATGATAATGATGAATCTGAAATGCCGCCGAAAAGAAAGTTCACAAAAAAATTCAGTCAGAGTTCCTTTGAATGGTACGTCCAAGATGCGAACCAAATATGGCATTGTTCCATTTGTAGGGAAACCAAGCAGGATAATGCCTATGCTGTCGGTCACAAAAAGAAAGCAAAGACAACCAATCATCAGCGTCACGCTGTCTGTAAGTGTCGGATTGATTTTTTTTTCGAATTTTGACAAAACAATTAAGCGATTAGACCAACAGCATAATTTTATTATTAAATTTACTCGTGGCCGTCGCACATATTACGTGCGATATTATCTGTTCATAAATATCAAAATCTTAAGCGCTGTCATGGTTTTTGAAGTTAAATAAAATTAAATATAAAGTTTTCAAACTGTAAACTGACATCGCTATAATTATTTTTTTGTATGTTTGTATAATCAAAGGTGCGATCTGCATCTAAATCAAATATTCATTTTTTTTGAATTACCTCCCTTTTTTGCATATCCGTATGTTTAGTGAAAAAAAGAAAAAGAAAGTAAGATAAAAAGTTTATTCACATTGTGTTATAAACTATTTTCAGCGGAGGGCCATTTGTCTGCAATAGATGGAACAAAGTTGAAGGTCCAAGAACCACTCAAGAAGCTGGTCTTCAACAAACTTTCAAAGGATGATGAAACAGTTGTACAGTATTTAAAGTGTGCATACCACATTGCAAAAAGAGAACTTCCAAAAGAAGAAATGAAACACCAGGTTGCCTTTGCTTCTGCAATTGGTAAGGACTTCCTGGAATCTGAGTCAACCAACTTGACATACACAAGCAACCATAGTGTCACAGAATTCCAGAGTGCATTAGCAGAAGTTATCCTGGAGGACAAAATAGAACAAGTGAAATGTTCAGGTGTTTTTTCTATTGTGATAGATGAAAGCACAGATATTGCCAATCACAAGAAATTACTTATGTATGCACAGTATGTGAGTAACAGTGGAGTTGAATGTTGTCTGTTGTCTAACAAGCAGCTTACATCTGGCTCGGCAAATGCGGAAAATATTGTGAGCATGATAGTTCAGGAATTGAAAGAGAAAGGACTCGACATCTCCAAGATGGTTGGAATTGGCACTGATGGTGCCAGCGTAATGACTGGTAGAAAGGCTGGAGTTGTTGTTAAACTCAGAGAACATTCCCCTTCTTTGATTGGTGTCCACTGTGCTGCCCATAGGACTTCCCTAGCAACATCACAGGCAGCCAAGTCTGTGACTGAAATGGATGACTATTCCAGAACAGCGACAAGTGTCTTTAAGTACTTTGCTAATTCATCATTACGTTCCAATCGCCTTAGAGAAATCCAATCTGTTCTGAATTTACCCCAACTGAAATTCACAGAAGTGCACTCAGTGAGATGGCTCAGTATGGAAGAAGCTGTGCGTGCCATCTACCGCTCATATCCAGCTCTGTGTATGTGTCTAGAACGTGATGCAGTGACTGATTCCCTAGCAAAAGGAATCTACAATGAAGTGAGCCAGTATAAGTTTGTGGCTATTACCCACCTCATGATGGATGTACTGCCATACATGGGCAGATTATCTAAGAACTTTCAAAGCAAATCACTGGACTTTAGCAAAGTGCAGCCTCTAGTAGAGAGTACATGTGACAGCTTGCGAGACTTGTTGGATGATGGGATATTCGTCGAAAAACTAGGAAAGTTTATTCAAGTGATAGACAATAAAGCAGTGTAATGTAAGACCCCGTGAAGAATCTTCTCACAAAAATGTGGCCAACAACATTCAGGAAAATATTGAGTTTTCTGGCTTTGTGACTGACAGTGAAGAAGACAGCACTGCTGAAGGATACAACCCTGAACTAAGGTATTACCAACAACAAGAAAAAGTTCTAGAAAGAGTCACACCCCTGTATGTGGAAAAACTAACTGAAAACTTAGAAAACAGATTCCAAGACAATTCTAAAATAAATAAAATGCAAGTCCTTGTGCCTGAAAATATTGCTGCTTCTGACAATGTTTCAAAGTATGGCAGAGATGAATTCACAGAGTTAGCAGAACATTTCAGTGAATATATGCAAAGTGATACAGATTCTTGTGTTTCTGAATATCAGCAGTACAAAAGACTGGTTACAAGAAATTATAGTTCCTTGAGCATGGTTGAAGTGATGTGCATAATGATGAACACCTTTAGTGACACTCTGCCCAATGTGTTAATTCTCTTAAAAATATGTGCTGTTCTCCCCATGACAAGTGTCCAGTGTGAGAGAGGGTTTTCCACTCAGAATCGGATTAAATCCAACTTCAGAAGCACATTGAAAACAGAAACCATGGATGATTTGATGAGGATATCAGAGGATGGTCCTGAGCTTGAGAAGTTTGACTTCACCAGAGCCCTGAACAAGTGGAAGAGTGCTAAAAAAAGAAAAATCTACAGTCAGAAATGAAATCATTTTGTAACATCCACCTGCTATTGGTGCTTATAGGATAACAAAGAAGACATTAACATTTTTATTAAACTGGTGATATGTGGAACCTTGTTAAGTTAAAAATACTTTTACTATCCACAATGTGCAGATAAACATTGAAATATAGCCTTTACATTGTGATTTATGCAGTTCATACCAATCTTCTACAGTTGTGTGTTCAAGTTGACTGTAATTGTAGCTGATACTATTTTCATTTTTTATGCTTAAATAAAGAGGTGTGCTAAAAGTTGCTATGTTCAACTGAATTGATATGTTCTCTAGTTATGAAAAACATGTCTGTGAATTTCAGTTAGTAGTTTACCTTAAGATCATGATAGATAATTTTTATGTAGCACTTCTTTTAAAATGGTTATTATGAATAAGCATTGATAATAAAAGAAACCTTGTTAACTTTTACAGAATTTGTTGTTTATAGTTTCTCATATCATGCTATTAAGTTAATATAGTTCATCAGCATTCAAATTTTATAAAATGAACTTGCTTAATTAGCATAAGTGTTTTTTGCTGTTGCTGCTGCTGATGTGGAAGATGATGATGATTCTTTTAATACCAGTAGTGTTGATGTTAACATGTTTTTGTTCTTCAAAGTGGCTCGCGACCGCGACTCACTTCTCCCTAAAATCTTGGTCTAGGCAGAGCCCTGAAGCTTTTTCTATAATTAGACCTAGTGACCTAGATTTCAAGGTCACATGACCAAGTTTCGAACTTGATCTAGATATCATTGAGATAAACATTCTGACCAAGTTTGAAGAAGATCGGATAAAAATTATGACCGCTAGAGTGTGGACAACAATTGTGAAAGGACACCGGACGGACACCGGACTTCGGACGAAGGGTGATCACAAAAGCTCACCCTGTCACTATGTGACAGGTGAGCTAAAAATAGGTAAAAGGTATATTTTTCCACATTTCCAGTTAAAAAACAACAACAAATAAATGTGTTAAAATACAGTAAAAGTATCTTAAAATAAGTCTCACATGGTTTATATCAAAGTACCAGGGATTAATAAGTTATGTTAAATTCTTTTTAAAAAATGCAGACTTTTTTTAAATGCAGATATCTTCAAAGCACTGTGACATGTTACAGAAATATGCCAATAACTGCAAACACTTGTGAATTTACTGCTATATTTACCTCAGTATTGGCAGTGGCTAGTTCTTCTTCTAAAGTTGAAACTCTTTCCAGTGCAACTCGTAATCTCTCCCTAACCTGAAACAAGTAACACTAAATAATAACTTCTAAAAAGATCAAGAGATTTTCTCTATCGATTTACTCCATGGGATATGGCTGTTATCAATGGGTTCAAAATGTAGATCCTGATCAGATGGATATTCTAATCAGAATTCACACTGTTCGTTTTATTATTCATAAGGTTATATCTGGCAAAAAAGCAAACAGGGAAGAACTTGATCAGATGACATAGATGTGCTGGCTGATCTGCATCTAAATGAAACCTGTATACGGTGTCTATGCATGACCTCTAGTTCGAGTCATTATTAACGAAACCAAAAATGGTCAGAGTGAACTCATGCTACATTCTGTCTGGGATCTTAACATTTATATTCTTTCAGGAATTGAGAAAGACAGAAAGATGTCTGCTTTGGTAGATCCAGAATACTGGAGTTCCTTATGCTAGTACCTTACAACAGGAGACAAAGAGGTCCTGACTAGCTCACCCGTATCTTACTGGTGATCCAGAATACTGGAGTTCCTTATGCTAGTACCTTACAACAGGAGACAAAGAGGTCCTTACTAGCTCACCCGTATCTTACTGGTGATCCAGAATACTGGAGTTCCTTATTCTAATACCTTACAACAGTACACAAAGAGGTCCTGACTAGCTCACCCGTATCTTACTGGTGTTCCAGAATACTGGAGTTCCTTATGCTAGTACCTTACAACAGGAGACAGAGGTCCTGACTAGCTCACCCGTATCTTACTGGTGATCCAGAATACTGGAGTTCCTTATGCTAGTACCTTACAACAGGAGACAGAGGTCCTGACTAGCTCACCCGTATCTTACTGGTGATCCAGAATACTGGAGTTCCTTATGCTAGTACCTTACAACAGGAGACAAAGAGGTCCTGACTAGCTCACCCGTATCTTACTGGTGATCCAGAATACTGGAGTTCCTTATTCTAGTACCTTACAACAGGAGACAAAGAGGTCCTGACTAGCTCACCCGTATCTTACTGGTGATCCAGAATACTGGAGTTCCTTATGCTAGTACCGTATTCGGTTGTGTATAGCGCGCACATTTTTACCGCCCGAAATGCGCGCAGATCGTGGGTGCGCGTTATACATGCGATAAATTGTTTCAGTATTTTTTCTTCACTTAAATTTCACCGAAAAACAAAGCGCAGTAATCAGCAAGAACGTCTGAATCTGAGTACGAAACGAGCTGTCGACACATGACGATTCTTCACAGAGTTACAGTAAAACTTATTACAGTTATTTTAAGAAACAAACTATCAAAGTTGAGGAAAGATCTTACAAAAAGACATCGCTTTTTTAATTAAACTAACTCCGAAAATCGGCCGCCATTTGTTGTTCAAATTTATACAGGAAGCAGAAGTACATTATAAAACAATCACAAATGCCGTTGTCATCTCGTTCAATAGAGTCTGACTGTGTGAAAATGGCAGTATATTGATGCTAATTTCGTTGATTTACTTAATGTGGAAAAAAATCGAGTGTTATGCTATTTGTTGGAGTAGGTGTTGACATGTTTGCGTGAAGTATAATGGTTATTTTACTGTCTAAATTGTTTATTAAAGTTTTTCTCTATTTTGTAATATTTTACTTTAACACAAATATATCAGATCTGCGCCGAATTTCCTTATGTTCGCGCCAATTTTTCTCATTCGCGCCGATTTTGTTTTACTGTCTTTATTATTTATTAAAGATTTTCTTTACTTTGTAATATTTATTTTAACACAAATAGGTCAGATCGGCGCCAAATTTTCTTACGTTGGCGCCGATTTTTGATGCGCGATATACATCCGAAATCGGCTTTTCCGTCGTTTTTTTACCAAAATTATGGGTGCGCGTTATACATCAATGTGCGTTATGCACAACGGAATACGGTACCTTACAACAGGAGACAAAGAGGTCCTGACTAACTCACCCGTATCTTACTGGTGATCCAGAATACTAGAGTTCCTTATGCTAGTACCTTACAACAGGAGACAAAGAGGTCCTGACTAGCTCACCTGAATCTTACTGGTGATCCAGAATACTAGAGTTCCTTATGCTAGTACCTTACAACAGGAGACAAAGAGGTCCCGACTAGCTCATCCATATCTTACTGGTGATCTTATATTGATGAATGAGCTGTTTCTATTCTAAGGAATTTTGTGGACAAACTTTTGGTTCGGCCAGCCAGCATTTTTTGGTCTATTTGTTCAAACATCTGACTGTGACCAGAACCCATGCACCATAACTTTCAGTTGAATCACAGTTTTTCTCTCACCAACATAATATTGCTTTTTACTTGTGTGCCTTTTAAAAACAAAAAAAAGAGAAAGAAATTTTCAGCATTATATCTACGCCATTATAAAATCTGAGGTTTGTCTGTTGATCACAAGGAGACTATGTTGATTATTATTGATGCAAGATGCTCGGTTATGTTCCTACCTTTTCATCAAGGGCCTTGTGATGTTCGAAGAGAGACTTGAGAGCTTTGAGCACTTCTACCTCACTGGAGACACCAGCTGGAGACGAGGCCTGACGTTTTACTACGGTCATTCTCAATGACCGCTCATGGCGGGAGACCAAGCATTCCAGATGCTCTAATAATAACTGACAAAAAAAGAAATACCATGTTTAATTTTGTAAATCATAACTCTGCCTTCCTGATTGAAATCTTTTCCCCTGAACATGTGTAATGAACATTTGATGAATTTTATAATGTTTATACGGGTAATTTGTAACAACTTGTTAACGCTTTACTTGTTAAGCAAAGCTGAAACTCATCGGGTTCTCATTTTTGTTAATTGTTTGTGGTGTCTTTTTTGAAACTGATCATTTGATTAATCATGCTCTCTCCCTCTCTCTTCTTTTTGTCTGTGTGGGGAGGCTGTTTTTTATGAATGTGGCAATTCCTGATATGCATATTTCACCTTTTTATGTCACATTCGCCCCATTGCAACCCAGATTAGCCTACCCTCGGTATCCGTATATTTTCTTTAGGTCAATGTAGTGTCTTGAAAACAATAACTGAAATACTTTTCAGTTTATGTTTCTTTCTTTAACAATCTGCCGATATCCTTACTGTATTTTAAAACCACATAACATAAAACCAGGGTTTGCTGAACTTTCATCTTTCCCTAAATAGAAACCTTCCATCAGCAGAAACATGACCTCAGAAAAAACATCTTAGGAGCTATTTTAAACATTTCCATTTATGTGCAGTTTTCTTGAATCAATGATTTGTCCTTGTATGATCATCTTTTCTTATAATAATATGAGGACTCATTATTTCATAATGACTACAGTCAAATCACTTAGTGTCTGTTTAGTTTACTGCTCAATTTGTACTACACAATATAGTTGTGTAAACTTGAAACCTCTCTAAAATCTTATTTTGTCATAATTATTTCTTTAAAACATCTTGAAATTGCAAAGATGGCATGTGCAATTGTTAATGAAAACAGGAAGTGGGTTCTGTGTAAGAAAACAGTAACTGAATGGCAGTGGATTCATTTTGAACAGCCAGCTCATACTTTCAACATTGCTATAGGAAATCCCAGGTGTCCTCCCCACCCACTCACAGCCACTGGTCTTAATGATACCACTGGACTGACACCAGCTAAAATGTTAGAAAACCAGTCAACAATATCTCAGTAAAATGGATCTTTAGAAGCAAACAACAAACTGGGATCAAGGAAGTAAAGAACAAACTTACTGACCATTTGAAAGGTTTCCATGAGCAGCATTGCAGGAATTTTCACATTTTATGTTCTGGGGGTAGTGTGGACAAGAACCTGTCATTTTCTTAAAACTCTTGGGGTGATTATGTTGCAAATGGCAATAAATTATAAAAATTAAGGTCATCTGTTGTATTTTATAACATAATATCAAAGAATGATGTCATATTTCCAAAAGCACAAATATTTGCACAGTTGAATATTAGTTCCTGTGAAATATAAACTTCATTAGTCATGACCCATAATGGCATTGATAAGATTAGTTTTATTGGCTGCAAATGTTCTTACCTTGCCTCTCTTACAAAAGCTGACTTTTAGCAACAGTTTCTTTCAGACTATTATATCAATCCTTACTCCATAGAATACACCTTTATTGCACAGGCAAACAGTGTTGATCCAGACCTGCCGGCACATTTCTGCCATCTGATCAGGCTCTTTACTGTTAGCTTTTAGATATATAAAGTAATTTCTGACTAAAAAGGACCAGTCCAGATCCAAATCAGATCCATATCAGCCAGATGTGCTGGCTGAAAAGGATCTACACAGTTTGTCCATGCAATTAAGGTGTATATATGTAGTAAAGGTCCAGCTAAACAATACCATCCAACACTAGCATTAAGTAGAATCCCATTTTCAAGTCAACATGACTAGGGTCTAAGAGCACTGCATGTTAAATGGTTTCAACCTAGTAAAATCACTATATCACCTCGAAACAACAAACAGAAGTTATTGAACAACTGCTTGATGACAGAGTTAAAGATTTCACGAAAGCTTTGAACAAACACAGAGCAGACTGACAGTAGATTTTTCTAAGGGCCCAAAATTGTAAAACTAAGAGTCTTTCAACTTAAGGATCTAATTGGCTGAAATGGAGACTTATCTCCATGTCAGCCAGTCTGATGCTCGAGATTTGAGACTCGTCATCAATCTCAGTGTCAGGCACAGATAATACAAAATAAGACTAACCCTAGTGTTGTTTCTCTCTGCCTTTAACTCTTGCACTTCCTCTTCCCTTTCTAACAGGTGCTCTCGTATAGTGTTTAACTCCTTCGTGACTGCTGCCAACTCCTGAAAAAAATACAACTTTTGGTTAAAATGTTTTCCAGGAATAGTACCATTTATGTAGAATTTGTATACTAACATTTACATATCAATAATTATCATTTTGATGGTGCCATTTATTTATCATCGACACATCACCATTTACCAATCATTAGCACAGTAACATTTATGTATTTTAACATAGTACCATTTACCTGTTATTGGCATAGCACCATTTTCCTATAACTTGCAAAGTATTATTTATGTAGCACTGGCATAGTACTAGTTACCTATCACTGGCATAGTACCATTTATGTAGCATTGGCATAGTACCATTTACTGATTGCTGGCATAGTACCATTTACTGATTGCTGGCAAAGTACCATTTATGTAGCATTTGCATAGTACCATTTACCAAGTAACATTAGCACAGTACCATATACCTTCCATTGGCATAGTACCATTTATGTAGCATTGGCATAGTACCATTTATGTAGCAATGGCATTCTACAGTTGACTTAGCATTGGCCTTGTACAACTGATGTAGTATTCGCATGGTGCCATTGATTTATCATTGGCATAGTACCATTGATGTGTCAATGACATAGTACCACTTATGTAGAATTGGCATAGTACAATTTATGTAGCATTGGTATAGTACCACTTATGTAGCATTGGTATAGTACCATTTATGTAGCATTGGTATAGTACCATTTATGTAGCATTGGTATAGTACCACTTATGTAGCATTGGTATAGTACCATTTATGTAACATTAGTATAGTACCACCACATGCAGAGAACCATTTACATGTAACTGACTGTTTAACAGGTATATTTTAATTGATGTAAAGGCTGTAATATGTAAAAATAATCTGAATTTGATTTCTATCAAGGCAGTAAGTGACTGTATAACCCACTTGATTTATTTGTTTACCTGTTCCATTAGCTTAATGTGTTATTCAACTGGTTAAAAAATAAATAACCCTTTCCTGTATAGATAAGCATTTTTAAGCATGTGCGACCAGTGTAGATCCAGATCAGCCGGCACATCTGACAGTGCCGTCTGATCAGGATCTGCACTGGTCGCATTTTGGTCTGAAATAACCTAATGAATCAAAAAGCAAACAGTTTAGATCCTGATCAGATGGCACGGATGTGCCGGCTGATCTGGATCTAAACTATTCGCCCTAGCAAAAACGGTGTATCTATACAGGAAAATGATAATGAATTTTTAAAAATAAGTTCTATAAATCTACTTCAGAAAACCAAATCAAAAGTGACTAGACTCCCAAATAATAATACTGTATGGTGCTGGCTTTGCATATATAGATAAAGCAGACGTTTTATGACTAAGTGGATACTTTACTTCATTTATTCCAAGCTACTTTATTGATCTGGCTTTAAATCTAGAGATCACAGCCAGCAACTCTGATTTTCTGGAGTTTTAGTATGAACATGTTACCAAGACAAATTTCAAAATTACATGGTTACCCACTG
The DNA here is from genome assembly GCA_038501625.1 of Corbicula japonica. Classification (NCBI taxonomy): domain Eukaryota; kingdom Metazoa; phylum Mollusca; class Bivalvia; order Venerida; family Cyrenidae; genus Corbicula; species Corbicula japonica. The sequence goes on from JAZAYU010000081.1 coordinate 1,860,982, forward strand.
GGCTATCAGAACTCCTGACAGAAACAATGTGGATCTTCTTTTAATATTAAATTCGTCAATAATAACTGCTGATAATTGAAAAAAACTTTAATCCATGGTATATGGCTGTTATCCATGTTATACATACAGAGGTTTTGTTGTATGTGCTAACAATGAAGATCCAGACCAGTCAACACATCTGTGCCATCGGCCATCAGATCAGGATCGAAACTGTTCAATTCTGTACGAAAACTTAAAAACCTAACAAATCACCAGCTAATCTCAATCTACATTGTTTGCCCATGAATAATAGCCACATCCCATGTAGTAAAGGGTTAAGAACCCACCAATAACCCTTTACTCCATATATATGTCATTTTATCACATAGTTAACCAGTGTGGATCCAGATCAGCTGGCATATCTGTGTCATCTGATCATGATCTGTGCTGTTCACTTTTAGATCCAAGGGAAAATTTCAAACCTAGAAGCAAACAGTGCAGATTCTGAAAAGATGGCAAGGATGATCCGGATCTACACTGTTGTCCCATGCGATAAAGGAATACATACAGAGAGGAAAGGAATAAAAAACAATTACATTTTTTGCCCACCAATATTACTGCATTCACAGTATTACAGTATCCCAGGATACTTCTGATCAGTAACAAGATGTAAGTCTGTAAATATCAGGAAATATTCCTAACTCTGTCTTAACTATTCCGGCCATGAGATATGATATTAAATTATGCATTGTTCTATATAGTCGACCTATTGGATAACATCATCTTCCTTAATCACCATCAAAATGCCAAACATGTCTAATGTAACTTTTACAACGAGTGGAAACCAAGTCAACAGGAACATCATATGCAGTCTGATCGGGGTCTACACTGTTAGCCATTGGTTAAATAATTCTTGTAATATATCCCTGTGAACTTGCAATGGATTCATCTATATCAATGGAAGGATGGTTCATTAATCCCTTCTGGTTGGTTATAGATTAAGATGGAAGGAAACTGAAAACCTATAATTATCTTCCATATGGCTCCCAAAAGTGCTATTATTTAAAGGTCTATAGCAGTCAGATACTGACAATCCTGATTTAATTAATCCTTCACTCCATTAATACACTTTTTATCACCAAATCATATTGGCAACTAGTGTAGATCTGGATCCACCTACACACATTATGTGCAGTCTAATCTAGATCTACAATGTTCACTGATTGTCAGTGTAAATCCTGATAAGTATGTGTAGGCTGATCTAAATCTTTGCTGGTCGCACATTGGATATGAGCCATATACCATAATATAAAGACTTATATTACTTAGAAGTATTTAAGGATTATGAGTTAAGAATGTTTTCTTTTCATTGGCATAGCTAATTGTTGTTTCATTATCAAAATTCAAGAAGCTAGATTTGTGTTCCTGCATTACCATTAAATTTTCAAAAGATTAAAGAAACTTCCAGAGAAAAGATCCACACAAGAACTGCATGCTTGTCTGTGTGTTTTCAGAGAAATTACAGCACACAATTTGAGTAATGTGTGGGTGGGGGATAAACGAGAGGTGGCAAATAAAACACTGGAAAAACTATCTGAGCTTATGGCTATAATTTGACAAAAGCTGATGATGACTCAGGTTTAGGGTCAACATTCACTATCACTACCTTAAAATCAATAGGGGTCATCTATTTTTCATGACCCTCTGGCCTACTACGTTTGAGGAAACTAGGTCAAGCCATTCTTAAGTCATTGATCAACAAGGTTTTGTCTATCAACAGAAATGGTTACTTGAAGGTAAAAAGGGCCATGACTCTGCCATATATTGACAAATTGTGATGGCATTTAATGTGCATCATTCCAATACCTACATGTTAACCCATGGGAAGTTTAAATGAAATATAACCAACAAGTAACAAATTATGGCTCCAGACAAAAAGTTCCTCAATAAAAACATAAAAACTTTATTAAGTAAAAATGGGCCATAATTCTGCTATATCGTGACAGCATTTGACATGAATCATCCCCTTATGCATACATACATGGAAAGTTTCAACACAAATCCAACCATTCAATACCAAGATATGACTCCAGATGGGGGGGGGGGGGGGGGGGGGAAATTGGTGGGGCCAGTAACGTTTTACTTATCAAAAGTTCAGCATTGATTTCACATCAAAACAATTTAATTTAGTTCTAAACATCTAATGTAACAAAAAACCATTATAGTCTCATATTTTCTTTATGTGTATGTTCCATAATTACTAGTTTGTACAATACATCATGGTCGTACATAAATGATTAGGTCATTCAGAAAAGCTGCGATTCAGAACTTCAGTTCTTCTACTGATAATTGTAAAAGATTGTAAAAATGTTCCAAATAGTTAGATACATGTACATCAATTTGGCAATGTGATCAAAACTCAGTTTATGACTGCTAAAAATATTATTCCACCCCCACCTCTCCAAATATCAAACAGAATGAAAACAACTTATAATTTTAGTCAGTTAAACAAGTAAATTTACTGTAATCTATACATAAAAATTTCAGAATGGACAAAATTTGTTTCATTATAACCTACCTTGACAATGTACATGACATATTTTCCGTTTCCCATGATTCTGGCAACAACAAATTCTATTCCATACAACTTCAAACCAGTAGCTATGTTAAATCCATTTAATGCCATTTAAAGTCACTTTTCGACATCTTATATTATGTAACACACCAACATAATTATTAAAGCAGTTTATAAAGTTTGTAGTATATACATGTATATTAACATACTACAAGACATTTTTCAGCTTTAACTGAAATTCAACACTTTTTCCGCAAGAATTAAAATCAATTTCCATTTATTGAAGTACATTTGTAGGTCATTAAGATGTCATCCTTCTATGACACCTACATGTTTCATACATATTATTCTTTCTTGTCATATTAATTTAATAAAATAGTTTTGTCCACAATTGTGAATTTAGCAATTGCTCGGCACTTCATGGCTGCTGTAATTAGTTCCCAGATTAACCATTTACTCTATATATGTGTGTTTTAACTGGTTTGAGACCAGTGTAGAATATAGATCCAGATCAGCCAGCAAATCTATGCTATCAGATCAGGATCTACACTGGTCCCATCTTGGTCAGAATTAACCCAGTAAATCTAAAAGTGAACAGTGCAGATCCTGATCAGCCGGCACATCTTCAGACGGCATAGATGTCCCAGCTGATCTTGATCTAAGCTGCTCACTCATGCAATATAGGTGCAGGGTTTCCCCCAGGATTTCAGGAAGGGTCGTCGCAGCATAGACTGATTTTATCCATTTTGTCGCTTGCTGCAACGCGGTGTTTCATAAATGAAAAAAATAAGTTTTGTTTTTATTCTTAAGTGGCTTTATTCATTTAAAGCCTTTTAAATGACATCACACACACTGTTCAGTGGATGCTGTAGGTTAAAAGATTTATAACAAAGATTCAGAAGTCGTAAATTAAATTCTTACACCAAAAAATGTTATGCTTTATGAAACACAAATCCTAATTATATTACAACGGCTGAAATTCCTCAGATCCGATAATTTGTAATTAGATCTAATATATCAATTAGAAATATTTATGAACACAAAAGTAAAATAAATGGAAATTACAATATAATGTGCTTATTTGTAATTATATAAAGATGTTTCAGGAAAACTGAAAGCATTTTTTTTCAATAAAACATTTTTTGATGTTGGAAACTACACAGTTGCACTTTTTATTACCTCCCTTTTTTCAAGATCAGCAAAACTTGCACGAACCACACACTTTTTCTGTAATTGCCGTTTCTTCTCAAATACAGAACAAACGGACTGCGAATATCACCTTTCGCTTTTTTTATTGCAATTAAAACTCGTATAGTTTACTAATTATACCTACCCGTGCGAAATGATGTGCCATGCCTTGTCAATTAAAGAACAATAGCAACGCGAATAATAACTCGCGCTTTTTATATTAAAAAAACTTCTATAATTTACATAAACTTGATGCGCCATGCTTTCTCTGATACATATGCCCAACAAAAAAATTATCGTACAATTGTCCCGTTTGCAAAACATGTAATAAAATCGATCATTTTAACCGCGCTATGTCTAGAAAGAAAAATTATAACCGTAAACAGCTTCTGAAGTCGATCTACTGTATGACGTCATTTGTGTAAACTTTCGCTGCGGCATATGACAATATTGAATGTTAGCTGGATGTTACAGCGTATTTTGGATTGAAAATGTGTTTCAAGTGTTTCTCATTTGTTCTGCGGATGTTATAAGATCAAACCGACAATGTTCTGAAAACGATGCCAGCATCTAGGTTATTTTGTTTTCGATTTACTCGAAATGAAAATGGCTTTGTTGCTGTTGTTGAATTTCATTAGAGGCTATGTTACAGAATAATCAAGCTGTCAGAAAGTTATATTTTCCGTGGATATAATCAAAAAGGGGATGCTTTAGTTCCTTCCTTCTTTGCTCGAAAATGGTCAGATGGCAGAAGTAAGTCATTTTTATAAAGTTTTGTTCTGATTACTGACAACGCGGACGAATAGTAATTCGGCTACGATTTATATCACATGCGGTCATAATCAACTGTCGCCAACATGTGGGCGGAGCCGACATGCGTTATCCATCAATTCTTGTTACTGATTGGTTAACTCGCAAAGCTGATGACCCTCAATTATCGGCGCGATCAGCTGTCTCTTGTTTATTAAGAAGAGTTTTCATACTGATAATGCAATCAACAGGTACACAAGTCGCTGCGGGAAATAAGGCATGGCGGACAAATTATGGCATGTCGCAAATTGGGTCCTGAAATTATGGCTTGTCGCATGCGACAAGCGAAAATGGCCTGGGGGAAACCCTGTAGGTGTATCTATGGAGTAAAAGGTACAGTAATGCTTGATCCCCCAACCCTTGCTGACGACAATATATAAATCAAACCTGCAGCATTTACATTGATAACCAATTACAAAATACACTAAGCCATGCAGACCTTCACAAAATATTAACATAACACAAGTTCTTTTGTATTTCGACATGGGCTTTATTTAAATTGACAGATGATCTGATGAAGTTCGAAAAGGGATATAACTCTGTCTCTGAACACAACCTGCAGATTTTGGCTACATCATTTCCCTGTTGTGATAAGTAAATATAATTTGAATATTTGAACAAAAAATATTAAGAAATGGCAAAATTGTGGCTTAAGTTAAGGTTTTGCAACAACTGCAGGACATGGCAATCCCTTTTTACTGCCTTTTTTTGACAGCAACACAAAATGAAATTGTCTTTTTTAGCAAAATGTGTGAATGTTCTCTTTTTTGTTAGGAATGTTTGTGTTCAAAACAGCTTTTTTATTATTGATGAGGTCATTTTATAAAATTATACATTACCTCTCAATTATTTCTCCAACATTTCTCTTTACCACCAAAAACTGGTCTCCAAAATATTTTCCTTAAATCAAGTTGTGCCCAGATGCTGTTTATCTAATTAACTATATGATAAACAGTTGATCAACACCTTCAAAGAGTGCCCAGTAATGGAAATTTCTTTCAAATACCCATCTTTTTCCAGACAATGTGTCATTTCATTGCTGTACTGTCTAGGCATTATCAAATTAAGGGTTTTAGTTTACAACCTTTGTATCAATTATCCGTAAGTTTTACTGTCCAGTCTATGGATGTTCCAAACTGGTACCATTTCAAAGATGATTTTAACCTTTTGAGTGCTAAATAAGGCCCCAGTTACAAAGGCGGTCGGTGCCCAATATGTTATTTTATTTTAAGTTACTCGCTGTTTTAGTCAGTTGCCATGCACATAACGGTGAAAAATCGGTGTTTAATAGCTAATCATCACTAATGATCGGTGGTTCAACACTGTCTATCAGATATGGCCGGTGATTCATATTTGGTTATCTTTGTTTGATCGGTGACATCTGTGATTAAGAGCTTGCATATTTCGTGATATAGGTTCCTGTTGGTTTTTTTGTTTAAAAAATTATGTTTAAGTGATTAGAACTGATTACCTTTTCAGTTTACCGAAAAACATCTTGACCAATGACATGATGGCAGCAGTCAATTGGTCACAGATTGAATCCCTATTAACCACCAATCAAAACCGACAAAATCCCATGCTTTAATTCTCATCTTTTTTTCTATCGGTGGTAGGTATTAGTTGATCGGTTGCTATCAGTGGCCCATCGGTGATATCGGTTGTAGACAGGTTGTCGAACGTTGACAGCGGATGTAGACAGGCTGTCGATTGGTTATTTGTAAAATATTTTCATCTATCGAGAATTTTAAACATGTTCAAAAATCCCAATCGGTTATTTTTTACTGTCAGAACTTATCTTTTCTAAAGAGCAGTTGATCGGAGGCAAACTGGTGACCAATATAAGTTTTTGTGTCTTTTCAATTAAACAAAAATTCCTAAGTGTATAGGCTATAGGGGGTTCTATTTGACCATTCAAATTTCCAAAATGCTCAATTTTGTTCCTAATGATTTTAGCCGAAGAGTCATTTTTGCATTATATTATGAGTATTTCGACTGTTTAATGGTAGAACCCAACCAAATACCGGTAAAACGTATTATGGAAATGACCCTTCAAATCCAGCATCTAGTTGAACCTCTGTATTTATAAATAAGTTAAATTTTATTACAAATAGATATTCTAGAATTTTTTACCAACCTGTTAAAGCAAGGTTCAAATAAGCTTGCAGTTCTGCATAACATATATAGTATTGCCATCAACCTCAAAACTTTCAGAAAAACCCTACTTTTCCTCAAAAAGGTAAAAACAAACACTTGTTTTCAAAATCCACCCCAAAATTGAACCCAATAGTGTGAATCATTACCTTTTGGTAAGCATTGTTTTTAAAACAGTTTTATGAATTAGCATCTGCTGTACCTGTTACAGATCTAGAAATACAAATTGATAACTCTAGTCCATCTCTGTTATTTCTTTTGTTTTTAAGCATGAATTATGATTATTAACACTGGATTTGTATGAATGTAGGTATCAGGGCAGAGAAATTAGAGCATGTGAAAAGCAGTCTTTTCTCAATAATTATATATGCCTTTAGGCAATAGAAAATAATATTTAAGATTCTCATCCCCGCCCGCCCCTGTCCAAAACCACCCGCCCCAAAAAAATTTATTGGTAAAAAAATCGAAACATATTCTGTTCCGGACAGAACAGGTTTTAGACCATCCCAAAATATCTTCTTAAGGTATTTCGTTAATAAAAAATAAAAATTAACAAGAGTGCCAAACTGACACAAAATTTGCCCGTCAAAATGCTGATCATCAAGGTTGTGTAACGATCCGATGAAAATTATTCGACTTGGAGAGCAGATACCGCTAATTCAGTTTTTGGATAATTGAAGGGCCATAATTCAGGAGTGCCTGGGGAGATTTGGCAGGTTATAGAACTTGGTCGAGATATTATGCCCACCGACATATTCACCAAGTTCGATAAAGACCGGATGAAAACTCTTTGACTAAGAGAGCGGAAACAGTAATTTTGGACAATTCAAGGGCCATAATTCAGGAGTGCCTGGGGGGATTTGGCTGGTTATAGAACTTGGTCGAGATATTATGCCCACCAACATATTCACCAAGTTTGATAAAGACCAGATGAAAACTCTTTGACTTAGAATGCGTAAACCCTTATTTTGGACAATTCAAGGGCCATAATTAAGGAGTGCATGGGGGGATTTGGCTGGTTATAGAACTTGGTGCAGATATTATGCCCACCAACATATTCACCAAGTTTGATAAAGACAGGACAAAAACTCTTTGACTTAGAGAGGGGAAACCCAAATTTTGGACAATTAAAGGGCCATAATTCAGGAGTGCATGGGACGATTTGGCTGGTTATAGAACTTGGTCAAGACATTATGCACACCAACATATTCACCCGCCCGCCAACCCACCCGCCCGCCGCAGGTGTTCCCATAATAATTCCCGTTTTTCAAACAGGCGTATAAAAAGTGCCCACCCGCCCCTTTTTTCCCAAATTCCGGATGAGAATCTCATAATTTTTTTTCTCTGGCCTTATAGCATGGGAAACAGTGTCAATCCAGTTCAGCTGACACATCTGCGCCTTCTAACCAGAATCTGCACTTTTCCCTTTTTTTTATTTATTAGGTAAATTTTCTTACTGAAAATTTTAGAGTGCAGATCCTGATCATTCGGCACTGATGTGATGGATGATCTGAATCAACACTGGTTGCATATGCAATCAAATTGTTATATTCTGGGTAAAGGGTTGGGTTAGACCAACATTTCTTCTCTTTTTTAACAGCACACTCTGAACTCATCTACATGTATTAACCAAACATGAAGCTGCTGACAAAATCTGTGCAATTCAAGCATTCTCTTATAATTTTCTGTTTTTATTCACACAAAAAACTACTGTGTAGCACTTTATCTTATTTCAAACCATGTTAATTAAACTTTAACTCTCTATATACAGGTTTTAATGTGTATGACCATGCCATCTGATATAGATCTACAATATTCACATCTGTTCTCAAATAACCAAATGAGTCTAAAAGCAAACAGTGTAGATCCTGATCAGACAGCACTGTGTTAACTGACCAGTTTTTATTAAAAATTCCTTAAAACATTTTATATTTCCTAACTGGCTTAAAGTTTACAGTTTAAAGTGAATTTCCATAACTTATGTAAAAACTGTTAATGAAAAGTAATTGTTTGCATTAATTGTCAGAATTTAAACAGCCACAGACAGAAACACAAAACAGGATAAAGAAATCTAACTTGATTACTTACTTTACACGGATTTAGTTATTAATTACGAAAATTGATGCCTCACCGCGAGAGATGCAAATGAGGTCGGTTTACTATGTGCGTAAGCATGCGTAGTCTAACGTAAGCAGAACGTTATAATCGCCGTCCCGCCAGAATAAAAACAAATAAAACGTCAAGATAGAATGAGAATTATAAAATACCATACATTCTGACTTCAAACAGCTATTTCTCACCTCTTTACACTATAATGCTTTGGTATCCGTTATGATGTTTGTTATTGAAAATAATCACGTGACAAACTTAATATTAATTAACGTTTATTCGCTCCGAAGTAATGTCGACCCCAATAATTTGAACATACATGCTAGTAACACCCTATCACTCGGAGCTTTTGTATTTAATATTTGAAGGTGCGATACTATTATCCTTCTTTATAAATGCATAAAATAAGATGGACTGTCACTTTAGTAGTCCATGCATAACTAACACATATATTTTAGATTTCATTTATCTAGATTTCAGAATAAATTATTATTATTATTTTTGTTTAAAATTGATAATATACATGTACATTTGACACATTTTGGCACAAAATTAATGTTTAACTCCATTTAACTATCTTATGGTACAATTTTCAATATTTCCACGCAAAGATTTAGCTTTCCAAAATAAAATTTACTGGTCTGGAACCCTGAACAACTGCTAATATTCATCTCTGTAACAAATAAACACACTGTATCAGAAGCAAATAAATCAACAAGAACTGAATATACACTGTAAATTATTTGTTCCACATTCAGAATATACTTAGTTATAACACCTCTATGAACCAAAGTGTTCAATTGTATTAAATATTAACAATGCAACTTTAAAAGTCCAAAGTCTGTGAAGAAACAATACCTCAGTGAGACGCTCATTAAACATGCATAGCAAAGGAGGAAAGTAATCCTGTACAGTTTTATTAGCGGAAGTGAAATATTTGCTTTACTGGTTACTATCAAAGACAACAAAAAGCTCTGATGAAAGTCATAGAGTACCATTTTCACTTCTAGGTAGAAGGTTACTGAAATAGTGTTTTGAACAATGTTCTGCTCATCTTTCATCAGAATTCTGAAAAGAAGCAAGTGCTCTTAAAATTTGTAAGACCTATAATATTTCTAATGGCATGGGGGGAAAATGCTATAGGAATCATCACAAGTTAAGATCAGGATTTCAAAGCGATGGTCATGTGGATGCTAACATTTAATTTCAGTTACTTCCCCTTATTTTAAAATTTCCACCATTTGTGTTTCTTTGACTTTAATCAACTGACCAAAAGGCAAAAAGTGCAGATCCTGATCAAGATCTACAATTGTCGCATATACATAAAAAAGTATTTATTTAGAAGTTGCCCTACATTTGTAACCAATCAGAAGCGATGAAAATTCCTCAGTGATTTATTTCAATAGAAGTCCATTCTATGTTCTATTTTACAGTGAACAAAATAGATCGATCTATTTTCAACTGCGCATGTGCATGGCTACAAATGTATGGCAACTTCTAAGTCGGATAGAGTCTATTAAGACATTTCTATAGAAAATAATAGCCTGCACTCGCTGCGCTCGTTTCGGCTTCTATTTTCTATAGAAACGTCTTAATAGACTCTATACATAGAGAGTAAAGGAATAACCATAGCATCTTTTATCTTAGAACCAGTAACTGATATCTGCAATCTCAAAATGTGAGACTGAATCTATCCTGATAAGATCTTATGAATATGATTGCTGGTTTATGTCAGACTAGCTGCACCTCTGCACAATGCCAGTCATAGAAATGACACAGTCCATTAAATTTAGCAAACAATCAATGTGTACAAAGTCAAGAATTACTTTTTTCCATTTTAAAAGTTGCCCTACATTTGTAGCCAATCAGAAGCTCTGAAATTCAAATTCCTAAGTGATTTATTTCAATAGAACACATTTCTATTTTCTATTTTACAATGAACAAAATAGATCAATCAATTTTCAATTGCACATGCGCAAAGCTACAAATGTAGGGCAACTTCTAAGTCGGATTTAGTCTATTAAGATGTTTTTATATAAAATAGAAGCCTTCACTTGCTGCGCTCGTTTCAGTGCCTATATACAATAGAAAGGTCTAAATAGACTCTATCGATCCTATACATAGATCTACAATATAAATATCATCCTTATTTAACACATGCATGTACATGTATGATCATTGATGCACATGAATAAACATGGTAAGGCTGTACAGCCATACAATTAAATGGTTAAGGGTGTACAGATCATGCAGTATCTTAAAGGCTGTACCAGTACAATGGTAAAGGCTGTAAGTATGCATTAGTATAGACTGGACAGTGTAAAGGTAATGGCTTAACAGTACAATGATAATGGCTGTACGGTATAGTACAATGATAATGGCTGTACAGTACAATGACAATGGCTGTACAGTACAATGATAATGGCTGTACAGTACAATGATAATGGCTGTACAGTACAATGATAATGGCTGTATAGTACAATGATAATGGCTGTACAGTACAATGACAATGGCTGTACAGTACAATGATAATGGCTGTACAGTACAATGATAATGGCTGTACAGTACAAAGGTTAAGGTTGTAAGGTGTACACTGGTATAGACTGAACAGTATAAAGGTAACGGCTGTACAGTACAATGGTAAAGGCTGTATGGTACAAAGGAAAAGTTTGTACACGAACACGGTAAAAAGGTTAACACTGTAAAGTACAATTCCATTATAACCGTGAGCCTGTGACCCTTCCAATATTTTTATCAAAAACAACCTTTCAAGCTAGCTTCTACCTAATAGTGATCAATTTACAAAACATTTTGAACTAAAACTGTCCTTATTGACATTGCACTGATCAATACAGCAATTAGTCAATTGTTTTAAACAATGGTCTGTGTAGGTTTTATTAATGGCAACCAGTCTCAACAGCCTTGCAGCTGCACTTTTCCCAGCTTCCAGTCAATTTACCCTTTCCTCCATAGACACACCTGTATAGCCTGGGCGAACAGTGAGATACAGATCAGCAAGCACATCTGTGCCGACTGATCAGGATCTGCACTGTTCGCTTTTTGATTTGTTAGGTTATTTCTGACCAAAATGTGACCAGTGCAGATCCCGATCAGACGGCACAGATGTGCTGGCTGATCTGGATCTATACTTGACGCACATGCATAAAAATGCATATTTATAGGAAATGGTTAATTAAGAAGCAAGAAATACATTGAAGAAAATCAAAACAAACACTTGTAACTATAACTGAAACAGATAAGTAACAGTCATACGCTGTTCATATTACCAAGAACGCCAGGCAGATACTGGCAAGTTTAATATTTTTCAAATGATCATTACTCACCAAGAAAACATGGTAATGTCAAATTGGTAAAACATTGTACTGATAAACAGTATATTTAAATTAACTTTTCAGTCACATGACTGTAAAGTTATCAATTAGTTAACTGTAAGTTAACAACAAGTTCAGGGGTTCCATTTGACCCGGGAAATGACCCTTTGACTCTTGAATATTTCAAAACCACTCATTTTGACCCCCAAGAATTTAGATGAAGGGTCATTTTTTCCTTAAATTAGGGGTTTTTTTTGCTATTAGTTGCCAGAATCCACTAAAAAGTTACCAGCAGCTAGTGAAACCCCAGAAGTTATTATTAACCTGCTAAAAAATGTCATGTATGTTCAATGGAACACTTGAGTCATCCTTAGGCACTTCTTCAGAATAACAAAAATGTTACAACAGCCTATCATGAATGACAGCTTGCTTGACTACTAGTCAACAAAGTTAAATTGACCAAGTTTGTTAGACTTTAAAAAGAATGTTAACACATGTAAAGGTGAATTTTAAAATGTAACACTTTTTTACTCAAAATTACTGTTTAGAGTATCATCCGCTAGGTAAATGTTACTGTAGCCCAATGGCATAGACAGTGTGGCTGTCTGGTACAACTTTCTCTTGGCCAAGGGGTCTAATCACATTTTGAATGTTTTCTTTTCTTTTTAAAGATCAAATCTATTTTGTATACCTGTGAGAAAGTAATAGTCTGAACACAAGCAGTTGAAATGGACTGACAAACAGTGCAATATTAATATGCCTCCCTTTATCAAGAGCATAAAAATATATAGAAACTGCAAAGCTACTGTACAGTCAAAGTTTTCTAAACAAAATCTAATTACGAAAATGAGCCTAACTTTGTAAAATGTGACCATGAAAAAAAAAATGTCAATGGGAGGTAACCTATTCTACAACTAATGGGAAAATGCCTACTACCAACAGGTCAAACAAAGATCACTATTCCCCAATCTGGTATACTACTAATATACTAAATGTAAGATAGAATGCATACAATCAGGGCTCTCGCGAGGGAGCGACTAGGGCGAAGAAGGTGCCTATTCCAGTCAAACTTAGCCTATCTAAGCACCAAAGCGACTTCGCCTTAAAAATTCAGAAGCAGCTCACGTAAAACTTACTAAATTTCTCTTCCCATTTCTCATGTATACTACAGTATTTACCAAACTGGAAAAATCTCGTGACGTAACCTGGAGATTGATTCTAATTTGGTTGTCGTGTCAATTATGATTGTTTGAAAATTGCCAATTATGTAACGGATTAAACGACCGGTGACAGTTTGTGTATGCCGGCATTCTTTTAGAAATTAGAGTGGGTAAGTGTAGCCTTTTTTGTTTATACAAACAGATAGCTCTAATTGAAAGCCTTTATTGCAAACCTGACAAGTAAATCATTTACTAAAAGATGAACCCTGCTGATTTCCAAAGCTGTGAATGATGAAATTAATTAATGCGTTTTCATTGATTCATAAATTGTGAGGCACTTACATTTCTCATCATTTTTGAGAAATCAGTTGTAGATTCACCTTCAGAAATGTCTCGTGTCCTGGCTAGGGGGCGATTCGCCCAAACGGGGTAGTAAACGTAAGCTGTCAGACTCTGAAGATTCTGACGCGAAAAAATGTAGGAAATCTTGACAAGAAAAAAAAAACATGAAATATTTGACGCAACTTTGAACTTCAGCTGAACATTGAATCATAAAGAGAGAGAGAAATGCAGTTGTTTTCTTTGACACCCCCCCCCCACCCCACACACACAAAATAATATAAAAGATGTTACGCGTTTGGTTATTGCTGGGTTCCGGCGATATCAAGTGTAGATTTTTTTAATTATTTGATAATACTTGTGTTTAATATGTTAATATGTTGTAATAATTGGGTTTGTGTGTATTTTCAGCTGACCAACTGGATGTCATCAAGAGGTCTAACCGTTGTGCTGAAAAACCTATGCTTTTACTATCACACTTTAAGTTTAACAGTGTTACTACATTTAGCAAATGTTGATGATTCATCAAATAAAATTTTAGTATGTAGTTTTTCTTGTTTGATACAAAACTTAATAGATGTAGAAGCACGGCACACATCATTGGTCGCCGAAGTCTCCCACTTCTCTCTGAAGTCTCCTCACTTCTCCCTAAGCTGAGCTCAGCTGAGCCCTAAAATTTCACTGTAGCAAGAGTCCTGACAATATCATCAGGATTTTCAATAGAATTTTTTTCTGGGTTCTGAGATTTTGGGGGGTCAAAATGAAATTCAGTGGGGAAAAAGTATAACAACCTAAGAACAAAGTATGAACACGGGGACACTTTGTTCATGATTTAGTGTTTTTATGCCCCCCCCCCCAAAGTGGACGGCATATAGAGTTACACTTGTTTGTATGTATGTCTGTCCGTACATTCCCCAAATCTTATGGCATCGACTCCTCATTAACTATCAGACGGATTTCTTTCACACTTGCAAAGATGATCAAGCAGGATGTATAGATGATCTTATAGAAATGATTTTTCCCTGCGACCATGTAAACCAGAGTTATGGCCCTTTTTTTTTAAATGTTGTAGCAGTTGGGGCATAGGTTTTAGTTTTATGATCATAGGCAGTTTCAGTGCAGAAAATCCCTCATCTAAACACTGCTGTCCTTAGAATGTGGGCATTTCCACATCTTCTGCTCAACTTTTGAAGAGAAGTACCACTATCTGTTAATACACAGGGCTCTTACTAGAGGGAGACTTGGGAGAAGTGGTCTCCCAAAAGTAACCACACTTCTTTCTTCTTTGACTGAGCTATGGGAGGTCACTTTGTATAGACTATATAGGGAAAGAATGCTGTTCACTGTAATCTTATCCATATTCAGTAAAATTATGACAAAACTTCTCCCTGATTTGCAAGTCAAGTGAGAGTCCTGGTACAAACAAGTGTTGATTCAGACCAGCCGGCACATTTCTGCCATCTGATCAGGCTCTTTACTGTTAGCTTTTAGATATATAAAGTAATTTCTGACTAAGAAGGACCAGTCCAGATCCAAATCAGATCCATATCAGCCAGATGTGCTGGCTGAAAAGGATCAACACAGTTTGTCCATGCAATTAAGGTGTAAGAAGCTGTACCAGCACTACTTTTACTACCACTACCAGGTAGTGTGAATATCAGGTGAATATACTAAATTATAAATGAATAATGAATATGTAATTTTTGTGAGACATTACAATGATCAGAAACTTACTGGGACCCAATTGGTCTTGAAAACACTACTAAAATTATGTTTGTCAGTCTTCCAAACGTTTGTTTCATCATTAACATCACTTTCTAACTGTACCGCTTGACTGCATAAGAACATGTGTATTTAATAGTATTAAAATCAAATCAACATCACAGTGTCCAACATGTTACATGTATGCTGCTTATATGGTGATTTCGTTGAATTCCTAGTGTTTCAAGCGTAATAACGCCCAGATCTCAGACGATAAGGGTAATATTTCTGGTTTTAGTAGTCCTAAATAAAAAAAAATTTCACAAGTACACACAATTACCTAACTCCCTATCAGTAGATTTCTTTTTAAATAACTCTCATTTATCTGCCAAGTGGTCAACAATTTCAAGTTTACATATATATATTTACAATGAATTCATTCAATACATTAAATATTGAACGTTCTCCCATTAAATTTTCTTAAACATTTCGTTCATTACTTGTTAACAATTGTTTTTAATTGTTCAGTCCATGTGGATTTCTCCTATTTCTAATTCTTATATAATAATGAACAAGGGAGAAAAATAAGTGGAATCAATTATGACTAATACATCCTATCTTGCTGAACAGCAGTATGCAGTTTCAAAAATCAATACAGAAACCAATACAAGAAATGCAAACTTAAATGTGCAAAAGAAAAGAAATGTAACTCAGACAATTTGCAACATTCATCATATGCAACTAAAAACAAAAGTCTTGCAAATAAGAAACAAGTAAAAGGTCAAACATTTTACGTACATTGGTAAGCTCCCAATATCTCAAGTGGGTGGGGTATTAAACCTAGGACAGTCATGGTAAAGTTACCACTACAATTAAAGCAGAAAAAGCAGGATCTCTTACATTTTGATTTACCTGTGGCTGTGTTGATTGCAACTGTCTTTGTAAACTCTCTTTTTCTTTCTCTATTTCATGGAGTTTGGCTTGGGTTTGCGTCTGAACCTCTTGTGCGTCCCTCAGGGCCTCCATCAACTTGTCCCTCTCGTCCAGCATATTCACCATCAGCTGCTCAAAGTTCGCGTCATCCCCTGACTCCTGTGACTCCCGGTCCGTAGAACCATCCTCGGAAATCGTTGGCATCACATCGCACATCATCTTGGAGCCGTTTAACGCCGTCGATCTTTAAGAACTTGTAGATAAGTTGTCTAAATTCGGCTGCAGAAGCTGGACATCAGTTAAAAATTCATTTTAAATCGGGCCTAATGTCAGATCTGTTAGGAAATATATAACTTAGTCCAATACTTCCCTAAATTTGCTTTCGTCTCCGCTTCATCACTTATTCAGAAACTTAAAAGGAAACATGTTTCATTCAAAGAAATTGTGTGACCATCCCGGTGTAATTTGCATCTTGGCAGCCATTTTATTCCGAAGTGTGTCATACCCATAATGCACTTGGCGATCTAAGGGAAATAACCTAATTAATTAGTTTAATATAATCCATCCCGAGTTGTGCTTCTTCCGTAAGGACCTGTAATGTCTACCAAGGTATATCTTAAGTTCGAACACCGAGTAACTAAATTAGTTAAATATGCCACACGAATGTCAAAAAGACCATACACAATTTTATAAAATAACACAGTTTTGCCACCATAATGGTTTCCCCTTGTCCGTTCTTCTGTCCGTCCGTCCGTCCGTCTATCCGTCCGTCCGTCTGAAACTTGTGTCACGCATAACTAAAAAAGTATAAGAGCCACACTCGTGAAACTTTACAGGTACGTTCACAATCATGTGTAGTTGTGGAGCTGGGATTTTGTTTTAGGCCACGCCTGTTAAAAACCAGAGTTATGGCCCCTTGTCCATTTCAACATAATGCATTCAGCATGTAATCTAGTGTCGGATGTAAGTCCAAAGTATAAGAGTCACAGTCATGAAACTTTACAGGCATGTTGACCATCATGTGTAGTTGTGCACCTGAGTTTTTTTTTAATTTCGTGCTGTACCCATTAAGACCTGAGTTATGGCCCCTTATGTATTTCAATATAATGCATTCATGATGTAATCTTGTGTCGGATGTAAGTCCAAAAGTATAGGAGTCACAGTCATGAAACTTTACACGTATGTTGACCATCAAGTGTCGTTGTGCACCTGGGTTTGTTTCTGGCTAAGCCAATTTAAGACCAGAGTTATAGCCCCTTATGCATTTCAATATAATTCATTCAGAAAATAATCCTGTATCGCGTGATGTCCAAAAGTATATAGGGATTCCAGTCATGAAACTTGAGGATTTGTTTCCTGCCACACCCTGGACTTATACAGTCGGGACACGAATTTTCTGAGAACTTGGTATTTGATAGTAAATTCGGTGTGGATGGACTGATAACGATCCCAATCTATCAAAACAAAGATGAGTTTATGTAGTGTAGACCCTCATTTGTTTGTTTTTGTTTTGTTTTTGTTTTTTTTGTTGTTGTTTGTTTGTTGGGGTTTTTTTTTGGGGGGGGGGGGGCAGTTTATACACATTTTGGAGAAAACGGGGTCCGTCTTCCAAGCACCTGTGACTATTTTGAGAAAGAAACAGCAAAAGTTTGTCAAGTATGTTTGGTATTACATTACATAGTCGGATGCAAGATTTCCAGTTCGTTTGTGGTCTTACGGTAGTTATTTGATATTTTCAAACTTTCTGTCTGAAATCCTTATAAAAAAATAAATATTACAACACAAAAAGGGTTTCGAACAACCCTGCCGAACCCTCTGGATCTTCCCCTGACTAAATAAGTGTGAAATACGGTTCTTTCAGATAGATTCTATTTCAGACAAAGAACACGTTACATACAAGTGATAAAGAAAAAACCGCTTTGAAAATATCATTTCATAAATGATTTATAAGTTTCAAAATAGTTTCGTTTTGATTCTAAAAACCTGAAAATTGTAAAAAAAAACAACAACATCTGGTTGTCGATTTTGCTTTAAATACTTAACTGCCGCAAAGAAGTCAACGAATTTATCAATTTGTGTGTTTGATCACGCAACATGGGTACAAATCTGTTCCCAACATTGACATTTAGCTTAGGTGTCGATTTAATCAGTTTTGTCAGTATGTCATTTTGTTATAACTACAATCACATTACAAAAGAACTCGCACTAATAGTCAGTGGTGCTAATTTAATCAATGGTGTCATATTAAATAAATAAGTGAAATGTAAATTAAATTTACATATCACTGTTGAAAAATGAAGATGGAGTAAAATTGGGTACGTAAAATATCACTTTAATTTTATTGAAATATTGTGATTTCATGTATGTGTACTGTATCAATTTTTTTCTCATTTAAAGCATGAATGTTTATTTTTTGTCGGCTGTCGGACTCAGAAAGAGAACAGAACAGAACAGAACAGATATTTTATTAAGGCGTGTACAAAGTACATTGTCTGGATAAATTACAGTTTGTAACATATAATATACTGAACAAAAATAAAAAGTATCCACTTTTTATGCTTATATTCTCATTAACATATTTTCATTTAATCAGGTACGCTTTGAATGGTGTTAAATTGGTTAATCTCAGTTGTTTTTAATTTCAATTGTTCATAAACATAATCTTCCACAAAAAACATAAGCAACTGCCAGTCGAATAACAATTAATAATGGATTAATAAACACTACACATTCAATTTAAAGGGAGGTAATTGGAAATGGTTGGACTTTCTAGCGTAGTATATCGAGGACTACTTGTTTTATTGATGAATGTTTGTTGATTTTATTGATCACAAGAGGTGGAAAAGTTGATTTTATTCAAACCAATGTGAATACTTCAAATAATCACTGTCTTTTTCCTGGAACCCTTATTACAACACAGGGAAAGATAACTAAGATGTGGCTGCAGATTTTCAAGAACACTTTTTCTCTTTGCAATGATAACAGAAATGCAAAGTTGTTTACATACAAAATTTCCAGTTTTCGTTTTCAAATTTAACAAAATTTAAGATAGGAAAGTGGATACTTTTTATTTTTGTTGAGTATATATTGTCACAAATACAGCACAAAATGGAAGAAAAACATGTCTATATACAATATTTGATTACCAAGATGAATAACATATTAGCATTACATAGTCTACATCTAAATGGATATAAATATGAATCAGACACAAAACGGTATCTACCCAGATAATGAGAATCGCGGATAATGGTAGATTGTGAGAATAATAACAGATCGCCAGGTCGGAGGAAACACCTTAGAGAGGTTAGTTATTGTATGAATTTCATGTTATTGTGATCGAATACTTATCTTTTGCGATAGATAACAATCAAGCGATGTCATAGCCTTCCTCTCATACCCATACATTTGGAATCGGCCTTCAGATAAAGTAAAACCAAGGAAAATGATCACGCAACATTCCAGATTTCTACAAAAAACTACGTTTTATGCCCATTTAAAATAAATTTAAACATTCTTTTTGTAAACGACACTGCTGTTATCAAAGCCCAAACATCGACAATCAATATGCCACCCAGCTTTAGCCCGTAATATGAGTATATTCCTTAACAAACGTCTTTTTTCTGAGGCACCTGAAGCAAATTGGATAATGAGGATTCGCTCGGTTGATAATGGGAAATTCAAATATTCATGAAATGGATAATGGTGGAGTTTTAGTGTTTTTCCTAATTGAAATGTTCAGATAAAATTATTTTATTTTAATAACTCTTGTATATAGTTCTTTTTTTTGCTATCCACTGTGATCATTACAAAACATATGCATCTTTTCATTTTATTTATGACGTTTTTGGCCGTAGCTTTAAAATCAAATTAAAACGTTACAATGACAAATCGTATTGTACGGTGTTCCGTTGAGGCCATCGTTGTTTAGCACTGTCGCTGTCAACATCTCCGTCGAGAAGACGAAACAACGATGCGAGATCGCGAAAATACGATGCGCGGTCGCGAAAGTACGATGCGAGAACGCGATATTTAAATCGGGTCTTGGCAGCTTACTTTCGCGACTAAGCATCGATGTATCGCGTTCTCCCCTGCTTTTTCACGTTTTTGATGTCCAGCCCTTAGGCCGTCAAGAATACGAAAACACGCTTTTATATTATCATCGCGTCCTCGTACTTTTGCGACCTCGAATCGTATTTTCGCGACCACGCATCGTCAAAGCGATCTAGCATCGTTGATTCGTGATCTCGCTCAAGAGGTCGAAAGGAGAAACAACGATGTCCCCAACTGAATATCGTAGTATCTCGCGATTTAATATCTAAAATATATATTATTTATCTTCACTTTCATGAATAGATCTTTTAGACTTTAGCAGGTGATGTGGTTTTTATCTCGGGCGTTGCTTTTGTAACCACCAACACTAACCAAATCATTTTCCTGCTCGGTGCTATTTTAACTTGAACACAGACAAACAGACAATTTATGCATGCATAAAATTTACTATTTATTTTCCTTTTCAGGTAAAGACTGAAGATAAAATGATTGAAGTGTTACAGATGTGATGCGGAGTGGAATTCTTTGACTGGACTTATAGCGCATGCCGTGATTTATCTCGAGGATTTGTGTATAAAATATCGCGAATTACTGCTGGACGAAACTTCGGGAAAATGTGGTTACAGGACAAAAATACTACCCGACTTGATTTCAAAATCACTAAAATTAAAAAATGAGAAAATTACGGTTAGGGACGAGGTCATTTTTATTACGAATAGTAATGACAATGTCACTCAAGTAAGAAGTCCTATGAAAACAAAAGACTTTCAAACGACAACTAAATCATGCTACTTAATTGATACAGTTTTTTAACAGTAACTACCCAATTGGCAAAGGACGCCACTGCCAAAAGCGTTCTTATGTATAACGGTTGGCGCCCATTACGTCAATACGTGTCTTAGACCATAATAGTTATAGTAATTAACTGATGTATTTATCACCAAAAAATACAGATTCGTTTAACCCGGGTATTAAGAGGCTTTGGGTTAGTTCTTAGTTGATGCCTTCTGGACAGAAAGAAATTATGCTATTTGGGGAAATCATTAAGATAAATGGGTCATTTATCTTGTCACTAGAGCTGGTGGTATTGTTTCATAAATATAGCAGTTTGCGGAAAGAGGTGGAACATGCAAAAAAGAATAGAATAAATAGTATTTAGGTTGAAATAAGGGAAACTATACAATTATCCAGTCAAGAATTTACATTATCCATTCACTTTTTCTAGGCGAATCCCCATTATCCAATTTGCTTCAGGTGTCTCAGAAAAAAGACATTCGTTAAGGAATATACTCATATTACTGGCTAAAGCTGGGTGGCATATTGATTGTCGATGTTTGGGCTTTGATAACAGCAGTGTCGTTTACAAAAAGAATGTTTAAATTTATTTTAAATGGGCTTAAAACGTAGTTTTTTGTAGAAATCTGGAATGTAGCGTGATCATTTTCCTTGGTTTTACTTTATCTGAAGGCCGATTCCAAATGTATGGGTATGAGAGGAAGGCTAGGACATCGCTTGATTGTTATCTGTCGCAAAAGATAAGTATTCGATCACAATAACATGAAATTCATACAATAACTAACCACTCTAAGGTGTTTCCTCCGGTTTTCCAAAAAGCTAGTCGGTCATAAGCACGACATTTTAACAGAAAACGGCTCTGAAGTGTAAACTTCTCTGGAAAAATTTCGTTAGAATGTTGGTATTTATTTAGAATTTCCGCCCTGTAATAAATATGCTCGCTCGCTCTTGTCAAACGGGTTTGTTTCGATTTTAATTGACGTTAAATTCATTGTATGACAGTGCTTATCATTGTGTCACCTGCAATAGCAGGTAGACACTTTTAGATCCTATTGTCCGGTGGCGGCGGCGCCGTCATCGGCGGCTGCGTTGTCCGGTAGTCCATAAATTAAAATGTGAAACTTAATGATGCCTATAAGTTCGTAATTATTTGACATATTAACTTAATAATTAACAAATATCTTCTGCATGAATAAAGCCATCTCCGACAACAAAAATGATTACTCTTGTTTTGTTTTTTTTGATATGCACCTATCAAATTACTTAAATATCGAATTTAATGTTGCCTATAACTTTGAAAGTTCTTGTCCTATTAACTCAATACTTGAAATATATCCTCATTTGCATAAACAAAGTCATCTCTGACGACAAGATCGATAACCCTTGTTTTAATATATTTGAGTTATGCCCCTTTAAAAAGACTTTAATATAAAACATAATGTTGCCTAAAATTTTGAAAGTTCTTGTTCTATTGTCTTAATTGTTTGAATACATTACCTGCATGAACAAAGCCATCAGAGACAATAAGAATTATAACTCCTAGTTCGTTATTTTAAGAGTTATGTTCCTTTCAAATGGCTTTAATTTTGAACTTTATGTAGTATTTCTAATTCCCATAGGGCTCAAATTCCCAATATTCAATGTCCATTATCTTAATTCCTAACAATATATTGGTGCGAAGATCTGCATTCCGTCTATTCGAAAACACACAAGGGGTTAACTTACTTGTAAGCTAATTTACTTGTAAAAAGGTAACGATGTCTAACCGAACAGACCATACTTTAAACGCGGAATCGCAAATACGGTGCCACAAATATACATCCGCTGTTCCGGCACTAGTCCACCTCTATCAAACAAGATATAGCATCGAACAAACAAGATATAGGGATGAAATTGCTTTGGTTTCTTTTCCCTGACATGTAATTCCTGCAAACAAGAGGCCCTCTGATGAAGAGAAAAGTTCTCATATATTAAACGGACTATGTGGTGCAATGCAACCTTTAAATGAAATTTCGAAGTGACAACCCTCTTCATTCAGCAAAACAAATAATACAGTACACGAGGTAGTGCTGGTAAAGTACGAGTGGACGTGTTTGTTTTACAAGCTGGCAACAAAGAATGCATTTACACGTGCCTTTTTCGTTTAAATATGTTCTATCTCGACTGCTCGAATTTATCTCCAACATAAAATTAAATGATGCATACCAAACAAAGCCGGCAAATGTACTGATTCACTTTTTATTTCTAAAGACTGCTTGTCTGTTGAAAATCCCGCATATTCACTTGGATAATATTTGGAGAAATGATGCAAATAAACACAAAAAGTAATATTAACCGTTTGAACTTTTGGATAGAAAGCTTAAGTGAATAACAATATAAGTTTAAACTTTAGAATACTTGGAATAATTGTGTTTCATGGAATTCATTATCTTCGACCTGTCTGTGGACTATAGCACGAACTTAATCTTGGCTATCGGCAATTTATAAACTGATCTCTTTAAAAGCTGCAAAAGCATTGCATGTCTTCTCAAGCAGATACGAGCATTTCGACTTTGATTTACCGGGGAGCAGTGCTGACTGACCAGTCCCAACTCGGCCAAGTATCCCGACTTGGCCGGTAATTTCTTATCACTCGCATGGAATAATTCCAGATTATAACCTTTACATGATTGATAAGTATGGAAATTCTGCAAGCTTCGTTTATATGCATTACCGGTGGCGTCGATATATAAACGCAAATAAGACAAGTACTGTTTCGCCATTGGTAAAAAATTGTCTAAAAAGGCAAACTTGCAAAAATAAATGTTTGCTTTTTATCTCCTGTTTCTGTCGGAATTGTTTCGTCGGCTTGTAAATGAAGCTCAACATCTTTATACTTTAAATATTTGATCTTTTTCCCCTGTTTAAACGAGTTACATAGTGTTGTTATTTGTGAATAATTAGATCGTCTATTACTGAGATTTACATGAACGTGCCCATGAATGAAATCAAAATTGAGCTCAAAGTGCAAAACATACCTGCGAAATTTCCTAACCCTAATGTCTGACCCACATACACACACTATGTCACTGATCTTGTTCGGTCTGAAGTCAATGCTAAAACAGTAGCATTTTTTACAAGTACAGTAAATTAGACAACACAAGCGATCGTCATAACATTTTTATGTAAATGACGATCGTTTAGAATAAACTATAAGACCACCACATTTTGAAGAAATTTTCTGGCTGAGAAGGAATACTTGTGAAACACCTTTAAAACAGTTACATGCTAACATTTTGGTCATAGAATTTATTATAAACAAATACGTTTTCTTTGTAACAGATTCAGAGTAAATCGTCTTTACAATAACAAAACAATCAATGTGATCAGCACAAAGTTCAGGTGAAATTAATAAATGCATCCAACATACGGATTCATTTCTTTCCGTCTTCTAACGGTCACTGACCTGATTTGACCTGATTTGCGGACCTAACTATGTAAATAAGCATCGATTGTCTGATTAAGGTACAAATACGCATCGACTGTGGAAAGTTCTGTGGTAACGCTTTGACCTAGAAGGCATCCAGTTTAACGATACTAAAAGAACTGCATTATTACTACACGTCCTGAATAAAAGTATAAATAAAGTATACAAGAAAGATGATTATCTACATTAATGTCTTTTCCGGTAAAGGGCTTCTCTATATATCAAGCAATCAAACATCAGCCTTTACACTATCCTTTTGCATGCGTCTTAGGAACAGGTGGCATAGTCTAAATTATCCGTTCTGGACCGTGAGTCACTGTTAACCGGTGTTCAGGCTAAGAGCTCAAGTTTGGTTAGTCTAGATCATCTAGACGTTCTGTCATTGATCAGTGTCACACTGCTCTGACGAACGTCTAGAGACATCGCTATATAAAAAGTCTGACCGACAGGTGGCGCTTTTGTATGGTAAACAAATCCAAAATCAATCGCGATTTCTAATGAAATTTGTTAACAGTGCTTCAACCGTATTTCTCCCACACTGGGCAAAGTGAAATTAAGGTAATAAGATATCGAGCTACAAAATCAGGTATATGGTTTATAAACAAATGACGTTTAAGTACTTGCCTACCCGATTTTACATAAATGAATACAAATATATGACTCGCCGTTGCTGCCTCTTCGTGATTATGGTATTAGACTGTCACGTTGTATAGGTGGACGGGTGGTCCAGTGGTAACGCGTTGGTCTACAAATCCGGAGGTCGTGAGTTCGAATCCCGAACACGGCACTTGAAATTTCTGTAATATACGTCTAGTGTTTCCCACCCAACTTAGTACTGGTTCACTTCCAGGAAGAAGAATTTCAGTGCGTGTATCGGTATTATAAACCGGGCACGTTAAAGAATCAGAGGGTCTCTTCGAAAAGAGCTGTGGTTGCCTACCCGGATTCCCTGTATCTGTATCTAAAAGCTATCTCTCTATAGTTATCTGCACCTGTCAGATTTATATCTATATATAGATATATGTGTGTAAATACTCAGTGGTGGTGTTGATATATACTTGTTGATATCATGAATATGATGTTAAAGGTAACATACGCTGAATACAGCGATCTCCTATAATGCAGGTAAAAGAAAGTGTACATATACGAAAATCCTTATCCTCTGGTGAAGAGGTGTGCTCCTATGAATAAAGGAGGAAATTACAGAATACATACATACATACATATGCTATGGCAGTTGTCATTGTACGGTTATTGATAAAAAGTGAAGAATACCAAAATCTCTCTAACGGAAAAATGCAGTTCAGTCAAACTTTGCATAAATAAATCTAATTATGTATGTTTATTATTTTATTTATTATTATTTATACGTTTAGAAAAGTTAGAACAGTAAAAAATAGTTTGACCTGAAAAATATTCCAACATTCTACAGCCAAACACAAAAACAAAGCAACACTTAACATCAAATTGAATGCCTTCCTCAGTTTACTTGAACGCGCCATTGGGCGCAATAATGCAGTTAAAAATGCGTGCCCCCGTAGGATAATTATGTTTTATCGATTTCCAGCTGACAGGGCGACAGTCTAAAAAATTATTTTCACAAGACAACAACGCCGTTCCATACTAATGCCCTAATTACAAGCCTCGTTTTGGAGTGTCTGATTTTTTAACGAACAATGTCTTCAGACGTACTGATCGCCATTGCGAAATCAGAGCGTCTGAATGATTGAGACTAAAGTTTGGTCGATTATAATATGTCGGTCATCAGGACCGACAATCATCAGGACCGACAAGAAAGGAAATGAGAGAACAACTCCGCTAAAGTCGCCGAATTTCCGCCAGTAAATGACACCTTACATACACGAAGTCCGAATTACATGTAGGCCTTAGTGATAGAAAAAGCTCAGGCCAGGGCTTTGTTCAATGGGCGGCGACAAACAAATATAAGTCCACAGCCCAAGATCATAAACCTGAGTTTGGAGACCAGTCTCAAATCTCAAGCATCTGATTGAAAAATTTCGTGATCATTTCTAGTCTATTTATTTGTTCATGTCCAATGTAGCTTTTATTCTACAGAGATTACAAGTTCTCCATTAAGGTGCCAGAAGTTTCGGAAAAATCAGTAGAAGTTACATACATATATGTTTCAAGAGTTATTTATCAAATGAGTAAGACAATTATAATCACGGTGACGAATCAGGACGGTGCCTCGTTGCGCAAATTGCGTTTCGTGTTGCCTTGTTGTCCCTTACAACGGAACCTCAACATTTGACAATACAATCATGTATAAGCATCACATAAAAATACGACTGCAGCTTAATATGCCCACGATTATTACACTTATTCTGTATATTTATGTATGTCACCAGCAGGTTACAAGGCAGTTGCCTGTGGCAATGTTTTTTAAACAAGCCCGTGCCTTTCGCATCCAGCAGAGGACGGGTACAAGTGATAAAGTCCTGAGGACTGGTACAAATGATAAAATCTAATAATTATAATAATAATAATAATAATTATAATAATAATAATAATAATAATAATAATAATAATAATAATAAATTCTTTATTTATAGATGGTAACTCTTAAGTTTTGTACAAAGTAAAACAACAATAATACAAATCTTATTTTCAAGTGGCCATCATGAAATATTGTAACTATACACAAATAAATTAAAATGAAATAAAAAGATGACCAATACAAAATCACACATGTTAATTGGGCAATATTTTGAGAAGGCAAAATATTATAATGTAATACATTATAATACACATACTCAAGAAGTAGAGAAAAAAAGCAACGACAAATCATTGAGCAGTTACCAGTTTGTGTGTATATCTAGATACAGTTTAAGAATTTATGGTCAATAAATGATGTTTGTATGATTTTTTGAATAAATTCAGGGTATATGAATTTTTAATGGAAAAAGGAATTTCATTCCAGATAGTCATACCAGAGTAACTAAATGTCTTTTTCATAAATTCATAAACAGTTTCTTTCACGTGGGAGCAACTTTTTGCTGGCAAATGCAATTGGAAACAGTCCATCACCATGGTTTTGTAATAGTGCAGAACCTATGGCATTCTCTTAAGCATCACACTGAAGGATGAAAATCCTTTCAAAATCAGGCAGACGTAGAATTGGTGCCCGCGTTAACTGGTCCTTCAGTGATTTAAAGGCCTTGTCTTGTGCCATGCCCCAGTTTACTTTGTTTGGCTGACCTTTCTTTGTGAGATCAGTCCGCGGCGCGGCTGTCTCGGCAAATGATGGGATGAACCGCCTATAGTAGCTGGCCAAGCCTAGAAATGCCCTAACTTGTCTCTTTGTAGCTGGTACTTCAGCTTGACGACTTTTCTCCAGCTTTTCTTCTTCCATCTGAAGAATACCATTACCAACCATGTGTCCGGTGAATCCGATAATGCTAAAGCCTATAAGACATTTAGAAAAAGGTGAAATATGCATATCAGGAATCGCCACATTCAGAAAAAACAGCCTCCCCACACAGTCAAGAAGAAGAGAGGAAGAGAGCATGGTTAATAAAATGATCAGTTTCAAAAGAGACACCACTAACAATTAACAAAAATGAGAACCCGAGGGGTTACCGCCTTGGAACGGTCAGTGGCAAATCACATTGCCACTGGGGGGTTTAAACCAGGTTCTAGGGTGCACCAACCTCACACTTGCCCCAACAGGTTCTCATATTACAAAACAAATACAAGTTGTCTTGGTGAAACAACTCCAACCCACTTATTGGCTCAACAATGTTGCATGCAAAAGCACACAAACATATAAAACATAAGAATCTAATCGCATTGCAAAGCCAAAGGGCGGGTACTCAATGATCTTACCGAGACCAGAGCTCCTGGAGTAAAATCAGCAAGAACACGATGATTTAAGGCTCTCCCTGGCTGCTTTGCAGGTTTCTTCTAAACGCTGCATTAAATCTAGCACAAACTGATATGTGTTTCTAGCCTCAGGTGTTTCTTGCTCTGTCCATAATTCCATAAGGGCTTGCATCGGGCCTCTAGCCTGAACCCCTCTTCGGTTAGCTGATAGCGTTTCAAATCAGCTTTCTTTAATGCTGAGTAATCGTTGGCCTCTTCTGGAGGCATGTTAGTATATACTTCCAAACCTTTGCCAGTAAATAAAGTGCTTAAACTCGCAGCCGATGTGGATTCGTCCAACTTCTGGCTCTTGGCAAAGCGTTCTATGTAAGCGTCCATATCATCTTTGGACTCTTCAAATTTCGGCAGCTTAGGTCGCAAAGACTTGCTGTTCACAAACTCTGATGTTGATGCAACCTTGTCACCTAACTCAGCCTTTAGACGGAGAATTTCCATCTCTCTATCCTTCATCTCAAGCTCATATCGCCGTTGTTCATCAAGACGTCGAGCTTCGATTTCTTGCTGCTCCTTTCGAAGTAGCGCTTCACGTTCTTGCTCATCCCTACGAATTTGGGCTCCGCGTTCTAGAAGTTGAGCTTCGTCTTCTTGCTGCTCCTTCAGAAGTAGCGCTTCTTCCTTGCGAATTCGGGCTTCGCATTCGAAGTGTTCCATCTCACGTCGCTGAGCACGCTCTTCTCCTTCTTGGTACTCAGCCTTCTTCCTTTCAGCCCCAGCCTTCCGCCTAACGTTATCCACTTTTCGTAGTCCATATTAAGATATATAGTTGGCAAAGCACAGCTGATGATGCCTTCTGTTAACAGATTTTGGACGAGCCCCCAATTTGTCAAGAGCTACAGAGAGAACCTATGTCTTTATTTAAGACTGTTCAATCCTTTCGCCTTGAACAATATAAAAGGGTTTGTTAACAAGGTGGCGATGCCTTAGACTGTGGCTGATATACCAACTATATAGTAATTTTTCTCAAGCTACTTTGCTTATATGATTGAATGAAATGTTGAGCTATGTGATTTACAATGAATTAAACAGAAAAGTAATTAGTTTTGATCACAGACGTTTAGCCTAAATACATACAGGCTTTTTTTCTAAGCTACGGCTTTCTATCTATGGACTATCTATCAAGCAGCTTCAACTCTGTGGACGTCAGCCACCACTATTATGTTGGGACTATGAAGTCCTAACCGTATGGAGTTCCCAACTCCTATAGACTCTATGAATCTTGATAACAGATTGTTCAATCTATGCTTCCTTCTCAGAGAAGCTGAGCTTCATAAAAGACTACGACAGCAGTCGAAAGAACCGTACACTGTATATCTGATTCTGCCTTTGTGTTACAACACTATAATTGTACTACTTACATGTACTAAGTAATCTCTCTGAGGAGCAAGTTCACGGAGAGAACCTAGAAACCTTTCGGTAGCACAAATATTGGCCTCGCTAACTACTTTAAGCCAGCCAGTTGGCCTCGCTAACTAGCTTAAGCCAGCCAGTGTTTTATTTACACAACTTCTTCCAAAAGTTGAAATCGACCCCTTTATATTTACCTTATATTTGACAATACAATGGTTAGAAGTTACAATAAAAATTCGCATAATTTTTCCTAAGACCTTTCCTTTAAATCATAAAATTCACTTAATGTTAAAACTTTCACAAATGACATTATCTGTGTCAAGCAAAATTGTCAGTGCATCAATCTGTGTGATTAAAACAACTTCAGTCTAATCGACAGAATTATTATGGCCAATTCTCGTATTATAGTGCATCCTCGTGTTATCGTGAATCTCGCATTTATCCTCATAAATCCCTAAGCAACCAATAGCACGCGCGGTTATATCTTCCAGATCAGTCCACCATCTTAAGAAGACAACAAAAATGCGTAAAAAACAGGTAAAAGCTCCTTATTTCCCGCAAAAAATACTACAAAACCTTAAATTATCACTCGTTTTCAAAACAAACCAAGTTTGACCTTCCGTTTCCGTTACTATTTTTACATTTCCGTTACAATAAATGTACCCAAGGGAAGTAAATGCAACAGCAACATGCTAATGTATACTGCAGATAAAAAGTTAGGATGCAGAAATTCAGAAAAATATAAAGCATCACCATGACGTAACATGACCCAGACGACGGCCATCTTGTTACTATAAATAAAAACTCATTAGCAACGTTACATCAGCTATTGTATTGAAAACGTGCACAGCGAATATTACATCCTGACAAAAGTCATCATTACCTTGTTATTGTCAAGTGGGTACAATTTTCTGCATGCCAAGGTTGGGTACATTTAAGGGGTCGCAAACATTGCAAATGGCGAAAACAGGCTAAAATTTCAAAAATGAATTTTAGGGTAAATACTTATTGCCACCTAGATTTTAGTAAAGAAATGTATTTAGCTAAGGATGTAGCTAATGTTTGCATGCTCATTTGAGTCTAATTCATATTCTTATTACCAAGCACATACCGTACTAAAACAAAAGAAAAACCGTTTGCATGAGAACTCTAAAATTCATGGACAATATACCAAAGCAACTCATACCTGAAATAAGTATATGCTGGTCTACAATGTTTAGTGCCAATTCGTCAAAATCATGTTAGGGTTTTCAAGAAATTCAAGGAAAACTTACTTCCTGGTTCAGATTTCTACTTTCGGTTTGCAATGTTTGTGACCTCTTAAAATTCTGTACACCAGAAACATGTGTAAGGAGGAATTCTTATTATATCTGCCCCATTTGTAAACAAAAATAAACAATTTGTAATGAAATTGGGACATTTTATATTTATTATGGCATATATTTCACGAAACACCTTCTGTGTAATGTTTTCGTTATTTCTGTTTGAGCAGTGCCTTACTTTTGATGTGGAGTATAGCTAAATGTTATATGCACGGAATTATGGGTAATTGGATATTATACACAGAGGGCAGACGCCATGTTTTGAAAATGAAAGTAGGTCAATTGTAAGTAGTTTACTGATGTTAAATGGATTGGAAATTAAAAGATAAACTTTTGAAGTTCTTTTTTGTATGTTATAAAGACTGTAAAATTTGAATTCACAAAATATTTTGTCAGTTGAATTTTAAGCTGCACGAAAATACGGGTTTCCAGCATACATGAATCTATGATTTCATATATATATTTATATATGTATATATAATAAAACAGAAAATTAAAATCATTCCTGGCAAAATTTGAATAGTCAAACGATGATTTGCTTTTCCAAGTGTTGCGCAATTTATATTTAAGTTCCTTCCCTTTAATGAAATATGCCATGTGATTGTAGCGTTCGAACTTAATTAAGTAACAACTTTTCAATCGTGCATTAACATCGGAAATGTCTTTCCTTTTCACGTAACTTTTTTGATAATATTTATATTAATTTGTGCTTTTATAAGCATTCGTATGCATTTAAACGCACAGTATACACACATAATATTGTGTTCCATACTGATGTGTTTTACAGTTTTGTGTCCATCCAATACCATTATATGGTTGGAGCTCTAACCATCACTTTGTTACACACTGAAACTAATTTAATGGCATAAACAAAAGGGGTGGACATCGAAAACGTGAAAAAGGAGGTGAGAACGCGATACATCGATGCTAAGTCGATAAAGTAAGCTGCTAATACCCGATTTAAATATCGCGTTCTCGCATCGTACTTTCGCGACCGCGCATCGTGTTTTCGCGATCTCGCATCGTTGTTTCTTGTTCTCGCCGAAGATGATGACAGTGCTGAACAATGATGGCCTCAACGGAACGCCGTACAATACCATTTGTCATGGTAACTCTTTAATTTGATTAATTAAAGCTACGACCAAACAGGTCATATATACAATGAAAAGATACAGATGTAATGATCATAGTGGATAACAAAAAAGGACTATATTCAAGAGTTATTAAAATAAAATAATTTTATCTGAACATTTAAATTAGGAGCAACACGAAAACTCTACCATTATCCATTTCGTGAATATTTGAATTTTCCATTAACAACCGAGCGAATCCCCGTTATCCAAGTTGCTTCAGGTTTGTTAAGGAATATACTCATAATACTGGCTAAAGCTGGGTGGCATATTGAGTGTCGATGTTTGGGCTTTGATAACAGCAGTGTCGTTTACAAAGAAAAACGTGTTTAAATATATTTAAATGAGCATAATATGTAGTTTTTTTGTAGAAATCTGGGATGTTGCGTGATCATTTTCCTGTTTTTTTTACTTTATCTGACGGCCGATTCCAAATGTATGGGTATGAGAGGAAGGTTAGGACATCGCTTGATTGTTATCTATCGCAAAAGATAAGTATTAGATCACAATAACATGAAATTCATAATAATATATTCTCTTTATTTCCACATAGTGATTAACATGGCATATGCATATGAATACAGATGTTTGAAAGAAAACATGCCTACATATGACAAATGGCAAGGATGAAACACATGCGTACATATCACAAATGATGCTAATGAAAATACAACAACAAAAAACAACAGCATGAAAATGAGTTTTACAACACATATTTACAAAAGAAGATATGCACTTATATTACGAATGATTACAAACATGACAATGGGTTATCCAACACATATTTGCAACACATGGAAAAGAACGTTGATACAACATAAAATAACTGGCGACATAAAATGTTAATTAAATTGTTAATGTAATGAGGATTTTACACTATTGTACGAAGTGTAAATAATATTGATATTACACGTATATGAGATGATTGTTATAACATTGACTGGTTATTTAATCTATTATTAATTATTTTTATGCACGAAAAGCATCTATTATGTATTTTATTGCGATTCTGAGGAAGTGTTTATGAACATTGCGATTTGTAATTGCTGAAATACGTCGACCTATCATTTTTTGGAATTTTGTTTCATTATCATTACTGTTTAGTTCTGTTGTTACCGATTGTCCGAATGTTACAGAAATGTTATGAAAAAATGAAAGCATTTTGTCTTTTGTCGCTGAACATTCAAGAGCACAGAGCTTCATTGCGTCAGATGAAAGTATTCCACATTTTGAACACAGATAATTATTAGTTTGGTAATATGGCTTATTTATGCACAATCTGCTCATTTTGTGTGCATTAGATAGGCTTTTAGAATCATTTGCGCACTCCCATATTATAGCATGTTCAATATTCGTATGCAGAAATTTTAATCTAGCAAAATCATTATCTGTATTTAATCTTTCTGACCATTTAATGGTTTCGTGGTTTCTTATTGAGTTTCTGCATGTTAATTTCCAAGCGTTTTTGTTCGGAAATACACCCGTCTGAATATAGTTAATTAGAACATATGAAAGATTATATTTGTCAAGAATTCTTATTACATCTGGAATGAATCCTTTTTGCAGTTTAACAACAAAGCAGACATAAGTTGAGAGGCGCGCGTTAAAAACATGCGAGGTTAGTACTTTATTAGGTAAATGACATAAATTGCATAAAAATACAAGTTTCCGGTAATCGATTTCATAAACTATGTTTTTCCATCCTAGCATGCTTAAACTACGGAAGCCCTGGAGGGCCACTTTTGAGTTTCGACTTATGGATATTTTACTTCTGACTTTCTATTTATGACTTTTGACTTTCGACTTGCGACTTATGACTTCTGGCAAACCCATTATACACGTGCTCTAGAAGCTGAGAGCAGCAACGTTGGTTTCAGGTATGTTTTCTAAACTTTAAACTTTTTTTATTAATTTTATTGAGATTTGTCATTGAGAAGAGGATGTCATTAGGAGGGGAGATTTAATGTTATTTTATATATGCTTATAAGGTTAGTATTTATCACAGACTGTAATTCCACAAGTGACTGTATGTTTTATTCAATTTTAAACTGTATATTAACAAGTAGGTCGACAGAGAATACACGTACAAAGCTGACTTTTCAATGTGATTGAGCTTCATTTTGCATTTAGCTTTTATGTATCATTTTGTGGTATTTTCCGAAAATTTAGAAAAGAACACATGAGAACAAAATTAGATATAGAACTATTCGAGAGTAAAAATTATCTTGAGAGCATTTCAAAGTGACAAGCTTTTCGCATCTAACTTCTCATACTCAATAGTCTTTATGAAACGCAGATAATACATTTACCTATTTTATACCGCAACTTTATACAGATTTATATAGAATATAAACTTGCATTTCAGACACATCTACTGGATGAAAGATAATGAGGATGAAAACCTTGATGTCGATCTGTGTCTTCATCACTATACTGTTTGGCATTACCCAAGCTACTGCGCCGAGGCACTCCCTTTCTACTTCTTTAGCAAACATAACTTTGTGGACAATGCATAGGTTACTGTACAATGTGGCGTAGGTTAATGTTGGATCACCATGTGTACGTCAAAATGGACGACGTCTTGGCAGTTTTGAGAACGCTTGATCCAATTGGTGTAGAGCCGGGCAAAGCACATCGTCTTCTCCAGCGCGTATACTGCGCCAAAGCACCCAGTTTTACATGGCATATTGATGGTTATGACAAACAAACACTATATGAATTTTGTATCCGTGGTGCTGTAGATGGGTTAGGTAAAAACTTAGATGATTCGGACTTGAATAACGACCCACACGTTATTGCAATAGATGAAAAGGGAACTTTGAAGACCCTCGACCACGACAAATATGAAATATTTCAAGCTCGGTTTGATTTAACCTGTTCATGGGCTGTTATGGAAATGCTTTTTACTGCGCACGCCGCCAAGCTCCGGTTTGAGCGCAACTCAATATTTGCACCAATAAACAGCACAATTTTGATCCATCCCAAACGATCGTATGCATATGGCGGTGAACCTTCAATGCAGTATTTTCAGATTAATACCTTTCCATGTTCAGCGGCGTATGGTCCCCAGATAAAAGAACGGGTACTTTTCAGACGCATTGAATGAACATCAAAATGCTCTCGATTACATCGCCGTGATGGTGGAACAGAAAACTTCATTTATTTACTATTGCAGTAATAATTCTGA
This sequence comes from Corbicula japonica, assembly GCA_038501625.1. Taxonomy (NCBI): domain Eukaryota; kingdom Metazoa; phylum Mollusca; class Bivalvia; order Venerida; family Cyrenidae; genus Corbicula; species Corbicula japonica. The sequence goes on from JAZAYU010000081.1 coordinate 1,896,462, forward strand.
CACGATTCTACAGACCCGTTTGCTGGGGCTCGAAACATTGTAGTTGAAAAAAATCACATCTAACCAACGCATATAAAATGTGGTGTACATTACGACAAAATGGAATCCATTAGTGGATTTTTTTTCAAAGACTTGCGCGATACAGTTATATTTAATGAACTAGACCCAATACAATGTGAAAATTAAAATTTTTGCTTCAATTCAATTTTTGCATTTTTTTGCACCAGGTCTGTATGAAATATATCTAGGTTCTTTTCAGAAAAGATTTCCCCATAAACCTTCATAAACTCTTACAAGTCTGTTTTATTAGATTTAACGAGTAATTCATTCAACCAACATTATGGAATTAAAAGGGAAAAGTTATATAAAAAAAGTTGATGCAAAAATATTTATTGATCATTGTGATTGATGCTGACTTTATGTTACGCTTTTTGCGGTTTGGGAATTATGACTTTTCACTTATGATTTTTCCCTTATGACTTTTGCCTTGTGTCTTATTACTTTTTAATTAAAGCTTTTTACTTATGACTTTTATCTTGTGACTTTTAACTTATAACTTTTGTATTTTGCTGTTACTCTTTGCTTTGGTACAAACATTACATTTTACATGTTTTAGGTTAAGGCTAAATAACAAATAATCAAAACGCAAAGAAGCACAGAAGCCGAGATTGGTATTTAAGTCATATAATGTTGGTTCATTTAGCCACTAGCCTAATAAGTGTTTAATGTTTGCTATAGAATTATCAGTATTATTCATCTGTTCATGTCATAGTTGATCTGTGTCACGTGAACATTTAACATCAACTGTTAATGTGAAATAACATGTTAAGAAGTTTTAATTTCTGGGCATGTGATTGGCCGAAAAACCTAGAGCAAACACTTTTTGGAATAAATTCGTTTAAACAGATAACAAACACCAAATATTTCTAAATCTTCTTAGTGCTATTTTGCATAAGAAATTCGTATGTAAAGCAACAATGTACCTGTAGAATGTACAATATATTAAACATAATAAAATGAAAAAAAGACGTTTTTCGACTTCAGTTCTGGATTCCACTGTCTGAGGCTGTCTTCCGAATGCCCCCACCTCGTCTAGATGAAATTTGTCCATATTCACTTTGACGATAATGTCTTCCTCCAATATGCAGTTTGTACATAGGATGACGGCCGCTACCTTTCTGTTTTCCCTTTCCCTGATTTCTGCATCCTAAATAAGAAAAATGTAGTAGTAGTAGTAGTAGTAGTAGTAGTAGTAGTAGTAGTAGTAGTAGTAGTAGTAGTAGTAGTAGTGGTAGTGGTAGTGGTAGTGGTAGTGGTGGTAGTAGTAGTCGTAGTAGTCGTAGTAGTCGTAGTCGTAGTCGTAGTCGTAGTCGTAGTCGCAGTAGCAGTAGCAGTAGCAGCAGCAGCAGCAGCAGCAGAAGTAGTAGTAGTAGTAGTAGTAGTAGTAGTTGCTGATGTTGTTGTAGAAGAAGAGGTAGTACATGTAGTAGAAGTAGTAGTAGTTGTAGTAGGGTAGCAGCATTAGTAGTAGTATTAGAAGGGATATTGCATGTTAAAGTATACTTATTACTTAGCCTTCTTTAAACAGTAGGAGTAGACCTTTTGAGGTACAATGTGTATTGAACCTATCATGATGGGCTGTGGTCCTTATAATAAGAATGGATAGAAAACCATTAGTATATTATTATTAAATTTTGCCATAACATTTCATATGTAACTAGTTTTATGTTTGTAGTTCTAACAACATTTTACATGTTCTATGCGCTGACAAGAAAAGCTGCAAATTTTGAAATTGACGTTTATATTTTTAATGACAAATAACATTTTGTACCTTGTGTTTCTCTCCACTTGGTAAAAAAATTAGTATATACCATCTCTTCCTTCGAATGAAACTGCAACAAATAAACAACAATGTTAGTCTAATTGGGTTTAAAATTATTTCGACCCCATATAAAAAAATGAAGCTTTGATTTATACACTGTACGCTGTATGTCAATTTGAGATAACGAATGTAGCAATGATTCCATATTCTAGAAATAGATAAAAAAGGATACCTAATGAAATACTATGTAATGCAAGCAAACTATGTTTTTTCTGAATTAAATAAAAAGGTCTAAATAGAAAATATACTGTTCTTGAATATGAGATTAGGTAAATGAACTTACATCGTCTAAAACGTAGTTAGAATCCGCCATTTTCCTGGGAAATGATGCGGCAAGCACGTGGGACAATTACGGAATCCATAAGTAATAAATCAAAAGTCAAAATTCATAAATCAAAAGTCAAAAGAAAGCGGTAAAATAAATCCAAAAGTCGAAAATCAAAAGTGGCCCTCCAGGGCTTCCGTATTAAACACATATCAGTTCTTGTTCTCATATGGAACTTTTGAATTTTTTTGGCGGCAAGTCTTTGAAATTTATCCAAGTTATCATATTCAAATTGTTTGAAGTTACTCCAGAGTAGTAATAATAGAGAGAATAGAGATGACTTCGCTTTCCTTGTGGCATTTTCAACTTTATCGGTATCTGTAAGCTTATCATTTAAAAATATACCAAGATGTTTTGCTTGTTTCGTCTGGGTGATGTTTTCAGAGCCCAGTTTGAATGTTAATGTCGGTTGCAATCGCGAGCGCTTGCCAAAAAGTAACACCTGGCTTTTTGTAGGATTAATTACATATCTATACTTTTGAGTATACCTATAAGTTATATTTAGCATTGTTTGCAGATTTTGCGGAGAGATAGCCATAATCGCAATATCATCCGCGAGCGTAGTGTTTCCTGTCGCTAAGTTTAAAATACAAGTTCCACATTGACTTTCCTCGAGTGAGTTTAAAAGGTCATTTATGAAAAGTTTATAGATCCAGGTGGACATTACCCCACCCTGTCGGATGCCCTGTTGCACTTCAAAAAACTCTGATCTAATTCCATTGGCCGAGATACAACTCGACATACCTGTATGGGCATCCACTAAAAGTGACCACATTTTACCCGTTATTCCTAACTGGTGAAGTTTTTGGAAGACCCCATCAAGCCATACGGTATCGAAAGCTTGTTTTGTATCGAGCATGCAGAGATAAACTCTGCTATGTAATTCAGTATTGTAATATATAGTTTCTTGTAAGTTAAACGAAGCTGTAATAGCACCCATATGTTTTTGATATGCATTTTGTTGTCGATTAGGAAAATCTTTACAGTTTTGGTCTACCCAGTTTGTTAATAATTCATGGATAAGCTTTTCAAATAATTTATAAATGCATGGTAAAAGTGTAATGGGCCTGTAATTCTTTGGATCCGCTCTTGATTTCCCATTATCTTTGTAAACCGGAATAATCATTCCTAATTTACACATTTGTGGTAATTTACCTTGTTTTATTATACAGTTAAAAAGGGATGTGAGTGAATCGATAAGGGTATAACCACCATATTTAATATGTTCGTTACAAATATTGCCCAAAGATGGTGCTTTATTGTTTTTTTAAAGATTTTACGTACTTAAATATTACGTCCGCGCTTAGATCTGGCAGTATTACTGGGTTATCAGGTAATTGCCAGCTTATAGATTTAATGTAAGTAACATTGTTTGAATATGCAGTTTAAATTCCTCGTCGAAGTGCGACTCTTTCAACGGCGAGTCTAGTTCTTTATAAAAGTTTCGAAATTCCTCTGCAATTTTTTTAGGATCACGTGATAGTCCGTTTGACGTTTCTATTTGGGTGCAGGTGAGTGATTTTCGCCCTTTTCTCATTTTAACTAAACCCCAAAATAATTTGTTATCGCATTCGGTAGCTTCATTAAGCTGCGTTATGAATTTATTTTTTATAATTTCAATTTCTCTCTTTTGAATTAGAACAAACTCGCTTTTAAGCATTTTGTAATGTTTAAAGGATTCGCTATTTGCGCCTCGCGGTCTGCCGAGAGCTATCCACTCTCTACGGGCATGTCTCTGTTTTGTGTGTGCTTCTTTAACTTCGCGGGTCCGGTACGGTTTCGCGTGCTGGTTGTATTTGCTTTTCGGTAGTGAGACTTCCGCTGCGGATGTGATTGCACGAATGATGTCATTGTACATCCTATCAACGTCACCTTCACTTGAGCTTTTCAATAATTCTGCTAGTTTAGATTGGTATTTGTCGATATTTGATTGATTTACTTTATGCCAAGCAAAACATTTATTGGACGATGTAATGTTAATAAAGTTTAGAGGGATTTTTAAAATAACTAGGACTGGTAATTGTTCTGATACGTTAAACAAATCATCTTGCAGAATTTCTGTTTTTTGAATCAATTCTTGATCTAAAATATATATCACAATATGATCTAAACATTTTTCTGTTACACTAAAAGTATAGTTTGGCCCACTACAATCTGATGACTGAACAATAGACATCATTTCGTTTTCCTCAAGAAATCTCGTGAATGACTTATCACGGAAAGATTTTGTATGGTTTTCACTGCGGGAATAGTTAGCTTCAGCATTCATGTCACCAAGGGAGATAACAATGCCTGTATCGGAATATGATCTACAAATAGCTTCTAATGTATTCAGGCTATCCGTGTATTTTTCGTTTGGGTAATTTGAGGAAGGCACATATATACAGAAAGCAAATATTTTTAGTTCATTTTTACCGCGGATGTCGATGCCTATTATTCTGTCATTTTCTATCTCTATCATTTTCCTTATAGAAAATTCTAACTCTTTTTTATATAATATGGAGACCCCACCTTTACCACATCTTAACCCTGCAAACATGTCAAAATTGCTATCACAGCTAGTGTAATGGTTATAATTCTTATTTATGGAGTCAAAGAAGTTTTTTGAATATTCAAATAATTTGTGCTCCGTAATAAATGCTATATCAATATCTTGTTCATCCAATAAACAGCTGAGTGACGCTGCCGAGGACATAACACCCCTTACGTTCCATGTGACAAGTCTAATGCTTTCTCTAGTATTGTCGGTCATCCTGATGACCGACATATTATAATGGACCAAACTTGAACTTTGAAGGGTAACACCGGTCAACAGCGGCACCGGACGTTGTCACTTTAGACAAAACCGCCCGTCTAAAGCTTGCGAATGCTATTTCGTTCCCCCTCCTTGCAAGAAAAGTCTTTTAAATGTTGATGAAACAATATTTGAACATTGTAGTTACGGCAAATCAGAAATTGAGCTGATCTATTACGACATGTTAAATTATGTAAATATACGTATGTTGTATTTTCTACAGCGTATAGAAATAATGTTATGCGTCTTTATTTAGAAAGTCACGTGATCCAAATCTTTAAAGCAAAATTTTTAGTTGCACATAAGTTGAACCGATCCTTTATTTGAATCAAACAACTGTTCAGGATGATGCCATATATGAAATAGATTCGTTAAGTTATCTTAATTTTGTTCGTCAAAAGCAAGAAACCGTTTATGTTTTTCTTAGAGACTCACGAATATCCGACTTTGGCGGGAAATACTGTCTGTAAACAAAAGTTTACAAAAAGCTAGTCGGTCATTAGCACAACATTTAACAGAAAAAACATGGCACTGAAGTTAAAACTTTAAGTCGCTTTGAAATAAAAGCGCTTAGATTTTATTTGATGTCATACAAAATAAGTTTTCTTATATATATTTCCGGTTTTTTAAGTAATGCATTTAAGCTGGTGATAAATCTTACTATTTTGCAACAGCAGCCTGACAGGGACTCGAACGGACTATTCTGATCGTCAACAATTTCGTTTGAATGCTGGTATTGCTATTTATTTAGAACTTCAACATGTAATATATTACAGGTTCTTGCACATTTTCTTGTTTTGTTTTTTGTTTGTTTTAATGTCAATATAAGTGTATGCCATGTTTTATGAAATAATGCGGGTCTCAAAAAACTCCTGTCACTGCGTTCACTTTGAAAATTGATGAAAACTTCTACCCATGCGTTCACATTAAAAAACTTTCTAACTTGTGGTATAAATCACCAAACATAATTATGGTCGTGAAATAGTGGAGGCTTATAGCATATGACAAGATGTTTTAAATAAGCATTTAGTACGAAGCAAATGCTCAGAACTTTGCTTAATTGTAAAAGTACTGACTTTTAAAGAGAGATCTTGCTTTTGAGTGATTTCCAGTGCAAATGCTGTGAATGTTCTTAGAAGTTAACAGAAGTTTAGCGAATGTGAGATGGCCATTGTTTAAAGTAAACTTAGGGAGGTCAGGGATTTTGCAATTTGTTTGCGATATCCAGTGCAATTTGGTGAATGTTCTCAGAAATAACCGGAGGTTAAGCGAACGTGAGATGACAATTATTTAACATAGGAGATCAGCATGGACAATTTTTTTTTATCTAAAATCATAAGCGTAGTCAATGGGGCGGCGGTACGCTAAAAGACAATCATTGATACGTATAATTAGCTACGAACGTCAGAGATTCACGAATAGGATGGCCACAGGAGGTTAATTGCACTTTATGAGTACACGTTCAGAGTGCCAGGGTAGTATCAATAATGAGTTTGTTTTTTTGTTTTGTCTTACATCAATTAATATGATAAAAGGCGACATGTTACCTCAGTTTTTGGTGTCATATATTAACAAGTACTTCGCAAGTCAAATATGTTGAAAAATCATTTCAATCAATAACTAATTGTGATCAGCTAATCAACCTCAGAATTTTGAATGTTAAAACCCGAGCTGCGAGCGTTTTAAACTAGTTGGTTGGATGACTTTTCATGTCTTCATTGCATTACATTTTATCTTTTATTTGCAATTACTCATTCAGAGGGACATTTATATACAATGCTCTTTCTCAAAGATTTGCATAACAGTGCCTAATTTTGAGCTTGTTGCGTTTTTTGAGATCTACCTATTTCCCTGTCCTTTTGAAATCCAAGCTGGAGCACTGATTACCATGCGGTATTTTATGTTTTTGCTAAAAAGTCTTTAACAGTCTCAGTCAAACCGAGACTGCAAAAAATTCATATTTATCATGTTCGGTGGTTTTCAAAGTTACCTGTTCATCTTTTTTAAGGGGTCGCAAACATTGCAAAAGGCGAAAACCGGCTAAAATTTCAAAAATGAATTTTTGGGGAATACTTATTGTCTCCTAGATTTTAGTGAAGAAATGTATTTAGCTAAGAATGTTCTAATGTTTGCAAGCTCAATTTAGTCTAATTCATGTTCTAATTACCAAGCACATACTAAAACAAAAGAAAAACCGTTTGAATGAGAACTCTGAAATTCGTGAACAATATACCAAAGCAACTCATACCTGAAATAAGTATATTCAGGTCTTCAATGTTTAGTGTTAATTCGTCAAAATAATAGTGAACGATTGGACTCGCCGCAGTTGCAATTCAAATTGAGTTTAACTTTAAAATTAGCGCAACTGTGTTTTCCTATCAGAAACACTGTTAAAGAGTTTAATTTCGCTTGAATTGAATTTCGCGATCTTGTAGCGCGAAATACGCGAAAATTAAACCTGCGCGAAATAAAATGATTTAACAGTAATAAATTACTTCTACTAGAAACATTTTTACATTAATGTCTTTTGCCGGCACACGTCTTGTTCATGTTTCAAAAACTCAAACATCAGCCGTTCAACTTTTGTTTGCATTCTTTAGAGTAACAGCAATGGACAACTAAATTTAAAAAAAACTGGACATAGCCTTGACTTCCATTGGTGAACACAGCCTTGACTTCCTTTGGTCAAACAGTTAATGCAAGCACGAATGCACACTTATTCTGTTAATTTATCTGCTAATGACCGACTAGCTTTTTGGAAAGCTAAAACTTGTACTGTTTAATATTTCTGTTTATATTACTACACATATTTGTTATTCTATGTCAGCGTTGTCGCAATTTTCATCATAATTAAACGCATGCTCGTACGAGTGATTTCGCCCATGATTCCATTTATTCTTGGAAATCCATTTGCTGCATCTCATAAACCGAGGTCAGAAATGTACGTCCTCAATGATATACTCTTCGAAGTAAGGTCAGAGGACAGTAAATAATAATAATAATAATAATAATAATAATAATAATAATAATAATAATAAATTCTTTATTTTAAGATGGTAAACTCTTAAGTTTCATACATAGTCAAATAACAATTATACAAAACTTATTTTCAAGAGGCCATCTAACTACACACACGCACACACAACAATAATACAATAATATCAATAATAATTAATAATAATTAAATAAAAAACAACAACAAAATAACAACACAAAATCACACATGTTTACAGAGCAGTGGTCTAAGAAGTCGAATTGTTTTTTAACAAATATGTTTTATACGTCTTTTTAAAAATTTCAAGTTTCGATATAAATTTTATTGAAGCTGGTATTGTATTCCAGATCACCATTCCAGAGTAACTGAATGTCTTTTTAAGGTATTCTGTGTTTGGTTTTAGGACAACTAGATTCAAATTACTTTGGGATCGCAAATTGTAGTTTTCATTGTTACATGTATGAATTAATTCTCTCATGTATGAAGGAGATAAATTGTTAATAGTTTTATAAACAAGAATAGCAATATAGTATTTATAACGGTCTGTTATTGGTAACCAGTTTAAGTTCTTGAAAAGAATTAACCGTTGCACATTAGCTTGTTTAGGAAATATCAGTTTTGCAAATTTATGTTGAAATTTGAAGACCTTATCTAACAGTCTTTTTGAGCATCCTCCCCATGTAACTAACCCATAATCTATAATTGGAGTAACATAAGCATTATAAAACATTTCTTTCATTTCATGAGTGAGATATTTTGATATGCGATGAAACAGATATAATTTTGACTTGAGTTTTTTGCAAACATTGTCTATTTGTGGTGACCATTTCATGGTTTGGTCTACGGTAACACCTAAAATAATCTGAGTTTCAACATTATGAATTTGCAATTGATTTATTGAAACATTTAGAGGAGCAGAACGTTTTAATCTTAGATTTTGACCAATGAGCATGCAAGTTGTTTTTGCAGGATTTAATGCCATGCTGTTTACAGAACACCAGTTGTTTATATTAATAAGATCTTTTTGAAGTTTTTCTTGAATATCAGAAACATTCTTTGCAGAACAATGTAAGGTTGAATCATCGGCATACATGTCTAGATTAGATTCTGGTACCGATAAAGGTAGGTCATTGACATAAAGCAAAAATAACAGAGGACCTAGAATAGAGCCCTGGGGTACCCCGGACTTGATACGGAGTTTTTGTGACTCGAAATTATTAACCTTGACAAATTGGTGTCTATCTGTTAAATAAGATTTAAACCATTTTAACGCCTGGTTATCGAAGTGATAAAGTTTTAGTTTATGCAGAAGAATTTCATGATTAACCATGTCGAATGCTTTGCTAAGATCTAAGAATACACTCCCAACTAGTTTACCACTATCAATATCTGTCATCCAGTTATCAATTAGGTATGCAAGGGCTGTTTGGCATGAATGGGTTTTCCTAAACCCAGACTGAGTCTTGTGTAAAATATTTGTAGATTGCAAAAACTCGTGCAATTGATTTGCCACGTGGCGTTCAATAACTTTTGAAATAGTGTTTAAAATTGATATCGATCGGTAATTATTAGGGTCTTCTCTTTGCCCTTTTTTATGAAGAGGAAGAACTGCTGCCTCTTTAAGCTTGTTGGGAAAATCGCCTAACACTATGCAATCATTAATAATTTTCGCAATAGCAGACGAGACATAATCACAACTTATTTTTAAAATACGTGGTCCAATTCCATCAGGCCCAGTAGCCTTCTTTATATTTAATGAATCTATTATCTTTTTAACCTCAAATGGCGTAATTAATTTAATAGTAAATGCTTTATATTTCAATTTTTCATCTAGATAAAGTTTTAAATCATTGAAATCTGTGATACACAAGTTGGAGTTTATTAGTGAGTCAGCAATATTAATAAAATGACAATTCAGGGCATTTATTATGTCGTGTTCCTTAGTTAAAGTGCTACCGTGAAATATTAGTGTAGATGGCAATGAACATGGTTTGTGAATATCATCCGAGGAAACAGTTTTAATATGTTTCCACAGTAATTTTGAATCAGATTTGTCTTTAATAGCATTATTGTAAAAATTTGTTTTAGCTTGTTCAATAAGTTTTATAGTATTATTACGCCAAACTTTGTAGTTATTCCAATCCTTTTTGGCATGAAATAAATCCCTTGTTTTCCGAGCATGTTTAATTTCTTCCGAGTATCAGTCAGGTTGATGTTGTCTTTTTATGCGTTTAACTTTTATCGGTGCGTGTTTATTTAACACATCATAGAATATGTTGTAAAAAATATCAAGCGCATCAGAAGGGTACGGTATTGATTCAACATAATCAATGCCATAGTTTAAAAGATCCGCATTAAATTCGTTTTCATTAAATTTGCTAAATGATCTGTATTTTATCGTGGTATGTCTACTTGGTGAGTTACAACGCATTTGCTTGATTTTTCTGGTAAAACATATAGGATAATGATCGCTCAAACTGATTTTGGGAACAGTTACCTCAATAATATTTTCAGGAAAGGTTGAGTATATGTGGTCAATAATCGAGCTGTTGCCTTCAGTTACCCTGGTTTGGGATTTTACCATTTGCGTCATGCCTAAACATATAATTGTTGCATTCCATTTGTTATTTTTAAAATCTTTTTCTAGCGAGAAATCAAAATTATAATCCCCAAGAGAATATATTTCATCAAACAATTCCTGTGCTCTAGTTACTTGTTGTTCGTAAGAATCTATCCAACTTTGTAATGCGGAAGGCGGTCTATACACAAAGTTTAAAATGAAAGGCTTTCCGTTTGGTATAATTATTTCAATAAAAGTTGATTCTAAGATATCATTTCCGAGGTCTAATCTTCGCCGATATGAAACATTATCTTTTATATAAACTACTATTCCACCACCTTGTTTTGAAAATCTGTCTTCTTTCCGAATTATAACCATGAATATGAATTTCATCATTTACAGTATTCTCAGTCAAAAAAGTTTCGCATAATCCTAAAACATGAATGGGATCTTCTAAAAGTAATATCTTGATTTCATCCAATTTCGGTAAAATATGTTGAATATTAAGATTAACTACTCGAAACCCTTTGCTTACGAATTGAAACGGTGAGTATTGTTTAGTGGCATTAACAAAATTTGAAGAGTATGCATTGCGTTCATCGCTGCATGAACTGTTATTAAACATTGAATTAGTCTGCATTAGTAATTTAGCATTTAGTGTTTTTTTCACCCAAAGAAAAGTTCCATGTACATATATTAAAAAGATTATTACATTCAGAACATAAATCATTAAAAACATTAAACATATTTTGATTAGAAATATAACTATTAGATTCTTTGATACTGCTCAGAGTGTCCTAGTACTGTCTATCGTGTTTATTTTGATTTGACCTTGAGTTACCTCCATTTCGATAACCTGATGCCGGCGACCAAGTAGAACGTTGTTGACCATGGCTCCGATAATGATGTCCTCGAACTTCGGTGGGATTCCCCCTGGGCGGAAATCTTCGGTAGTTTCCGTGATTGTCAGTTTGCCTCGAACGGTAGAAACTTTCTGTGGATCGCTCCTTTATAACTACTGTTGACATGTGTATGATATGTAATAACGTGCTGGTTCCACGAGGAGATAGATGGATGCCGTCACGTTGAAACATCTGACGTGCAGTATTCCCATTGCCGTAAATGAAAGCGGAATAGTTTTCAATACAGGTGATTTTGCGTATTTGGCAGATTTCTTTTATCATTTTGTTTAGATGCGAAACATATATAAATAGAAAAGCCTGTCGCGGATTGGACAATTTTGTCTAGGGACGATTCGGGCTTAATTTATTTTCAAAGATTCATTGGCCAAAACTATAGAGAATAGAAATAATTTTTTGTTATTAAAAATGTAAAATGACTTTAATTATATACTTAAAAATAAAAATGATTATTTAAAACACTGATTGAAAGGTGATTTGTGTCACTTTAAAGAAGTTGGTACTTTCCTTATTTTGGGTTAGAGATTTGTTTACATTCTGGGGGTGGTTACTTTCGGTTTAAAATGCTGAGAGAATGAGTTGGTGAAGGCACCAATTCTTGGTCATTTTTGCATTTCCCAATAGTGCCACTATGCAAATCTGGGGTAGTTTTGGAACAAGTCGTGTAAATAAAATCACAGGAGGACCAAATCTTATAATGTAAGTCTATGGGAAACTATTTAGTGGTCTCTGACCTAAGGGATCGTCACTTTTGCACAAATGTTACCTCGTCTGCTTTCAAAAAGGGATAGTTCTATCGGGTTAACTCCTCGGTCTGTTAAATACTCTTCAAGTCCATATTCCGTTGATTCGCGGTGTATGCCGCTAATATAGTATCTTTTGACTCTTCCGGTGTATTTACCTTTAAATATTTTGGCTGATTCCGACCACGACGTTAACTTTGTTAATCGCCATTGTTTTTTTGAGTTGTTTGTCGGTACCCAATGACCTATTATTACTGTTTTCGCTCTGTCGTGTTCCTCTATCGCTTGTAATTTTAACCGTTTCAATTTTGTTTCCCGAGTCATGTTTAGGGATAAGTGCTTCTTTCTGAATATGTGAATTTATCTGTTCAGTTTGAGTATTCCTGCAAGGTTTCTCTGCCCTTGACCACCGTTTTGTTACAGGGTCTTGGACCATCAACGGCCCTTTCTCATTTTCTGGATTAAGTGTTTGTGTCTCTGATTTCGTATGTCGGCTTTTCACTACGTCTGCGTATGTAGGAACGTCGTTCAATGCGTTTTGTTTAATAATGTTAGGCGCGTCGATGTTTTTCTTCTTCGCGTCGGTTTCTAGTTTGGAGTTCGCTGAAAGGTTGCAGTCATTTTTCCTGTCTGTAGCCGACTTTATTTTTTGCTGGTTATGTGTTACCACTTCTATTCTGGTAAAATCGTGGTTATCATCAGTCTTAGTGATTTGATCATCTCCAGAGCTGTTCCGTTCCTTTCTCTGTGTTATGAGAGAATTCGTGAGAGTTATTCTTGAGTTTATAGCATTCATTTGGTCTATAATATTACTCACAGTTTCCTGAAGTTTTTGCTTGTATAGGTCTATTTTCTCATTGAGTACTACATTTCATTGCTAAGTTGTTTGTTTTCACACTCGAGAGAATTCACTTTATCTGTAAGTTTACACTGTTCTTCTTTCTCCGAGTACATTTTATTCAGGTCGATCATGTTCGTTAGTAATTTACTTAGTTCTATCTGGAATTCTGTTGATCTATTTCTTTTTGGTGTATTGTCAGTGTTGGGTATAATTGGTTCATTTTCTTTCTGTGTTTTACTTTTGCTGAATAGACCCTCGAGTTCAGCACATCGTTCGCCTTTAATAAAAGAATCAAGCACATAACAGTCATTTGCCAGTTTCATGATTATTGATTCTTTTCTGGATCCTCTTCGGGTTACCATCTTGCCGGCCGGACAACCTTCTATCGTTCGTGCTCTACGGAGAAGCAGTTCTCTGTATGAGGATATATCAGTTTCAGATTCATGCGTGAGCCTTAATAGCTTTCTTACATACAAATCTCTAGGAAGATTTAGTAAGTCTCTTTCTAGAACACAGCTGAATTGTGTCCCAGGTATCTGTGAAGTGAATTCCGGGGATAATTGTGTAATATTTGGATTATTTATGTCTGCATACATATGTTTTATATACGTTTGTTCTGGGCTCTGGTACGTTTTGTAAGCCATATATTGATCACTTTTATATTCATAACCACCTGTCGTAGGCCGTAATCCGTATGCCGGCTGCAGTGTATGGTAAGTGTTCTCATTATTGGTAACCATCGGACTGCATCGCTCCGTTGGACTATTAAAATGCTTGAGACCGTTCAGAGAACAATAATAATTCATGTTTTCTGTAATAACTGAGCACATTTTCTACCCTCTAAGCTCAAAACATATTAATGGATGTACTGTTATAAGTTCATACATCGTATATCGTATTCATCAACGGCGATCAGCGTTCAAGAACAATAGCGCTTTACAGGCCTTTGTGATGGTCAACTCGGTAACTGTCCGTGAGCGACAATCACTGATATATCACTAATATGGTAGTGTGTTTATTTTGCTTTTGTTATCCCTATTGTTTCCAGAAAAAAGTTAAATATACCTTTTACTGCATTTAACTCCAAAAATATTTTATCACTACCGTTTAGTCCATCCAATTCTACGCACAATGATACACTTTTCATAAGATTTTTACAACATTAAACGTTAATAAACGTTAATAAAATCCAGTTTTCACAGAGCACCAAAAAACACGTCCGTTCACACCAAAAACACACGCACTACCACAATAACTAACCTCTCCATGCTGTTTTCTGCGACCTGGCGATCTATCATTATACTCACAATCTATCGTTATCTGCGATTCTCATTATCTGGGTACATACCGTGAAATTACTCACAACAAAATTTAATACATGTGGGTCAATACACATCGACAAAAAACAAGCTTTTCTGAAACAATCTACATTATTCTGCTTTCTTTAGTACTTAAAACCGGTAAAGAAAACGATAACATGTTCCGTCACATTTTTCTTTTAAATAAAAGAAACGATAGTAAACAGAAATTGATGAGTTTGCAATAAATGATACATACAATTTTGATAAAAAGCTTACGAGGCGCCGTTGTAGAGGACAACAAGGCAACACGGAACGTAATTCGCACAAGGCACCGTCTTGATTCGTCACCGTGATCATTTTACATGCTAAATTTCCAGGTTTTGGGTGACAAAATGCATGGTACGCTGCAGTTCAGGTACCCCCAAGGTTTAAAATAGGTCGGTCAGAGATCAGTAATTTTCTTACAAGTATAATAACTCTCAATTTACTGTGTTTTTGAAAAGCTGAAACAAAGACACTTCCCTAGTATAAGATGTGCTACGAATTTTGACAGAAACCTGGTCATTAATGTCACTGTATATAAACCGATTGTATCATATGCCGGATATTGTAAGGTGATTGCATGGCTGCGATATAAACAATTCGTAAATAACACATTTAAAACGGAATTATTAGGATTATTTTAAGTACTTTCAACAAAAACAAGTACGTTATATTTTGTATAGTCCTTATTGGTTGTAATACCAGTTGTTTTGTGCATATATAGGGATAAAAACCTGCAAAATTGCATTTAATCACAAGAAGGTCTGGCAAATGACCCACATGATTGTATCAAAATACTGTTATTCTCTACAAATAAACGCTCTGATGCACGAATACATACTAGTTATATGACTCTATGACATTTATATAAAGATTATTACATAACAGTATTGCTTTAAATGTATAGATAGTGTAAATTATTAAAATGTTTGAGGGGTGTGTTTCGTAATGACTGTATCATCTATAGCATTATCATACTATCATTTATAGCAAACACACTTATTTCTGTTGTATCATGTACAGCGATCTTCGTTGAATGATTTTCCAGTGTAATCTGTATCACTTATGGCGATGCGCATTTGCTGATTTTATCAAGTGTATGCTTTTATGGAAGATGGAGGAGTTCGTCTACATATATTGTCTATACAAATCGGGTATATTTGGAGAAATAATATATCATGGCGTACAAAAAACACGAAGAGAAGAAATTTAAAATAATAAAACAGAATGATACAACAATAGTGACTATAGGTTATTGTTAGTTTGGAGGCTTATATGAAAATAAACTGTTAGGCCAAACGCAGCTGGGCGACCGTTTAATTTTTCATAGAAACCTCGAAATAAATTATAAACTGTTTTGTAACTGATAAATTGGCATACACATAGTTTACACAAATCAGTTGTCAAAACAGTATTTTAATGGCTAGTATAAATGTATTATGAGAATATGTTAAGCGAATTCGTTAATTTCTTTAACCGAAATCAGCATGGGAACATACCTGACTCTCAAAGGAAGACCTTTGTGATAATCAATCCTTGGGTGGAAAACAAGACATTGTTTCCTTTGCTAAAGTTCCATTTGACCCTTTACTCCATGGTTTGCTATTATATTTATTAGAATATTTCTGGAATCAAGTGACTATTGTATATTCCAATCAAATGACATGGATGTTCCAGCTGACGATGATCTACATTGGTCGTACATTGAGTAAAGGGTTTATCATCAGCTTAAAATATAAGTATTTAAATAACTTGCTTTGCCTCAGAATTTGTATGTCACGCCTACCTGCGTATGTATTTATAATCGTGAACCTTACGTTTCGAAACTATTACTTTAAAAAAACCGCAGACTATGTTTATCAAGTCCAAAACATTTTGGGACGACATTAATTATCGCTTGTAAATTGTAGTTCTCAGAGCGACCTGGGTGTTAACTAATGAAGTCAGGTAGATCCAATTGTTTCGTGTCGCCGCAGTATATAAAGGCACCGAGGCCCTTCTTTTTCATAACGTATCACATATCTCTGTATGAAGCACTTTTAATACATGTTTTAACATCAAGCCGTTGTTCTTAAATCCGAAAAATATACTAAAATCATCTTTAAAAAATCGCCATAACTGATACACATAGATCACTAGAAAGATACAAATGATTGAGTTAACATGTTCAATAAATGATACAGTCTGGGTCGAAGCTACATGCATGTTTGGTCTAATGTTTTAATGTTTAATTGATCAGCTATGGTATTCTTATTATTGTAAGAATAAAAATGATATGTTTCATCATCGCTAGCATGAAAATACCTCTCAAAACCTGTTAAAACATAAACATTTACGCTGATTTTATAACAGTACACAGTGCAAACGGTACTTTGTGTGAGTGATTTAAGCGATTTTTTAAAAAGTATATTGCATAAAAAAGGTTTAAACGTCTTTCATAACACGTGCTACGAGAATCGCCTGCTGAACATGTATTTGTCGGTTGGATTTCTCATTACAATACATACAAAATCTCCTCATTTTTGAACTGTTTACTATGTTTTTGTGACAATCAGTGCGCTATATCCGGTAGATGATACAATCGGTTTATATACAGTGACTGTCATTGTATTAAGTATTCGCTCCAGCGACACAATGATTGATCGTCCTCGGTGTTGTTGTAACGTGGTTGAAGCGTTACACTTCAATGTATAAATAATCGTGGATTTACCCAATCGATAAATCTTGGTCTGCTAATTTTCAACTGATCTGTTAATACAGGACACGTTGTATGTAAATAATTGTAAATTAATACATGTATATATGTCGGATAAAATTTATGATTAAAAACGACTTACAGGTAAGTGAAGTTAAATTGTGGCTAACATGTTTTATGAATTCATTAAGCTGTCCGTTTTGCATGACTTTCCTCTGCATAAGTCCCTTTTGTGTAAATAAATGTAAATCTTTTGCGGCTGGTATTTAAGTAATTTTAGTCGAGTTTTTATTAAAAATATATTTAAGTGTTAAAACATGTAACTGAAAGGGATGTAAAGAATACTTTTGTAAAGCATCTTCAGGCATTAGCAGTAGCAAGGTGGATATTTCGGAATAAAGAAAAAAATCGAATTTCTCGAGGTAATGAAATGTCCATTGTTTATTTACGCCATTTTATATTAATAAGAAACAACAACATGTGATACAGAACATTTTGTCTCCTCTTAAGACTGTATCGATGAAAAAAAACACGAAAAGAAAACGACATAAAATTTAACAACAACAAAACATGTGTTTTGTCATACAAGGTGTTACCACACTGTCGCAATTATCAGACCATCGATCAGAGTGTCTGAACGCTCGTCTTAGTTACCGACGCCGAAGAAGCTAGCACCAATAAAGGAAATCCGGTGTCACACCTCGATATAAATCACAACCTTGTTTTGAAATATTTACAAGGTTAACAGAATGGTTTTGAAATATTTACAAGATTAACAATTATGACAATGTCGGCTATATATTCTTTTGAAATTCGAGCATTATATTTCATATTAAGTATGTTCTCGTATGATCTGACTTTCAATCTTTCCCGGTTTCTATAAACCAGAGCAAGACAAAAATAGTTTCACGGACAAATGTCCCATTTCAAACTTCAAGTTAAACCGAGTAAGAAACGATACAGTCTAAATTAATGAAAAAAAGTACATTCCAATCAAAGCTGAAGTCTGAAAATAACTAGAAATTAAATTAGCATTATTTGTTTATTCTAACATAACGTAACATAACATAAACTTTATTGGCGTAAAATAGCATAAAGCAAATTTAAAGACGTAACATGTTTTCCAAGACAAATGAAATCCTGAGATCCTTAGTGCTCACAACTGAACAATCCCATTGTTTGTAAGATTTAGCAACCCGTGAACGAACTCGGGAATGTGAGAAAAAAATCCAAAGATTTTGCAACCCTGGTATGTATGTACGCGCATAGTGACCCCAAAATACTAACTGGTCACTAAGTACAAAGAAAGTAATTCAAATATTATAATTGGTCACTCAGTACAAATTAACGTTTCTGAAATGTGTGTATTGTCGAAATCAATATACAGTTTGTTATTTAATATTCACCATATGTTGGCATCAATCTATGAAAAAAAAGACAAGGAAAACAAAGTGCCCAATGTTATAAAACTGAGCATGGAAACCAGTCTCAAATATCAAGCATTTGACCAGTCGCCATTTCAGCCAATCAGATGCTTGAGATTTGAGACTGGTTTCCAATCTCTGCTTTATAACCTCCAGTCTAATTCATGGGTAGTTTTACACATATCGATTATCCACAACGAAAGAAAGCAACAATCAGATTCAGAAGGGGTTCAAAATTTCATTGTTTTAGTTTAAATGGCAAATATTTGCTTCAAATGAATGAATATTCAACATTATTTGCACTAATTCAACCATTGGACACAGGGTTTACAAACTCACGCGTGTTATTTCATTTGCAAGTGTATATGGGTAGATGTAAATATGCACGATATGTAAAACTTTTCAAAGATCGGTGCCCAAGATCATTAAACTAAGACTTGAGACTGGTCTACAGATTTCAGGCCTGCCAAATCTCCGGACTTTATCCGAAATCTCAGGATTTTAAGTTACTTCTCCGGATCTCCGGATTTATAGTCATAATCTCCGGATGTATATGAAATTGCAAAAGAAAGATTAATATAATCTTATTTAAAGTTGTGCAATGAACTTAATACTTTAGTTATTTTACTGCAGTCGCACATTTCCTATTTATTACGAGATAACGAGGACGTGGTCAGTGACAGTGACATGCTGCTTAAGTGCCTCTGGCACAACTATACAATAACCGCGTGTCATAAACTAAACACGGGCTTCGATGTTACACCTGCCTTCATTTATTTTCATTGCATTTTCATTATAATGTTGGTTTGTTTTCATTGCATTTTCATTATAATGTTGTCAAAAAAGAGGTCTTCACAGGTTTAACAGAAATTTGAAAAATGACTGGTATAAAAAGACAAAAGACATTTTTAACAAAATCGGCAACATTTATAAAAGTTTAAAAATTAATATAAGAAAAATTTCATTATCATCATTTTTGTTCAGTCACGATCATAGTTATAACAGCAACAAGACATTAAAACAACATCATTATCATCTTTATCATCATTTGCGTTTAGTCACACTCATAGCAGCAGCAAGGAATTTAAAAAAAAACACAACAAAAACATCATCATTGTCATCGTCGTCATCATTGACATATTCAGACAAAATCTCCGGATTTTTAATGAAAAAGTTTTGGCAGGCCTGAGATTAAGTTTTAAGATCCCTTCACGTTTTTTTTTATTCGGGTTTCTGTGTCTTTTAACAGAGTTCAATTTCAATGTTAACTGAATATTTACATATTAATATGCATCAGATGGTTTATTGTATTTTTGCTTATATCACTGAGTACGGAGTGCAGTTATGCTTGTTTATAGCCTTTTTAGTGAAGCTAGCAGTCAAGGGCTGAAGGTTATAAAGCTGAGATTGGAAACCAGTCTCAAATCTCAAGCATCTGATTGGCGACTGGTCGCCATTTCAGCCAATCAGATGCTTGAGATTTGAGATGGTTTCTATGCTCAGTTTTATAACCTTGGGTAAAAGTGATGCGTTCTAATCATAAAAAGAAGCTATGAACTTTTACTATACCAAAATAAGTATTTTGTGTTTACCAGTCTATGATCATAATGCCTGTACGTTTGTTTTATCAAGGCTATTTCATCTGCAATAGAATGACCAGTTCAAGAAATCAAGTTATTCATCTAACATTGTAAACGAAACAGCGGACCAATCCTCGTTTAAAACGTGTATAATTTGCAATGAACAATTTTCTACAGTCTTGTGGAATGAAAGTTATACCATGTACAGTATTGGAGATATCTAAATGTATAAATTTCATCTATCTACTTTCAGTTGTCATTTTAGAGGCCGTTTTAATATTTGAATATACACATATCGAGTATAACGAAGTCATTGAGTATGTAAGCAATAATTATACTCGGCAAAAAAGTTCTGCACATTTGGAAATTTTATAAAATATCTTTTTAATTTCACCATACACAACAAAATGATACATACCAAGTAAATCAGCAATTCAAAGTAAACAATGTAAAAAAATCAGAAATAAAATCCGATCAATACTTTTTAAGAAATATTAAAGCCACTGGGGGTTACTACACAAAAGTGGCAAAAATCGCTAGACTTGTACTGAGTAAACTTACCACGATGAATCCGGCATTCTTTCAAGCGGCTTCGCACGGAATTTAACAGCCGACGAAATTTCAATTGTAATATAAGGTCCATTCGTGAACAAGAGAACCGAGTAGATCAACTAGCTTGACCAACTTCACGTGTTCTGTCGTCTAGGTGGCCGGTGTGGTCCGACATTTGCCATGACGGTCAAATTAACAAAAACCATCCTTGTTGACCATGAGAAATAAATTTATTTGAAAAACAATGCAGATGTGTTTTTCTCAAATGAGATTAGGTGTTGATTGCATTGGAATGGTTGCTTTTATACACTTTGTAAACTGGATGCTTTGATTCATTAATACAGAATGGAAACTGTTCGAATCATCACTAAACTGTTTTGTCATACCTTTAGGTCAATGAGTGAGACAACGTGATACTTTAATTAATAAAAACTTGAGTTTGAGCGTAATTCTGAAAATGGCATGGTACCAAATTTTGATAACCAACTGTTACTACCATCACAATGCATGCTCATAATTGCTTAAAACAGACACTGGTGAAATGTTGAGTGATTTCATAGATTTCACACCTCTATCGTGATATGGCAAATTTTGCAACTTTTGACTGTTGACCCCTATCATACTCAAAAAAATGACATTTCTCACTTATTTACCAACCAATTTTAATTTCGTTTTTGTCTTTAACTCCGCAAACAATTAATCTTGATATACATATAAGAATTTATACCAGTTATTCGCTATATTCAAAAAATTACGCAAAAGATCACATGTGTGCAGAACTTTTTTGTTGGGTATATATCTTGAGCAATAAAATTTGAATTTTGTCATATTTACGCAAAGCTTCAAGAATTTTTTGTAGCTCCCCCGACTAAATAGTTTGAATGTATCAGATTGAAACAAACTACGTTTTGCCCTAATTTAAATGTTTGTAATATGGTGATAAGATGACAGGGATAGTCATAAATCTGGATTATGAATAATTATATATTCACATTCGTATGTTTATTTCATGTTTGAGTGTAAAGTAGGATAGCTTTATGCAATTATTTTTCATTTTTCTCATTATTTTGCATTTGGAAGTGAAATTAAATTGTTTGTGAATATGACTTACAATATAATCTCAAGGGGATGGACTATTACGAAATGGTCAGGTCCTGTTGAACTTCAGTCCAATTTTGCTAGAGTGCTGAAAGAAGCTCGCTCTTGACGAGATAAACGTCTTATTGGTGGAATTTTCTAAAGTCCAAAAAAAACTTATTTCCGGTTCAACTGTGTCGAACGTTCACAATACAAGTACGGTTGTTCCGTTTTATCACTGGTATAACATTAATTGATCATACAGGTGTATATTGTTTTCCAACACAAATTAACAATTATATCATTATATCGAATACTGGTCGCATGGGTCGTTAGTGACTGCCTTACACATTCAACCATTAATGCTCAGTTTTCAAGAGGTATGGGAGCAATAGATCTAGTCGCGGAGCGAAAGCAAAGGAGGCAGAGTGAAAACCAAACTGCATACTCGATATCATAGTAACGTTTTGACATTTATATAAAACAACTTTAAATGCATTTCTTGTAAAACTCAATGCAGTTGTTAGTTGTCACGTTAAACGATGTCGTCACAACAAGAAAGATTTTCAAACATGTTTTTTTATATTTGGTCTTATTTCTTTAAGATGAACGGATGGTGAAAAGCAAAACGGTTATTTAATGTCATCAAAGAAGTAAACAAAAACCTACTTAATCAATTAAATGTAAGCTTATTTTATGTGTTTTATTCACTTTGATTCCGGTGGGCGACCTACCTTTTAGCTTCAAAGAATAATGATTTTTGTTACGAACACAGTGTAAACACAAAAACAAATTAGAAGATGCTATATGCTTTTAACAAAGACAACGTTTATTTTGTAAAACACAAAAACAAATTAGAAGGTGCGATATGCTTTTAACAAAGACAACGTTTATTTTGTAAAACGCAAAAACAAATTAGAAGGTGCGATATGCTTTTAACAAAAACAACGTCCACGTGTATTGTGACTGGAAGCAAATGCTTTATTTACCTGTCAAATTCACTTGTGATTATCTTTTCGGTTGTTTGTTATTTACAATATAAGGGGGGATTGTAATGAAGTAAAAATGCGAGCAGCATTTTTTTCGTAATATTACGTAATCGGAATTATATTTCATTTCATGACTTTACTTGTCATATTACACCATTTTATTTTATTATTCTAGTGGCTTCAAACTATAAAATTTTGATAATTGAAATTTAGATTTAAATATATTATTCAGAATAGTGTTTGGTATGGGCCATATTTTATTTTGAAAACAAACAAACAAACAAACAAACAAAAAACAACACATTTCTTAGAATAAATCCTGTAAGTTAGTGCATTCCCCCACCCAAAGATCATGTTTGTAACCCCCTTACTTCTCTCTGAATGTCTAAGGTAAAATTTGTTGAAAAACTCAACCGGCGATTTCTAATAGAGGATAATGCGAAATATGACTGTTAGTCATTCATTATTGGAGATGGCCATTTACAATAGGAAGGTATCAGTTGTGTATAAACGACATTGCGTTCGCTCCGGTGACGCGGTGATTGCCTTCGGTGTTGTTGTAACGTGGTAGAAGCGTTGTATCACACATGTGTATCTTGATCTCTTCATATTCAAACGATCTTATCTCCTTGGACACACTTTTTACTTTATTGTACATGAATACGTGACTGTACATTTCTCAGATCAATATTCTGAATAAGAAATCGACATACTGGAAAGTGAAAATAACTTCTCCCCAACTTGTTATAAATTCATTAACGTTTGTTTTACATGACTCCATTAATTTACGACAATATTCATTATCGCTTACACCCGTCCAGCAGTACTGTTATTCAGTAAATAATCGGTAACCGAAGTCATGTAAAATGGTGATCACGTTTAGGTATTAGGGTTAGCCGGGTAACTTTCTTTTTTTCGGCGTTAGCTGTCTAAGCTCACATTTGACCTAGTTTTTCGACCAATGAAATGTTGTAAATAATACTCGTATTCTCTTATTATGCAGAGGGAAAATGAAATAAACTATTTCGATTTGTAGCTATTTACACCAGAGAGGCATCTAGCAGGCTGGAGAGGTATCTAGTGGGATTTTATTATTATGCAGCGGAAAAATCAAATAGATTAATTAGATTGGTTGTTAGTGGGTTTTGTATTGGAGGAAAAACATATTTATGATTTAAGTAACCAGTTAAGTCAATATTGATGGCTTAAATACAATATTATGTGGAATATTCTTGGGTGTCACTTGCACACAATACACAGTGTAAAACGAAAGAGAAGTGTAGATATTCCTAGTTCTTACTGGTTCCTTTCTAGTTCCTTTGATACTGATTGTTAATTTCAAGTTTGTAAGACAAGTTCATTGTAGTGTAGTGGCTAACACTCTCGCCTCTCAAGCGGAGGCCCCGGGTTCAAAACTCAGGACTGACACTTTTTTTAAACTTAATATACGTAAAAGTTGGTAGATTTCGCTCTTATAACAGGCTGTTATTATTCATATTTATTAAATTTCAAGGACATTTATTCATCTTGAATTCTCACTCTACACGAGGTATTTTATTGAAACTGAATATTTTGCTTCTTTAATCGACTTGTTATCACTGTATGAAATTGTTGCAACAGCTTCAACATTTTTTTGAAAGACACTTTCAATAAATTTATGAGTTGTCATGATTCGGTCGCTTAATCTCTAAGTCATACTAAGAAGGCAGGGAGGGTTCGTCAACAGCTATAACAAATAAAATAAAATAACTAAACTGTGTCTGCTTTGCCTCTCTGTATTTCTTTCTTTCATATATACATGTATATATAAATCTTTTCCATCAACGCCGTTTATCTTTTTTAAAGATATTTCTTGTCTTTATTGAGGTGTGGGGGTGCTGTTCCGGCTACCGCAATCGGTAGCGTGTTCGGATTTGCATGTCTTGGCGCTGTCGCCATGACAGTATCATTTGTCCTATATTTATGAATGACAAATAAAATTTTACATTATATATAGGGTTACCGCATAATAACCGTAGTAATCGGTAAACACCCTAGTTCTTGGATCTCGAAATCAATGTGTTAACAAAATTCTATAAAAATGTTCATGTTATTTCAGAACGTGTACAGGATGGATAATTAGAACATAAAGATGGTGAGCAATATGAAATATGCCGTCGGTTGTATACTCGCCGCAGCTGTATTTCTGCAGCTTATATTTCTACATCGCTACCAATGCTGTAAGTACCAGGAGTTTACTGTTGTTGATTTGGATGTGCATACGATTTTCAAATCACTTTTTTAAATTTTAGTTGGAAGTGCTAGTTATACATTTTTATAATTTTGTTGTGTTTTTTTACATTATGAAATGATGTTAAAGTCCTTAATCACTAAATACACAACATGATTTTGACATGCATCAAACCAGTGATTAATGGATCGTTTGCCTACACATTGGTACATTTGAAGAACAGTTTGTCTTAGGAGTCATTTTATTGCGGAAGAACGGTTGAAGAAAACGATTGCCTTTTCCCGGCCTTGGCTGAAAGGTCATGTCCAGTTTAGGGTTATAATTTATAAAACAACTTTATATCTAACGAATGGAATTATGGGAGACAGGGGCTAGTTCGGCCCCATTTTTAAAAACATATATGGGCTTGATTACTCCTGAACTTTAAATGAAGTTTCTCTTTGAAAGAAATGGTAATTGGTTTTCGAAGTAATAAGGTCAAAGTGGCCAAACTTGCCCCGACATTGGGGCAAGTTTGGCTACCCCCTTGGGCATGTTCGGCCTTCGGGCAGATTTTTACAATTATTTTCTTGTAGACTTAAAAACTATAAAAAGCATAATGTACAAAAATGTAGGCTCAGAAATCAACTTTTATTCACAATAATTTTAAACATGTGTTATATATAACTTGTTGTGTTATATACGGATATAAATCCGCGTGAGTGCATGTGCATTTAGTGTGTACAAGCACAGAAACCTGAATTTCCATCAGAAGACATTCAGACACCACATAAACGACATTTCACCCTATATGCCTATATATTTGTAGGTAGGCATATAGTGTAAAATGTCATATATGTGATGTCTGGATGTTTTCTGTTGGAAATTAAGGTTTCTGTGGTATGAGAACGTATATGTGTTCGTGTTGGTTGTTGTTGTAATGTTCTAACTCCTTTCTATAGACGTCTGGTGCCTTGGAATAACTAATATGTTTTCTTTTGTAACTTCGCACTATGGTTAGGTATGTTCCAAAATATACAAAACCAATCGTAATAATTCTTAAAAATACATTGAATATGTCAGTGCAGATCTCAGAATGAGAATCCTACCTCTCATAATATACCGATCAGCTAAAACATGTAATTTGCTGCATATAATGGTATATCTGAAATAAGAAAGGACGTTTTTTTTTTCGAACCAAAATGTTTTTCTAAGCTGTGATAGTAAATACACTTCATTTTATAAAAAACACGAAGTTTTCATCAAGAAAATAAAACTATGCTGGAGCAAAGGGGTTATTCGGCTACTAGCCGAACATGCCCCTGCCCCGATGGCCGAACTAGCCCCTTGCGTGTATAGTTTTGAAGGTGATAAGAACAAGTTGTGACTTAACTGGGGGATGTTTTAACATGTTACATATGTAAAATTAATGTTCTTATTATGAATCCACGGCAAACATTTAAGGTGTTTGAACTTAAAAAAATTGGTCATTAAGTACCCATGTAAAGTGCAAAAGCCGTAGTGAAGAAATATATGCAAAAACTCGGTAATAATTTAGCTAAAATATGTCCAACAACGGTATATTTTGACTAAAAACGCAGTTTCAAGTCACGCAATTTTCTATTTTATCTTAGTAAACAAACAATCTTTCA
This sequence comes from Corbicula japonica, assembly GCA_038501625.1. Taxonomy (NCBI): domain Eukaryota; kingdom Metazoa; phylum Mollusca; class Bivalvia; order Venerida; family Cyrenidae; genus Corbicula; species Corbicula japonica. The sequence continues at coordinate 1,923,043 of JAZAYU010000081.1, forward strand.
GTTTGTACATTCAATACCTTTTTTGTTAAGGCCTCTAGAAACATAGGTTGAAAAACCGAGTGGAGCTCACACATCTGGCCTCCGGGTATATATATATTTCGATAACCGAGATATAAAACTACTTACCAGGTCAAAATATCTCCAGAAATGCACAAAATAACGAAATATTCCGCCATATTGTTCCGCATAGAACATGTCCCTCACTTTCTTTTCCGCAAAAACCAAATACGTTGGACCCCGTGTAAATGATTAATCGGTGTATACTGTTTATGGATAAGCAGCAATATGATGATGCCCTGTTTATATAATCAAGCATGAACTATTTGCAGATTTGGGCGAATTAAATATTTTCAAGTATTAATTTTTTACAAATGAAAAGAACTTGGCGATATCAAATTGAAAAAAAATCTTCTATGCTGATAACCAATTTTAAATTAACTTGTTTGTCAAGTTTTCGGTATCGTATTATAAGTAACCATTGTGGAAATTGTGGTTATAGAATCAAATAGACATTCGGGCGAAATGCTATCCTTTATTTGATATATGATAAATGTTATCGATTTAAACATCTACATTCTTATTGTGAAGTTGGCAATGAGTAATGAGTAGGGAATTGGATATTCAATATCCAGCTGAAATTGAATACACTGCCAGCAGTGAGTTGGGTATTCGCTTTACACACACAGCGAATACCCTAATGAGATCGAATCCACTGCCAGCAGTGAGTTGGGTATTCGCTTTACACAAACAGCGAATACCCTAATGAGATCGAATCCACTGCCAGCTGTGAGTTGGGTATTCGCTTTACACAAACAGCGAATACCCTAATGAGATCGAATCCACAGCCAGCTGTGAGTTGGGTATTCGTTCTACACTGACAGCGAATACCATTATGAGATCGAATCCACAGCCAGCTGTCAGGGAGGGCTTTAATCCGAGGTTGGTCTCGGTTTCTGATATATTTTTTCTTTAAAAAGGAACATATCGTAAATATAAACATACATATTTTCGAAGGTTTAAATTCCAGTTCCAACCATGTATGAATTATTTGGCTAGTTTAGAAGACTGTCAAGATCCGAGCCTCCGTAATTGCGATGCAGAATATGGCCTTTTTTCTCTGGGTAAAGATTACGTCGTCCTTAATCTCCGCCATTTCATGAACAGTTGTCATGTTTTATATACCATTTTACTCGCAATAATGAAATCTGAAAATTATTCTACAGGACTGAAGAGACCGCACTAATTCAAACCAGGTTAAAGCGAAAGAAGTAGGGCTCGAATCCGAGGCTGGTCTCGGTTTCTGATATTTATTTCATGGAAAGAGTGACATATCGTAACGGTAAACATACATGTTTGTGAGGGTTTAAATTCTGGTTCCAACCATATATAGATTGTTTGGTCAGCTTAGAAAACTGTACAGATCCGTGCCTCCGTAATTGCATTATGTGCAGAATATGGATTTGTTCTATTGTTAAACGTTACGTCGTCCTAAATCTCCACCATTTTGTGAACAGTTTTTATGATTTATATACCATTTTAATCGCAAGAACGAGATCTTCAAATTATTCTGCATGCCGGAAGAGATCGCACCAAAGCAATCCAGGTTAAAGCGAAAGAAGGAGGGCTTTAATCCGAGGTTGGTCTCGGTTTCTGGTATCTTTTTTCTTTAAAATTTGGACATATCGTAAAGGTAAACATACATATTTTCGAAGGTTTAAATTCCGGTTCCAACCATGTATGGATTGTTTGGCCAGCTTTGGAGACTGCACAGATCCGAACCTCCGTAATTGCGAGTATATGCAAAATATGGCATTCTTTGTATAAGTAAACATTACGTACGTCGTCCTAAATCTCCGCAAGTTGATGAGCAGTTTTCATGTTTTATATACCATTTTACTCGCAACAAAAGATATCTGAAAATTATTCTACATACCAGAAGAGACCGCAACAAAGCAATCCAGGTTAAAGCGAAAGACGTAAGGCTCCAATCCTAGGCTGGTCTCGGTTTCTGATATTTATTTCATTAAAAGAGGGACATATCTTAAATGTAAACATATAATTATGTTTACGAGGGTTTAAATTCTGATTCCAACCATGTATAGATTGTTTGACCAGCATAGAAGACTGTACGGATCCGAGCCTCCGTAATTGCGTTTATATGCAGAATATGGATTTGTTCTATCGTCAAACATTCCGCAGAATGCACTGCTGGACATTCAAAACATGCATAAAATCGAATTTCAAAGAATCAAGAAGGCCGCCAGGCTGCGAAAACTTAAAAAAAAGCAAAGCTAGTTCTTGTTGATATTTTGCTAGTTCACCCCTGTAATGTGCATTATATGCTGAAAAATCGATTTCAAGACGTTTAAAGATAAACATAAATTATGATAAATATTAAGTTTAGGCCGTTAGGCTTCGAAAACTTCAAAAACAAAGCTAGTTCTTGTTGATATTTTACTTAATCATGCCTGAAATGTACATTGCATGCTGTAAAAATCGAATTAAAGCCGTTTTTAAGATAAATTATGATAAATATTAAGTTGAAGGCGCTAGGCCGCCAGGCCGCTAGGCCGCTAGGCCGCCAGGCTTCGAAAACTTAAAAAAATCAAAGCTAGTTCTTGTTGATATTTTACTTAATCATCCCTGAAATGTACATTGCATGCTGTAAAAATCGAACTCAAGCCGTTTTTCAGAAAAAAAGATAAATATTAAGTTTAGGCCGCTAGGCCGCCAGGCTTCGAAAACTTAAAAAAAAATAAAAGCTAGTTTTTGTTGGTTTTTTGCTTATTCGTCCCTGAAATGTACATTACATGCTGAAAAAATTGATTTCAAGACGTTTTAAGATAAACATAAATTATGATAAATATTAAGTTTAGGCCGCTAGGCCGACATGCCGCTAGGCCGACATGCCGCTAGGCCACCAGACATCGAAAACTTAAAAAAAATCGAAGCTAGTTCTTGTTGATATTTTACTTAATCATCCCTGAAATGTACATTCCATGCTGTAAAAATCGAATTCAAGCCGTGTTTAAGATAAATTATGATAAATATTAAGTTTAGGCCGCTAGGCCGCCAGGCTTCGAAAACTTAAAAAAAAATCAGAGCTAGTTCTTGTTGATATTTTGCTTATTCACCCCTGAAATGTACATTACATGCTGAAAAAATCGATTTCAAGACATTTTTAAGATAAACATAAATTATGATAAATTTTAAGTTTAGGCCGCTGGGCAGCTAGGCCGCCAGGCCGCTAGGCCGCCAAGCTTCGAAAAGTTAAAAAAAAAATCAAAGCTAGTTCTTGTTGATGTTTTACTTAATCATCAACTGAAATGTAATTTACAAAGTGTACATGGGAGTAAATGTACAAAGAGATTCCGAATCGTCTTTGCAGATAAACTAGAACTTTGTTAAATAATTTATTTAAAAAAATAAAAGCTAAATCATGTCGATAACTTTGTTATACTCCCCTGCAATTTACATTTTATGCTGTAAAAATAGATTTCAGTCCGTTTTAAAGATCAACCTAAATTGTGATAAAGGCAGCCATCTTCACGCCGCTAAGCCGCTAACTTCACGTCGCAAGGTCGCTAGGCCGCCAGGCCGCTAACTTCACGCCGCCAGGCCGCTAGGCCGCTAACTTCAAGCCGCAAGGCCGCTAGGCCGCTAACTTCACACATCTTTTGTGAAGACCGAATACCCAACTCACTGCTAGCGATAGATTCGATCTCATTACGGTATTCACTGTTTGTTTAAGGCGAATACAAAACTCACAGCTGGCAGTGGATTCAATCTCATTAGGGTATTCGCTGTGTGTGTAAGCGAATACTCAACTCACTGCTGGAAGGGGATTTGATTTCAATAGGGTATTGGCTGTTTGTGTAAAGCGAATACCCAACTCGCCGCTGGCAGTGGATTCGATCTCATTAGGGTAATCGCTGTCAGTGTAGAACGAATACCCAACTCCCAGCTGTCAGTGGATTCGATCTCATTAGGGTATTCGCTGTCATTGAAGTACGAATACCCAACTCACTAATGGCAGTGGATTTGATCTCATTTTGGTATTCCCCTTTTGTGTAAACTGAATACCCAACTCACTGCTGTCAGTGGATTCGGTCTCATTACGGCATTGGCTGTGAGTTTAAAGCGAATACCCAACTCATTGCACAAACTCACTGCTGCTCATTGCGTTTATTTCAATAAAAATACAAAAAAAATGGGTAGTTCCGGATCACCCCAACATGGTCTATTCCGGATCACTTCCGGTTATCGCCTGGATATAACTTCCCTAGTCAAAAAATAACTCCGATTAATTTCCGGTCACTTAAAGTTAACCAACAATTTTCAAAGTAAAATTCGCCCTTCTTAAGCAACAGCAAGATATTCCTTCAAAGTGGTTAAAAAAACAGTCACTTCCATTCCGAGTAAAGGTACAAATTAGTTACTAAAACTAAGAGTAAGTAAATAAAGAAATGACGTGAAAATACACTACAACATAAAAAAATGGCAGTTCCGGATCACCCCATCACAGTTTATTCCGGACCATTTCCTAAGGGCATTTGGTGTTTGTGTAAAGAGAATACCCAACTCACTGCTGGCAGTGGATTCGATCTCATTAGGGTATTCGCTGTCATTGTAGAACGAATACCCAACTCACAGCTGGCTGTGGATTCGATCTCATTAGGGTATTCGCTGTCATTGTAAAACGAATACCCAACTCACTGCTGGCTATGGATTCGATCTCATTAGGGTATTCGTTGTCAGTGTAGAACGAATACCCAACTCACAGCTGGCTGTGGATTCGATCTTATTAGGGTATTCGCTGTGTGTGTAAAGCGAATACCCAACTCACAGCTGGCTATGGATTCGATCTCATTAGGGTATTCGCTGTCAGTGTAGAACAAATACCCAACTGACAGCTGGCTGTGGATTCGATCTCATTAGGGTATTCGCTGTGTGTGTAACGCGAATACCCAACTCACTGCTGGCAGTGGATTCGATCTCATTAGGGTATTCGTTGTCAGTGTAGAACGAATACCCAACTCACAGCTGGCTGTGGATCCGATGTCATTAGGGTATTCCCTGTGTGTGTTTAAAGAGAATACCAAACTCACTGCTGACAGTGGATTCGATCTCATTAGGGTATTCGCTGTCAGTGTAGAACGAATACCCAACTCACAGCCGGCTGTGGATTCGATCTCATTAGGGTATTCGCTGTGTGTGTAAAGCGAATACCCAACTCACTGCTGGCAGTGGATTCGATCTCATTAGGGTATTCGCTGTCAGTGTAGAACGAATACCCAACTCACAGCTGGCTGTGGATTCGATCTCATTAGGGTATTCCCTGTGTGTCAGTAAAGCGAATACCCAACTCAATGCTGGCAGTGGGTTAGATCTCATTAGGGTATTCGCTGTCAGTGTAGAACGAATACCCAACTCACAGCCGGCTGTGGATTCGATCTCATTAGGGTATTCGCTGTTTCTGTAAAGCGAATACCCAATTCACTGCTGGCAGTGGATTCGATCTCATTAGGGTATTCGCTGTCAGTGTAGAACGAATACCCAACTCACTTCTGGCAGTGGATTCGATCTCATTAGGGTATTCGCTGTTTGTGTAAAGCGAATACCCAACTCACTGCTGGCAGTGGATTTGATCTCATTAGGGTATTCGTTGTCAGTGTAGAACGAATACCCAACTCACAGCTGGCTGTGGATTCGATCTCATTAGGGTATTCGCTGTTTGTGTAAAGCGAATACCAAACTCACTTCTGGCAATGGGTTCGATCTCATTAGGGTATTCGCTGTCAGTGTTGAACGAATACCCAACTCACAGCTGGCTATGGATTCGATGTCATTTGTGTATTCGCTGAATGTGTAAAGCGAATACCCAACTCACTGCTGGCAGTGGATTCGATCTCATTAGGGTATTCGCTGTGTGTGTAAAGCGAATACCCAACTCGCAGCTGGCTGTGGATTCCATCTCATTAGGGTATTCGCTGTCAGTGAAGAACGAATACCCAACTCACAGCTGGCTGTGGATTCGATCTCATTAGTGTATTCGCTGTTTGTGTAAAGCGAATACCCAACTCACTTCTGGCAGTGGATTCGATCTCATTAGGGTATTCGCTGTCAGTGAAGAGCGAATACCCAACTCACAGCTGGTTGAGGATTCGATCTCATTAGGGTATTCCCTGTGTGTACAGCGGATACCCAACTCACTTCTGGCAGTGGATTCGATCTCATTAGGGTATTCGCTGTCAGTGTAGAACGAATACCCAACTCACAGCTGGCTGTGGATTCGATCTCATTAGGGTATTCGCTGTGTGTGTAAAGCGAATACCCAACTCACTGCTGGCAGTGGATTCGATCACATTAGGGTATTCGCTGAATGTGTAAAGCGAATACCCAACTCAATGCTGGCAGTAGATTCGATCTCATTAGGGTATTCGCTGTGTGTGTAAAGCGAATACCCAACTCACTGCTGGCTGTGGATTCGATCACATTAGGGTATTCGCTGTCAGTGTAGAACGAATACCCAACTCACTGCTGGCTGTGGATTCGATCTCATTAGGGTATTCGCTGTCAGTGTAGAACGAATACCCAACTCACAGCTGGCTGTGGATTCGATGCCATTAGGGTATTCGCTGAATGTGTAAAACGAATACCCAACTCACTGCTGGCAGTTGATTCGATCTCATTAGGGTATTCGCTGTGTGTGTAAAGCGAATACCCAACTCACAGCTGGCTGTGGATTCGATCTCATTAGGGTATTCGCTGTCAGTGTAGAACGAATACCCAACTCACAGCCAGCTGAGGATTCGATCTCATTAGGGTATTCGCTTAATGTGTACAGCGAATACCCAACTCAATTCTGGCAGTGGATTCGATCTCATTAGGGTATTCGCTGTCAGTGTAGAACGAATACCCAACTCACAGCTGGCTGTTGATTCGATCTCATTAGGGTATTCGCTGTGTGTGTACAGCGAATACCCAACTCAATTCTGGCAGTGGATTCGATCTCATTAGGGTATTCGCTGTCAGTGTAGAACGAATACCCAACTCACAGCTGGCTGTTGATTCGATCTCATTAGGGTATTCGCTCTGTGTGTGTAAAGCAAATACCCAACTCACTGCTGGCAATGGATGCGATCTCATTAGGGTATTCGCTGTCAGTGTAGAACGAATACCCAACTCACAGCTGGCTGTGGATTCGATCTCATTTGGGTATTCGCTGTGTGTGTAAAGCGAATACCCAACTCACTGCTGGCTGTGGATTCGATCTCATTAGGGTATTCGCTGAATGTGTAAAACGAATACCCAACTCACTGCTTGCAGTGGATTCGATCTCATTAGGGTATTCGCTCTCAGTGTAGAACGAATACCCAACTCACAGCTGGCTGTGGATTCGATCTCATTAGGGTATTCGGTGTCAGTGTAGAACGAATACCCAACTCACAGCTGGCTGAGGATTCGATCTCATTAGGGTATTCGCTGAATGTGTAAAGCGAACACCCAACTCACTGCTGGCATTGGATTCGATCTCATTAGGGTATTCGCTATCAGTGTAGAACGAATACCCAACTCACAGCTGGCTGTGAATTCGATCTCATTAGGGTATTCGCTGTGTGTGTAAACCGAATACCCAACTCACTGCTGGTAGTGGATTCGATCTCATTAGTGTATTCGCTGTCAGTGTAGAACAAATACCCAACTCACAGCTGGCTGTGGATGCGATCTCATTAGGGTATTCGCTGTTTGTTTAAAGCGAATACCCAACTCACTGCTGGCTGTAGGTTCGATCTCATTAGGGTATTCGCAGTGTGTGTAAACCGAATACCCAACTCACTGCTTGCAGTGGATTCGATCTCATTAGGGTATTCGCTCTCAATGTAGAACGAATACCCAACTCACAGCTGGCTGTGGATTCGATCTCATTAGGGTATTCGCTGTCAGTGTAGAACGAATACCCAACTCACAGCTGGCTGAGGATTCGATCTCATTAGGGTATTCGCTGTGTGTATAAAGCGAATACCCAACTCACTGCTGGCAGTGGATTCGATCTCATTAGGGTATTCGCTGTCAGTGTAGAACGAATACCCAACTCACAGCCAGCTGAGGATTCGATCTCATTAGGGTATTCGCTTAATGTGTACAGCGAATACCCAACTCAATTCTGGCAGTGGATTCGATCTCATTAGGGTATTCGCTGTCAGTGTAGAACGAATACCCAACTCACAGCTGGCTGTTGATTCGATCTCATTAGGGTATTCGCTGTGTGTGTACAGCGAATACCCAACTCAATTCTGGCAGTGGATTCGATCTCATTAGGGTATTCGCTGTCAGTGTAGAACGAATACCCAACTCACAGCTGGCTGTTGATTCGATCTCATTAGGGTATTCGCTCTGTGTGTGTAAAGCAAATACCCAACTCACTGCTGGCAATGGATGCGATCTCATTAGGGTATTCGCTGTCAGTGTAGAACGAATACCCAACTCACAGCTGGGTGTGGATTCGATCTCATTTGGGTATTCGCTGTGTGTGTAAAGCGAATACCCAACTCACTGCTGGCTGTGGATTCGATCTCATTAGGGTATTCGCTGAATGTGTAAAACGAATACCCAACTCACTGCTTGCAGTGGATTCGATCTCATTAGGGTATTCGCTCTCAGTGTAGAACGAATACCCAACTTACAGCTGGCTGTGGATTCGATCTCATTAGGGTATTCGGTGTCAGTGTAGAAGGAATACCCAACTCACTGCTGGCTGAGGGTTCGATCTCATTAGGGTATTCGCTGAATGTGTAAAGCGAATACCCAACTCACTGCTGGCATTGGATTCGATCTCATTAGGGTATTCGCTATCAGTGTAGAACGAATACCCAACTCACAGCTGGCTGTGAATTCGATCTCATTAGGGTATTCGCTGTGTGTGTAAACCGAATACCCAACTCACTGCTGGTAGTGGATTCGATCTCATTAGTGTATTCGCTGTCAGTGTAGAACAAATACCCAACTCACAGCTGGCTGTGGATGCGATCTCATTAGGGTATTCGCTGTTTGTTTAAAGCGAATACCCAACTCACTGCTGGCTGTAGGTTCGATCTCATTAGGGTATTCGCAGTGTGTGTAAACCGAATACCCAACTCACTGCTTGCAGTGGATTCGATCTCATTAGGGTATTCGCTCTCAATGTAGAACGAATACCCAACTCACAGCTGGCTGTGGATTCGATCTCATTAGGGTATTCGCTGTCAGTGTAGAACGAATACCCAACTCACAGCTGGCTGAGGATTCGATCTCATTAGGGTATTCGCTGTGTGTATAAAGCGAATACCCAACTCACTGCTGGCAGTGGATTCGATCTCATTAGGGTATTCGCTGTCAGTGTAGAACGAATACCAAACTGACAGCTGGCTGTGGATTTGATCTCATAATGGTATTCGCTGTCAGTGTAGAACGAATACCCAACTCACAGCTGGCTGTGGATTCGATCTCATTAGGGTATTCGCTGTTTGTGTAAAGCGAATACCCAACTCACAGCTGGCAGTGGATTCGATCTCATTAGGGTATTCGCTGTTTGTTTAAAGCGAATACCCAACTCACTGCTGGCTGTAGGTTCGATCTCATTAGGGTATTCGCAGTGTGTGTAAAGCGAATACCCAACTCACTGCTGGCAGTGGATTCGATCTCATTAGGGTATTCGCTGTCAGTGTAGAACGAATACCCAACTCACAGCTGGCTGTGGATTCGATCTCATTAGGGTATTCGCTGTCAGTGTAGAACGAATACCCTACTCACAGCTGGCTGTGGATGCGATCTCATTAGGGTATTCGCTGTGTGTGTAAAGCGAATACCCAACTCACAGCTGGCAGTGGATTCAATTTTAGCTGGATATTGAATATCCAATTCCCTACTCATTACTCACTGCCAACTTCACACACCTACATTCTTAATCGTACTTTGTTGTAATTGATCTTAATCATGTCGAACATAGTCTGGGCTGGAGGGTTTCACTGTTTCAATAATTTTTTTTATTCAGTATTGATTGTTTGTTTCGGTTAACACTTACAGCTTTTCATCAATTGAAATTTCAGAGACACTGTGTAGTCATTGCTAAAGTATTGGAATTTTATCTGATTTGTAATCTCTCATTTATAAGATATTTGTCCTGTTTGGTGGCGTGAAAAGTACCTTTTCCATCTTTTTGATATGATGTTTGCCCAATGAAGATATTGTACATGTGCATCGACCGAATATGTTTATCTATTTGATAGACAACGGGAAAATAGTTAATTTTTGTTTTCAAAAACGTTGACCTTTAAATCATTTGTCTCATCAAGTAAAAAAGCTAGAATCTGCAAACTTTTTAACTTTAACTCTTCGACTTTTACATATGTGCTTGGATAATTGTTCTTAAACGCAATATTTCGTCCACTTTTGTGGATTAATAAACGAAAAACCGTTTGACCTAAAGTCTCTTAACCTGGTAGAGAGATCATTAGTGATTATATTACCCCTATCGTTTGGGGTCGAGATCAAAGTCCAAGATCAAAGTGGCCATTAATTTAAATTGGTTTCCAATAATAAACTTAAGGAAAGTGTGACCCTATTGATTTTTGGTTCAAATATCATGGGACAAGGTCACGGTAGCCTTCAGTTGAAAATCTCTTTTGATCAATAACTGAAGAAGGACATGCAGTCATACAACTTAGTATTTAGATTCAAGATGATTAGATCAGAAGAAAGAAACATGAAAGAAAAAATAAACTTCATAGCTTATCTGATGCGCGTTCTCAATTAATTGTTGTGGTTTTTTTTTCAAACAATACACCAACTCAGAAATTACGGAATACTTCCATTTGTCATGCCAAATGCCGTTTTCTTCGCTTAAAGTTAACTTCTTTTCACTTTTAAGTCCACCTTCTGTTTAACAAACAACAATAACAACAACAAATTCGTGGTGTTATATTCATGTTGTAATTGATAGATATGCCTTTTGTTCATTTTCCAGACTTTACAAGGAAGATCTTGTCCGGCTCTAAAAGAATACCACAATTTCTAGTACAAGATTTGAATCCCGTAAGTCGAGATCTTTATAACTATGTCAAGCAAAATGCCTGTTTATTCATTCAAATAAGTCGGACTTTAAAATTAAAAATAATAATTCTACCCAGTTTTATGTTTTGGATGTCAAAAATGTCCAGCGATATCAAGAATTCTGTGTTAAATCAATCTCACCGTAGTCAGGATCCAAGGTTATATAACTGAGAATGAAACCAGTTGTAAATCTCTGTTTTATAACCTTCATCCCTGATGTCACAAAATGTTAGCGTAGAGGTTTTCAAGAGATGATTTTAGAATATCGAATGTCCGTCCATTTCTAGTTACCTCCCTTTCTATTAAAAAAATCTTTTGGAATCCTTTATCAATTTTGATTAGTAGTGTTCTATGTCATATCCTGCCTATTGTCTCTGCGTCTGTTGTTTGACAGGTGTGTCATGTTCAGTCTAGTAAAATGACAAAACAGACTTTCTATTTTCTGTATGCGACATATTTTGCTTATTCCAGACTAGTAATATGTCGGTGGGTTTAAACTATCGATATCCTTTGACCATCACAGCTGCGCCAAGGCCAAAAAGTAAGTACTAGCAGTTATTTTTCATATCTTTTCAACAGAAGAAATAGAATCTTAACATTTTGTTGAAAACATGTTCTGTTCGTGCTCCCATCTAACCTCTTCCGGCTGTTTGACCGTCACTTAAGTAATTTTATTTTCGACTGATGTTCGATAGAGTGACTTTTGCGATAATTTCCGATTATGAATAGTTTCCGATTATGAATAGTTTCCGATTATGAATTTTACATGTACACCGTTTGCCAATCTCACTAAAGTCAGATCTAACAAAATGTTAGATCTGATGACGGCCCGCTGACACCGTACATAGTAATGGCTGTTTTCCCCGATTACTATTTTTAGGAATTGTCAACACAGGAAGCATGATTTATAACGCTCGCAAAATGTTCTGAAGATGTCATTACAGTAGAAATGAATGCACTACTACATAATCACATATATCTCCAGTAAAATATGTCTAACGCTACCTGTCAACACTTTCCATGGTTTAAAATACTATTTTTACTTTCACTTTTGCGACTTTGTAGGCGACATTCTGATTGGTTCAAAGGGTTAGTGATAAAAGCACGTTTTAGCTACTCGTCAATCAGATTGACCGTTTGCATATTTTACGTCCTTTTAAGGGTTGTTTTGTTTCAAGAAAATGAAAATTGCTTAATCAGCTGCCATTACAGAGATTTTCTTTAATAAATAATATTTGTTGGTCTCTTTTCGTCGACTGGGTTTGCCAAATTTTGATAATGTCATGCAAACGATGAAAAAGTAGAATTGTGAAAACGAAAACTACCGCATTCATATTTAACAGCTATGTTTCAGCCATATAACGATTCCGGATGGCTCTACCTGGTATAGGTTGAACTTAATACATCTTCTATGGGTTTCTCCGATTACTTACTCAAATTGTGTGTAAACAGTTCCCTGAACAATGCTTAATACGTTTTTATCTTCCAGGACGGCTCACAATTGGTATCCCGACGATCCAGCGCCGAGATGGAGATTATTTTATGGACATGCTTACCTCAATGCTCAATAAAACTTCAGCGACGCATCTGAAAGAGGTTGTTTTTGTGATATTCCTGGCCGATTTGAACAACTCAGACTGGAAAATAGACAGAGAAATGGAAATTAGAAATACGTTTTCAGAATATATGGACGCTGGTTCCCTTATGGTTATAAAGGCACCGGACACATTTTACCGGAAGTTGCCCCGGTTTGGGAATAATTCGTATATGAATTGGAGAACAAAACAAAATTATGATTATGCTTTTTTGATGAAGTACTCTGTAGGGTTGTCGGACATGTATATGCAAATGGAGGATGACGTCATTGCATCAAACGGCTATTATGAGGCTATTACAGAATATGTCGGAAATCAGACTGACGACTCATGGATGTGCTTGGAATTTTCTGAACTTGGATTCATAGGGAAACTTTATCATTCTAGAGATATCAATGATTTAGCCGACTTAATGCTCATGTTTTCTGACACACAACCCGTCGATTATTTATACTCCTATTTTAACATGCTGAAGGACAAAGGCGCAAGAAAGATTCGGAAACCAACCCTGTTCCAACATATGGGTGTTTACTCTAGTCTTGCTGATAAAACACAACCATTGCGTGATCGATTTTTTGACTTTCCTACCAAAGAGTGGAAAGGCGACAATCCGCCGGCTAGAATATTTACAACATTGAAAGAAAATGAAGACTTTGCCACAAATTTACCTTATTTGAATACTCCCGGTCATTTTTGGAGCTACGGCCCTGGAAATGAAAACGACACTTACTTGATAGTGTTTGATTCACCTCATGTGCTTAGTAAAGTTGTAGTAGAAACAGGCTCTAAAGACCATCCCGGTGATAGGATACTTAATGGCGTCCTCGAAGCTAGTGTCTCAATTTCCGGTACGGTTGAAAAACCGGTTTGTGATGATTTTATTGTTGTCGGATATTTTGAAGGCGGGAGAATGTTTGCTAACGAAAAAGACTTAAGGTCAACGTTAGGTCGTGTAAAAACTAGGTGTTTGCAAATACGACTAACAAAATCCCAAATCGAATGGGTAATCATAAAAGAAATAGCCGTATTTCTGTCAAGAAACTGACAGTGTTGAAATTTCTTGTCTGCTAATAATAAAACGAGTGGTGTCGTCCTTTAAATTTCTGTGATTGAATACAAGTTTAGTTTGCAATTAAGTCAATTTTGCAGAAAGCGCTGGGATCGTTTTTATCTTGAATAATTAATGTTTATTTTCCTGTTTCATTCAAATTTATTTTACATAAAATATCTCAAAATCGTCGATTATTTATAATATTCACTGCCTGTTTTATCTATAGTGAATTATACTCAGAGAAATGGCAGAGTTCTGTATTGTTTTGAAAGTATAAAAAGACTTGTTTGTCAACAACCGAGATCTACGTCATGTCATGTTTAATATTCCACTGATCTTTGAAGGCATTTTAGTGAAAAATCCTATCGTAATCAAATCCGGGCTGTTTCAAGAATGGGCACACTCTGTCATTAATCTAAATAAAATTTACGATGTCATCCACACTCAGATATTTTAAATAGATGAACGTTTTTACTTACACTTTCATTCACGAAAGAGCCTCCGGGAAAGATTAAATCTAAAATCACCTGCGGTTTTATAGAATCTTACCGCGTTTAACCACTATTCCATAGTTCAAAGAATTTTCTGTGAAAGGTCCTAAAATCGCACCATGTATTTTCTCCAAAACATTTTGAATCTACCTGGAATAATCGTCAGCCCCCGTTCTCCCTTGTGATTTCATATTGATGAATTTGACATTTCCCGAAATAACCTACTGGAAAACGCCCTAGCAGCCTGAAGTCACGGTGCAGCCTGGCAGCGTGAAGTCACGGTGCAGCCTGGCAGCATGAAGTCACGGTGCAGCTTGGCAGCGTGAAGTCAATGTGCAGCCTGGCAGCGTGAAGCCACGGTGCAGCCTGGCAGCGTGAAGTCACGGTGCAGCCTGGCAGCGTGAAGTCACGGTGCAGCCTGTCAGCGTGAAGTCACGGTGCAGCCTGGCAGCGTGAAGTCACGGTGCAGCCTGGCAGCGTGAAGTCACGGTGCAGCCTGGCTCCGTGAAGTCACGGTGCAGCCTGGCAGCGTGAAGTCACGGTGCAGCCTGGCAGCGTGAAGTCACGGTGCAGCCTGGCAGCGTGAAGTCACGGTGCAGCCTGGCAGCGTGAAGTCACGGTGCAGCCTGGCAGCGTGAAGTCACGGTGCAGCCTGGCAGCGTGAAGCCACGGCGCAGCCTGGCAGCGTGAAGTCACGGCGCAGCCTGGCAGCGTGAAGTCACGGTGCAGCCTGGCAGCGTGAAGTCACGGCGCAGCCTGGCAGCGTGAAGTCAATGTGCAGCCTGGCAGCGTGAAGTCACGGCGCAGCCTGGCAGCGTGAAGTCACGGTGCAGCATGGCTGCGTGAAGTCACGATGCAGCCTGGCAGCGTGAAGTCACGGTGCAGCCTGGCAGCGTGAAGTCACGGTGCAGCCTGGCAGCGTGAAGTTGGAATCTCGGCTGGGTTAAGTTTAAGGCGACGAATATGGAGGTATAATTTTATTTCAACCACCAAATCAATAAAAGTAAGTTTAAATAAATATTTCATGTTTTCACATTTTAACAGAAAAGGCGAATATTGAAATTCAGACGGGCTGCCAACTATCTTCCGCCAGACTGCCAACTTTACACTGCCTTGCTGCCAACTCCGCGCTGCCAGAATGCCAACTTTGCGCTGCCAGAATGCCAAACCATGTAAAGCCCGCTTCCCACTGTCCCTGTGCACGCCGCGGTGCATCCCGGTCATGTTTATCCGGTGGACCGGGATGACGCGGGAAGATTTGTGAAGATTAGTTCACATAGCCCCGTAATGCGGCCCCTGTCACGGATCCCTGATTGGATATTAAATCGCGATAATAAAATTGGCAAATATAGCTGAAAAAAAATGAGGCAGAAACCTATGGTCATGGCGGCATTGAATGTATGTTTTCATGCAGATTAATTTTAAACTTCATAAGAAGACCAAGGCCCTACATAGAGTATATAAGAACACGGTATAGCGCACACGGATTTCAAGGGAAAACATATGCATTTAGAAGAAAATGCAACACTTTAAAATCAGGATAAAGGCAATTTCAAGTTATCTCCCTTTAATTAATAGTCGTTGATGATGTCGATGACGATGTTGGTGTTGAATAACTCGTTATGTGAATTATAAGATGTACCTAAATAGTTTACAAAAATAAGGAGACAATTATTCATATAAAATACTAATTTAAAGATTAAAGATGTGCAAACACAATAAAGTTACATCTTGGACCCTTGTATATTCGGCATGTAACAGCGCTAACATGTGATTCAGAAAAAGCAGAAGTTGAGGTGACGTATACTTTGTCTCATTGAACACATGTATACATTGTCTCATTGAACACATATATTATTGTCTCTTTAAACACATGTATATATTGGCTCTCTGAACACGTGCATAGCTTGTTTCATTAAACACATGTAAACCCTGCTCGTTAAAAACATGCATAAATTTCTCTATGAACACATATAAACCTTGTTTTTTGGGGCACATGCTTACATTGTCTCTTTGAACCCATGTATACCTTGTCTCATTAAACACATGTATACCATGTCAGTCTGAACACATGTATACACTGTGTATTCTTTGTCTGTTTGAACAGATGTATACTTTGCCTCTCTGAACACGTATATCTCGTGTCTCTATGAACACATTTATACAGTTTCCTTCGATCACATGTATAAATTGTCTCTTTAAACACATGCATACCTTATCTTACAGAACACATGTACACACTGTCTTTCTGAACACATATATACATTGTCTCTTTGAACACATGAATGGCTCTCTGAATACGTTTATACCTTTATCTTATTGAATACATGTATACCTTGTGTTGTTGAAAATAAAATGCATACATTCGTCCTTGAACACATATAGCTCTTGTTTCTTTGACACATGCATACATTGTCTTTTTTAAACACATGTATACAATGTCTGTTTGAACACATATACCTTGTTTATTTAAAACATGCATACATTGTCTCTTTGAACACATGTATACATTGGTCATTTCAATACATGTATACCTTGTCTCTCGGAACACGTGCATACCTTGTCTCTTTAAACACATGTGTAAATTGTCTTTTTAAACACATGTATTCACTGTCTCTTTGAACACTTGTATACCTTATCTTATTGAACACATGAATACTTTGTCTCATTAAACACTCGTATATCTTGTCTCATTGAACATATGTATACCTTGTCTCATTAAACACATGTATACCTTGTTACTTTGAACATATGTATACCTTGTCTAATTAAACACATGTATACCTTGTTACTTTGAACATATGTATACATTGTCTCATTGAACACATGTATATCTTGTCTCTCTGAGCATATGTTTACATTTTCTCTTTGAACACATGTGTACGTTGTCCCTTTGATCACACATATATCTTGTCTCTTTGAACACATTTAAACCTTGTCTCACTGAATACATATATGGATTGTCTTTTTGAACACATTTATACCTTGTCTCTTTGAACGCATACCTTATCCCACTGAACACGTGTCTTTCTGAACACGTGTATACTTTATCTCACTGAACAAACATACACTTTGTCTCGATGAAAAAAATGCATACAGTTCTTCTCTTTTTACACATATATACCTTGTTTCTTTGAACACATGCTTACATTGTCTCTTTAAACACATGTAAACAATGTCTATTTGAACAAAAATATACCTTGTTTTCTAACACATGCATACATTGTCTGTTTAAACAAATGTATGTATTGTCTCTCTTTGAACACATGATACATTGTGTCGTTGAACACCTCGTTTCAATAAACACATATAAACATTGTCCATTTGAACAAATGCATACATTGTCTCTTTGAAAAGATACCTTGTCTCTCATTGAACACATGTAAATCTTGTGTCCTTGAATACATGCATAACATGTTTAATTGAACACATGAATACATTGTCTTTTTGAATACATGTAAAACTTGTCTCTCAATGAACACGTGCATACATTGTCACTTTGAACACATATATACCTTGTCTCTTTGAACACTTGTATAGTTTGTCTCTTTGAAAACAGGTATACCTTGAGTCTTTGAATACATGAATACCGTATCTCTTTGAACACATGTATACCTTGTTTTTGAACACATGTTTACCTCGTCTCTCTGAACATGTGTAAACCTTGTCTCTTTGCACAAATTTATACCTTGCCCCTTTGATTACATGTATACTTTGTCTCATTGAACAATTGTATACATGTACCTTGTATCGTTAAACACATGTTCACTTTGTTTCTTTGAACACTTGCATACTTTGTCTTTTAAACTTATGTATACCTTATTTTTTGTACACATGCATACATTGTTTCTTTGAACACATATAAACATTGTTTCTTTGAACACATGCATATATTGTTCTTTGAACAAATATATACCTTGCTTCTTTGAACATATGCATACATTGTCTCTATGAACACGTGTATACCTTGTTTCTTTGAACACATGCATACCCTATCCTTTTGAACACACACATACCTTGTCTTTTTGAACACAATTATGCATTGTCTCTTTTAACACGTATACTTTGTCTCTTTGAACACATGTATACTTTGATTCTTTGAGCACGTGTATACCTTGTCTCTCTGACCATCTGTATACCCTGACGTTTTGAACACATACGCGTATTTACATTGTCTCTATAAACACATGTATACATTGTCTCTTTGAACATGCGTGTACCTTGTCTCTTTGAACACATGTATACCTTGTCTTTAAAAAAAACAACATGTATACCTTTGCTCTTTGAACACATTTATTACTTGTCTCTCTGAACACATGTATAGTTTCTCTTTCAAAACAGGTATACCTTGAGTCTTTGAATACATGTATAACTTGTCTCTTTGAACACATACATGCATTGTCTCGTTGAATACATGCATACCTTGTCTCTCATTGAAAATATATATACCTTGTCTCTTTTAGCACATGTATACTTTGTCTCTCATTGAACATATGTATACCATAAATATCTTTCTAAACACATGCAATTTTTTCTTTGAACACATGCATACTTTTTCTCTTTGATTACATATATACCTTGTCTCAATGACCAATTGTATACTGTTTTTTAACATATGTATACTTTGTCTCTTTGAACAGATGTATACTTTGTCTCTTTGAACACATGTATTCCTTGTTTCTCTGACCACATGTATACTCTGTCTCTTTAAACACATGTATACCTTGTCTCTCTGAACACAAGCATACCTTGTTTTTTTGAACACATGTATACCTTGTCTCTCTGAATACATGTACCTTGTCTCATTAAACACATGTATACCTTTTTTCTTTGAACACATGCATATATTCTCTTTTTGAACTCATGTATACCTTGTTTCTTTGAACACATGCTTACATTGTCTCTTTGAACCCATGTATAGTTTGTTTCTTTGAACACGTGCATACATTGTCTTTTTTTAACAAACTTAAACTTTGTTTCTTTAAACACATGCATACCTCGTCTCTTTAAACACATGATTACCTTTTCTCTTTGTACACATGCATATTTTTTCTGTCTTGACACGTGTTTACCTTGTCTCTCTAAACAGTTGTATACGATAAAATGTTTATTATCCTTTCTACCACTCAAAAAATCAACGGATCTGTGTAGAATTCATTTGGCTTTTAAAATCAGTCGATATTTCTTTCCAAGAGTTAATATAAACTAGCGAAAATGAATTTTTTACACCGCTGTCAAATATGAAAAAAACATAACCGTGTCTGCTCCTCGATGTGCCGTCCGCTTCTGGCTCTGCCGGTTGACGGGTGTGTTGTCTCTTTGACTACATTTATACCTTTCTGAAATTTCAATAGCCTCACACATTTCGATAAAACAATGACGAAATGAGTCAATAGTTCATTTCTTATATAGAATAAACTTGATTATCAATTAAATACTTACCTGAAATTGGTTATATTATCATAAATCCATATATACTTGCCTTTATGTGTGATCATATTAACATTTAGATATTTCATACAAAATTAGATGGGTGTTCAGTTGAACACTTGTGTTTCCTTCGAGTATTTTGACAGAAAAAAAACTTATAGTTTGATGAAGAAATATTTAGAAATGACAGAGATAAAGCCAACGTTTAGTTTTCTTGACAAAATGAAGTACAAAAAGGAACATAACTACATCAAAATTTATAACCTAAATATTTGGTTTCATAACGAACCTGTTGTCATAAGCAATATAATTTAAAACTATGAGGGCGCAATATTTAAAAATGCAAAATTAAAGACAATGTTTTCGTGACGGACTGACCGACGAACGGACAAAGCATTCCCTATTCATCTCATTATTCGAATACCCAGCAGTTGAACCGGGCTAGAAGGCATGGGCAGTTAAATGCATTTCTATGACTGCCCATACTGTCATACCGAGCCTGCAATATTTTGATATTTGTCGTGTTCTGTGGCTTTCAAAGTTCTTGTCCACCTATTGAAGACAAATACTTAAGGAGGCCTTTGCTACAAACTTTATCATCAGGTAAATTTCACTGACGATTAATTAAATATAAATAAAACCCTTTCTATTGAAAAAAAACATTTATAATGGTGTCGTATTCCTTCTTTACAAATGCATAAAACAATTTCAGACAAAAATGACTTGTTTAAATGCAATTTTAATTTGACCATCCCAGAGACGCTACCTAAACTCTAAAGCAGACTCTTAATATTCAATATTATAAGCATTAATGCTGACAAAACAATCTGTACAGCTAGAATGACTGTAGACAGGAAAGCATGTCAATGTCTCGGGCTAATAATGAAAATCATCAGCGTTATATTGTATGATCTATTCGCACCTGACAAATTGTAAGAAACATTTCTAGCCGCCCTGCCATTATATAAAGCATAAACAAGCAAGTTGTGCCAGCAAAATCATTTCGACACTTGTCGGAGAAACATATCTTCTATGAGGAAATTGCGAGAAAACGACTGTTTTCCTACCTACCACGGGAAACGTTGTGCAATTCTAGCAATCCCATTGGTCTAGAGTAATCTCTATATGGAAACGACCTCTTCACGCGGAGGTTACTTTAGTCCAAGAGCCTCGCTTTCAGATCGCATTACAAATATGGCGTGCCGTAGTTGCGGAGATAGGGTTTCTCTGAGCGCTCCCCCTGTATACCTGTATCTATCTACCTGTACGAGGTTTTAATGTTCCAATAATAGCACAGACATAGGTTTTCGAGTCCGTGTATTTCTTTTGAATTCTATGGCGTCTGAATCTTGTTGAGAGTTCGCCCTGAAGGAAGTCAGTGTTAGATTCTCGATTATTCCAACGTTCTGTAATTCTATGGGAATAGTTTCCACCTCGATATAGGTAAGCAAGGCACATTGCTTTTCTTTAGAGGTGGCGATTAATGATATATGACAGTTTAAATGCTTTAATCGATTTCAACTAACAATAGTTTATTTTCTACTGTGTAGACTAACCAGACGAATTTGAAATATCCGATACCGCATACAATTGAAAGTTATGTAATGTTCTGAGTTTTCACAGTCGCTTAGCATGTTTAGTAATACCGCTGAATCTGGATACTTTAAATTTAATGCAGACTCTGAGCAAATAGTGCATTCTTGCAGTTAATGTGATCCCGCTGTTCATGACCGACTTTAGATGTGCCCTTCTGCCAAGTTATACTTTTGGTAATGTTTACAGTTTTTCACCGACACGCGAATGTAATATATCCGATTGCCCCTTCACGTAAATTATACCAGGTGTTACTGTCTTAACGGCTAGTAAAATACAATTTCCAATTTTATTTTTTTAACCGGGTTCTTTCATAAAACAATTATTTTTTATTACACAAAAACAGTTAGTTTCTCAAAGGAATGTAATTAGAATTCAAGGGAGAGGATCGGTGTTACAGAAGCAGCGAGGATAATTTTCCATATAAAGACATTGCAAAAATTTAAGGTAGTGCATTAAAATCCTTACGGCATGGTGATGTCATGAAATGTATTAATAGTTTTGGGCCCTCTACAATGTTGATCTGACCCTATATATAACGTAGGAATAGAATTGGACGTCTCTAGAAGAGCAAGAGCTATCGTAGTTGGAGAAAGGGAGAGATAGTACATTTAAGACCTATGATCGTATATTTTAATTTTAGATCGGCTGATATTTTCTAACCACCCCTCAATGGCAGATTTCGCAAATTCTATCTCTAACATGCAGGCGTAGGCTTCTTGAATATTATCTACGTGATACAGGTACATCATATAATACACATTCCTAATTGATATTTCATACATACCCTCTGTGAATAATGCAACTAGAATGTTCAGTGGTTTCCAGAAAATTTATTTTTGCTCAGTAACTGATATTTATCTCTCTGGACGACTAGCTTCCTTTGTAATTAGTGGTTAGCGATCCTCTACGCAGTGAAGAGGCATTGTGTTTACGTGGATCACAGACAGAAACCAAGGCAGGTTCATACCGAAGCGTTACACGATTCATTGCTACATCATGTACATATGGCATACTTCACTGACAGTTAGTCATACTGCTAACTGGCAAAACTCACAATTATAAACATATGTTACATCGTTTTTGTTTTCAAAGAGTTCTTTATATTTGCATAGGTGTCCCTAATGTTAAGAACGTTGTCGTAGAAAACGTTCATAACGCTTGTCTTTTATGTTCTATATGAGATATTAACGCCAACGTACTCGTATATAATGCAAATGCGTAACATGTTTGGTGCAGTCTACTGCAATAAGTAGCATGTTCAAAGAAATACTTCAAAAGCTTCGAAATGTGTTAATAACGTAACGTAACGTATAAGATCTAAGAACGTGTTCCAGACGTCTTAGTACTCATAACTGCTTCTACGATATTGTCCTAACATAGGATATAGTATACATTTCTCAGCATATTGACTAAGAATGCTAAAGTGTTCATATTGGATTGGTCATGCTTAACGCGTTAATGTCAATATCCAAAATAACGTTTAACGTTAACGTTTTACATGTAACGTCAATGAACCTGCCTTGGTTTCTGTTTGTGATCCAGGTAAACACAATGTCTCTTCACTGCGTAAAGCGTCAAATTTGTTCAAACGGTCTAAGAAAACGTTTTAGGTAGATGTATTTGTAAATCAACACAAGCTTGCTAGATACTTTGTCGGTAAAACATAAACTGCAATGCTTGAAAAAGGTTCCGCAATTCTAATCAGGCGGAAGCCAGTGACAAGAACTCCAAAGAACTTTTCTTGAAAACTTGACTTAAATTGTTCTCAGGTAAAAATCCATTGATTTCAGCTAACTTCTTTCAGAGAGCGCTCTTTGATTAGTGATAATAATTTCAATTTCTCAGCATTTTGATTTTTGATTTCCGCCCGATACTTAGATTTTCTCGAAATGTTACAGACCTCTCGAGATTATTGTAAAACGTTGAGCAAGTTATTAAACAAGTTTGTTTATTTGCCAACTACTTAATTCGACTTGGGAATAGAGAAGCATATTATCTTGCCTCTTAAGTTCACAGAAGTCATTATTTGATCCTGTTCATAGAGAAAAGATAACTATTAAACATAATTTAAGATTTTAATGCCTCAATATGCGTTGATTTTTTTTATAAATGATGACGGATATTGTTATTTCAACATATGTTACTGAAACAACTAGCAAAACTACTCGAACTGTTTAATACATGAATGTCAAGTGTTTAAAGAGTTTCAAAGCCAATACATGTTAGTGCTTCAACCGACAATAAATTTATAACTGGGCTTCAAATGTTTATTTCTAAAGGCGCTTTCATCCTGTTTTAAAACGAAATGACATCGTAGATGAATATCACTTGTTCGCCGTTAATACACACTTTATGTTGACATTCTATATTCAAAATTAACCGATACTATGTTACCGAACAAAATAGTATTCATTTAATGATTTGAACATGGTATGTGGAAGGGTGAGGAGAAACATTTCTATAATACAGTCAGTATCTACAGAAGAGCCTTGGACAAAGGCCAGTAGGTCAAGATGGTCTTGCACATCTGTAGTTCTCCAGCAGACCAATTAGCACCCATAATGCCCAATTATGTGCTACATAATACCACCATGTTCTATCGCATACTAATTAATTTGCCTCTACTAATTGATATACATCTGGTTGTGATGAAATCGTCTTCAATGCATGGACTTCACCGCAACAGTGTTTCCCATAGGCAAATTGTCAATGGTGACTTAAGGCATCGCCACAGTCCTCCCAATCCTATTCATCGATAAAATAAAAATCATCAAATCTCAGTAATGACAAAATGCCATTCAATGAAACTTTGCACAAATGAAGGTTACTAATGTATCTTTATTTTGCATACAGTAAGACAAAATAGAAAAGTAAAGAAACAAAGCTAGACCTAAAAATTCCTTGAATTCTATTTACATAAATTCACAAAAACTAGGCGATGCAGAACATAACTTTAAATTCCCTCGTGAGCACAATGATACTGACAAGAAAATGTTGTGTACTTTGTATAAAACGTTCAACTATTAAAAGAGAAATCAGTGATTGTCATCCGTTTACGCGACCAGGAAATTGAAGGTCAAACACACTTTTACTAATATCTTGTAAAGTTTACATTAGTAAATCATGAGGACACAATAAATTGTTGTCAGTATCATATTACTCATGTGGGCATTTAAAATGATGTTTTGTGTTCTTTAGTTTTTGTGAATTTATGTAAATAGAAGTTGAGGGAATTTTTGGATCTCGCTATTTTTCTTTACATTTCTTAAATGTCTTACCATCTGTAAAATAAAGATACATTAATAACATACACTTGTGCAAAGTTTCATTTAACAGCATTTTGCCGTTATTGAGATTTTGATAATTTTCTTTTTAACGATGAATAGAATTGGGAGGAGTGTGGCAGGCCCTTAACTTGAGCGATACTCCAACTATTATACAGACAGTCTCTACTTATTGGGGATAGAATTGCGAATCTAGGTGAAAGATGTCTCGTTCTTTTCTTAGTAGAATGTCAATATCAAATATATAGTAAGATAACCATATGTTAAAATTTACAGGCATTGTTCTCAATGGCCAGACCATCTTTGAGCTATGGTGACCTTGAACTTAAAGCTAGTAGCCAAGAAATGACAAATAATCTGTTGAGATCCGAACGATTACCGAGCCTACAGCGGCCGAAGATAATACCATGGGTTTCAAACAAACCGCCTTAATTCTACGAGTTGTTGAACAGAATATAATTTCTACGAGTTGTTGAACAGAATATTAAATCTATGAGTTGTTGAACAGAATATTAAATCTATGAGTTGTTGAATTTAATAATGAAGAGATATCATGAATGAACATTCTATGCGCCAACTAATTATTCAATACACAAAGTCATATCTATTTGCGAACATGTGCTGCTATTATATGAATTTAAAAAAGTAAATCTTGAAATTTCTCATTTGTTTTTTAGTCCAACCCCGCTCATATTTCACAAAATGTCTTTCTTACATAATAACAGTTATAATTTTTTTTATAATTATTTGTTAATGTCTTATTGGTTCTAAGGCAACAGAAACTTAGAAAGTATTCTCAGATGGATAAAACTTTTAAGCATACTTAGGTTGACCTTACGTGTCTGCCTGTTGTTTTAAAAATTGTACTACTATCTCTTATTAAGATAACAGTTGCCAT
Organism: Corbicula japonica; assembly: GCA_038501625.1. NCBI lineage: Eukaryota > Metazoa > Mollusca > Bivalvia > Venerida > Cyrenidae > Corbicula > Corbicula japonica. Next base: position 1,948,479 of record JAZAYU010000081.1, read on the forward strand.
ACTTTTTACGACATTTTTATGTCACGATAGTAGTACTTGATATTGAATTACAATATGTTCATATTTTTGTATGTATTACCCTTGTGTACATGCTAAATGAAATATTTAGGGAAACGCAACAACTTTTCTTAAGAATATGCCAGTAGACCCTTATTTAATCTACGGTATAAATACGCAAACGTTTCAAATCCTTATACTTGTACTGTATATATCATACCTCTAGTCAAGATTAAGCTTCTAGAGGAGTTTCATGAAGACTCGGCCTATCGGTCTCTTGAGATGCCTGATTTCTATCGAAGCGCGTCTGAAGTTGCATTTGTTTATGCATCTCTGCTTTTCATATCAAGATCTTCCCTGCGATAAAACAATTTCAGAATATTTTGGTGCATTATGATAACGTAGGAAGATTATCGTGTCTCTTCTTACATTTTCACGTACAGGTAATAATCATCTTCTACACAGACCTATATTTTGTTGGTCGAAAGAGAAAACATTACTTACTACAAATTTTACATAAAAATATTATGTATGGCTATATCACGTCCGGTTATCTGTGTTCAAGGTTATAAAACTAAAAATGAAGACCAGTCTCTGATCTCAAGCATCTGATTGGCTGAAATGGAGACTAATCTCCAAACTCAATGTTATGATCTTGGACACAGGTCATGTACGACGATTTCTTATTACATGTAATTGTTTTCTGACATATGAAACTGTCATTCCATCATCTGTTTTATCTGTTAACATTGTTACACTGCTTTCCATATTTTACCATCGCGGAATAGCAGCTTACTAAAGGCAATTTGTAACGACGGCTACGCCCATGAGCCCTGTTTACATTCCTATTGATTTTTTCGTTTAAAAAAATTCGGTTCATTTTGCATGAACCGCATGACCCGTAATGACGTCAGTAACGTCATGGCTGTTACTATTGAAAACTCCCACGTATTACTTCCCCTTTTCACTTAATACTAATTTTTGAAAGCGTTTGACTTAAGTTTATTTAAAGAAAAAAAATGAATAAAATGTAAATATAAGTAATGATTCCTATTTGGTGCGGTTCATGCAGATTGGACGTGCACGCGAGAGCTGGCAAATTTACCATAAAGCGCTAGCGCGCTTTATGGATTTGCCAGCACTCGCGTGCACGTCCAATCTGCACGAACCGCACCAAAATAAGAATCATTCCTTAAGTGTCCAAGATCATAAAACTAAATCAGAAGACCAGTCTCAAATCTCATTGGCTGAAATGGCAAGCATTCAACTGGTCTCCAGTTGTTGTTGTATGATATTGGACCCTGATCAGTCTGCAAAGATGAGAAGTACACCCGCGACTACAGTTTAAGCAAAATGAACGTCTACACTGGTAAATAACGAGAGCTTTTAGTTCTCTGGTACAGTATCTATTTCATTTAACATTGAAAATGTGGAATAACTAATTTGTTTACAGAACATTGCAATAAATAGGCAAATGGGTTGGACTTCAAGTTTTTTCCAACACGAGTAGTCAGCCCGTCCCTTTTTATTACTATTAATATGAAACAAATATGGTACGTGTACAACACTATCATGGTTCTAACATATTCATATATTGCCTAGAGATAATGACATGAAAAAAGAAAGATTTGATGCGCCATCACGCGCCAAGCTGACGACCACGCACATCCGCAAACCCAGATCCTGCCATAAATAAAATATACAGCATAACGAACAGTGGTACCAGTGCATACCTCTTCTTTTGGTACACATGTACTTTACTTCAACTCTTTTGGTAAATACAAGTGGATTCTCATTTACAGAATATAGGGGTTTATCTAGTGTAAAATTTAGAATGTAAATATCTTTTTCAAAGAATCCGCTGAAGTGTTGGTAATGAAATTGAAGTCTTCAAATGGTTCCAGTTTATAAATTCTTTGAAATGTATCCAAGCCTTATCTGTCGTCACCTGTTTTAAAACAGGATCCTATAGTCTAAAACAAGATGTAGCCTTCTGCTTGCAGTATTTATTACATATTTTCATGGAGCGATACGATGTGGCTGTTTAAACAGCTGGAAAATAATCTTTGATAAGATTTTCAATTGAATAATATTAAGCTCAATAAATTAAAAAGCGCACCGCCCAAGAAAATATTATATGTCACTTTTCTTGTATTTTCGTATTCTGTTTTACAAGCCCTGTACTGAAATTCCATTTTATGAAGCACATTTAATTATAATGTTGCTTTACGCAACCGAACAAAATATTATTAAATCAATGCAAAGAAACATTATAATTAAATGTGCTTCATAAAATGGAATATCAGTATCTAGGTTCAATAGGTTGGGAAATTGGTTATGCATCATTGAATTATTTACCCTGGAAGTGAATTGATTGCAAGCACAGATACCTTTTGATCGTGTTAGCCAAGTTTACTAGTAGGAATGTTCCTTCCTGAATGCAAGAGTAAAGATTGTGAAAGTTCTACTAAAATTATCCTGTGACAAAAACAACTAAAGCTAACAAACAAAAAACAAATCAAACAGATAGTAGTACCGATATTGATGGCTTTTGTCGCCAAACTTTTCATGTGAAGTATATGTTCACAGTGAGATATAACATTCATTCAGCTCCAATTTTCTGGCATAAACATTAAGTACGCAGGGAGGCGTCATTAAACTTAATACAGCTTCAATTATTTTAAGAATTTTGATTCACCATGCCTTCTATTTGGAATTCACATTCTTATTTTGACATTTTGTAGACCAAGATCACTTTTTGTAAGAAAATCTTATTTCCAGCGCAAGTGATTATCTTTTATGTAAATTTAATTGCAACAATGCACACGCTGCCTGGAAGACTGACAAGAGATAATGGAGAAGTCCATTTCTGATTGCATTTTCTAGTCTTGAAATAACTTTTTATCATTATATTGCCCAATTTAAAATAATGTCACGCGCAGAAAAATAGTCCATTCTATTTCAACAAGATGTTCTGTTCAGAAAGACGAACACGCAAGTGCAAAAAGTAAGTCTTTATATAAAATATTTGTTGACTGCAAAATGCAAAAAGTAGGTTATCACGTAAAATATTTGTTGACAAAAAAGTGCAAAAGTAGGTCAACACGTAAACCTATTTGTTGACTGCTAATTGCAGAGAAGGTCAACACTTAAAATATATATATATATTTGTTGACTTAGACATTATAGGGTTTCTATTACACGCCAATACAAACCCGATTGGGGAAACAACGCACCGGGAAACAGTCAAACATCGAGATTAACGGGCGCAGTGGCTTAACGAATTTCAACTTTAATGGAAGTATTTTTAGAGGTTTATTTATGTCAATGGTACAATTTAAAATTAGCTTTTAAGACTGAGTTTACAAATGCATAAAACAAAGAAAAAAGTGAGTTAAATCCCGCACTTCTGTGCATGGTGCAATGGTCTGTAAGACTTTCTCATAAACAAAATGTTTACGATGTGCATTTCACTTTGAAAATAATTGTAAGCTTGCGCTGGGAAACGAACGCATACTGCGACAGCACTTAGTCTGATAACGTCGAACACCCAGCATGGACCCCCCCCCCCCCCCACCACCCCAAACAAAAGGTTGCACGGATAACCCTGATTACAGTGACCATCATCGTGTCACACTGAAAACCTATTGTAAATTAAAGATGAACGGTCGTATGGCGGAAAGTACTAAAATCCTTCATGCTTGGAATAGATGAAAAGGGAACTTTGAAAGCCATCGAACACGACAAATATGAAAATATTGCAGGTTCGGTTTGAATGAGCCTGTTCATGGGCAGTAATGGAAATGCAAATTACTGCCCACGCCGCCTAGCCCCGGGTTGAGCGCAACTCAATATTTACACCAATAAACAGTACAATTTTTACCATCCCAAACGATGGTGTGCATATGGCGGTGAACATGAAACCTTCAATGTGGTATTTTCAGATTAATACCATTCCTTGTTCAGCGGCGTATGGTCCCCAGATAAAAGAATGGGTTTGCCCTAAACGAGAAAAAAATTTGGGGAACTAAACAGAATAGAATTTTGACAGGGGATCTTAGAATATAAATCCTGTATATCACAGACAACGCCAAAGGCAAAATTTAAAACGTAGGAAGTATATCCTTGGGGGTGATTGAACAGTATCCGAATCAATATTGGCTGGGAAATCGAAACCACCCATTTCAAAACTGGCCGAAATAATAAAACAAAGTAATTTTAGAAGTACTATTAACAAAGTACATAAGTATCGTGTTCAACGACCTTCAAAGGACGTAATTGATAACAGCACTGATTGAATGTACGGGGAGACTTTTTACAGCCGCCACACGGCAAAAACAACGCTACTGTGATATTGAAATAGATGAAAGAAAAGGGAACTTTGAAAGCCATTGAACACGACAAATATGAAAATATTGCAGGTTCGGTTTGATTGAGTCTGTTCATGTGCAGTAATGCAAATGCAAATTACTGCCCACGCCGCCTAGTCCCGGGTTGAGCGCAACTCAATATTTACACCAATAAACAGAACAATTTTGACCATCCCAAACGATGGTGTTCATATGGCGGTGAACATGGAACCTTCAATGTGGTATCCATGTTCAGCGGCGTACGGTCCGTGTTATTATGTCCCAAATGGTCATCCCTCTTGCTTAAGTTATGTCAGTCAAAACTGATGGTCTAGCCGGAAACAGAACCAACTGGACAATCAGTGCTAAATCTGTTGAGATGTGTTCAGACTTGAGGTCATATTAAAGTCCAGTTAATTGATATGTTATTTAATGACCAAGAAGAAAAAAGTGTAGTAACGGTTGTGCCGGCTGATCTGTATTTTAACTGGTCACGTGTGATGGAAGACGTATCTATGATGTAAAGAGTTTTCAAGTATGTCACGAATCCCTTTTTTCGAAATATTTTTCAGTCACAAAGTTCTAGTAAGAAAATGGTTACGTGCATTATTTACTGCAACTAATACCAATAAATTTATTTAATCTGCCAACGAAAGGTTGTTATTAATACTGAGAATTAATACTGAGATGCATCACACTGTCTAATATAAACAAAGACCTGTGAGATGCTTAATATATTCTAATACAATCTGAGATGCTTGATATATTGTAATACATTCTATGATAAATGAAGGAGGATTCAACGATTTTTTTCCAATTCGCAAGACATTTAAAATCCGGTATATCACTTCAGTTTTAATTTCGGATTAGATTTTAATAGCGCTACCTTATCATAAACCAACAATTAATAATTGCTGGGGTTTAAATGTTAAATATTGGATCTCAAGGTCAACTTACATTATATTCAGCTGAACCAGGCATTCGTACAGATTACCATGACGTTCATTCAAGCTGGGCTTATCAGCTTCTATTTTACATATCATTGTAGAATTTCAACGTGCGGCGTCTTGTAATGTTTTATTATCACCGACTTAGAATAGAAAACATCATTTTTCTTTGAGAAGAGCTCTGAGTTATTAGAAAAGGAAACAGGCAGATAAACCATTTACCTGTTTTTGTAAACTTACAACCCATCAGTCTTTCATCTTAGAATGACATGGTGTTCAATAATATTTTTAGAAAATTCCTCATGAAAACTAAGAAGTTGTGTGATGTTTTCTAAACCAAAGCGATTTCTTCAGAATTGTGGAAAGATTAGTTTTTTAAATCAATGCGTGTAAAAATCGGTTGGAGATATATCTAAATTTTACATTTCATCGTCATTTACAGCGAAACCCGCTATTTAAGTCACTTTTATTGATTTTTTTCAAGATTTATTGTATAAATTTTATAATTTTGTTTATAACGGAAAGCTGTATGGTTTTAATCAATGAACTGTCTTCTTCTAGTTTTAATCCTTCTTTTCAGCTCTTCTTCTTCTGTCTTCTTCCTTTGTTGGGTTGAACAGGGGCTATTTTCATGTATACATGCACTGTATATCTAAACATAAATTTACTATCAGTGTGTCAGTGAAAGCATGTCATTTCAGCCATTTAATGCTCCCAAAATGCCAAATTTACGGCTATTTAGTGTCGGCCATTGTCTCTGTAGCCCGAGAAGGAACATTCAGTGGTGTGTATTTAGAGGTCGTTGGCCGATTTGTTAAAAGTTGACAGTGCGAAAGGAATATCGGCCTTTATTACGGCGAAAGTTCGAGGAAAGATAAAACTAGAATTTTTACGGAAAGACAAAAAGAATAATTTTCGTTAAATGAAAATTCGCGCGTCTTACTACATACGAAATCTGTTAAAAACATTAATGAAAAACGAAATATTCGTTCACATCAGAGTTTAAAAATTTTCTTAGTACTTCTTACAAGAAAAACCGATAACTTCATAGCTACTGATTCTGATTGATTCTAATATTTCAACACTTCTAGCACATGTTGAAGGTAAGTTTTTGTTTGCAAACTACTTCAACTAAGCTAAAGCAGGAGCATCGTTTTTTGTAGCATGGCAGTTTTCAGTAGCGGTTTATTACAAAACCATCTGATAGGCATTTTGTTGGCAGATATTTCGCGTATAATGCGAAGTATAGAGTGTTGGAGTGGAGTGTTGGAGTGGAGTCTGGAGTCCGACCTTGGAGTTGAACATTGGAGCTGAAATATTGAAGCTTGATTTAGAGTGGTCTTGAAATTATTTTTGTTTCAATTTTGATTGTATTATGTAGAAAACGGGAAAATAAACAAAAAAATCAACAACAATAATCCCATATTTTTAAGGGACTAACTTCAGACTCCACTCCAACAATCCACTCTATATTTTATACTATGCCGATATTTCGCCAAGATTTTCATATGTGAAGATCTGTGTCGCGAAATGTTCTGAACGAAAAGACAGATGCTTTAAAGAAAGAAGAGGTCGATCTCTCTTTTTGTTCGCAATGTCATATCAAAATCAGGCGGGAATGATCAAAGTCTACAAAAATAGAAACATATTATTTATTTTCATCAAATATGGGATTTCCTTTGTCTAAGCAAGAAGTTGATATCTAGTTGGCTGCTAAAATAATTACATAATCTTTAATTGTTCTAATAATAAATAAACAGTGGATATTATAAACATGTTTCTGTACTTAATTTCTGAATGCTTAACATACATGCATAATTTGTTTTTAATAAAAGAAAAAACAACACGAAATCAGAATTATTCCGTTAAGTTCCTTGCTTTTTGTTCGCTTTGACTTTGGAATTTTCTATTCGGTTCTCGACTTATGAAATATTGAGGACATAACCGAAATTTGGATAAACGGTTTCGTTAGCTGTGCATTCCTTTAGACGAGATAAGCTAATCTGCGTATCAGAATATGTCTACCAAATTTCTTTGAAACAAAATAGAAAAGGTACGACTTGTTAGTTATAATTTATTTAAAAAAAAAACAATAACAAATATCCACAATCTCATTTCCAGCAGAGGCCTGGAAATTAATTTGCACTGCAGAAAGTAATTTACTATTTACTGATATCATTGTTATTATCGCGGAATTCCACTAGTGCAAACTTGTCATAATTGAATCTGTTTTTAAGAAAATCCGAATCTAGTGCATTCTATGGAATTCTCTAGTCTTTCCTCAGCGGGGAGGGGTTTTCATAGGCCGTTGGTAGCACAGAGTGTTAAATGCATACAAGATAGCATACGTTTCCAAAATACAATGAAGAATGTTAGAATTTCAGATCCCATACCCATTGCAGTTACAGTACTCAGTACTTCTTAATTTCAAGCAAACAAATTGCTTAATCAACAATAACAGTAACATTATTTTGAAGTCTTTTTATAGTGTTATGATTGTTTTACTATAAAAGGCAACATGATATTCATTTCAATCGAAGTATTAGAAAATATTTTAGAAAATATATTAGATATATATTAGAAAATACCAGTTTGTAGAAGCAAAAATCCATTGTGATTTAAAGAATAGTATGTATAGACGTGACATTGCCAAGCAGTAAGACCATCTGTGCCCTGACCTTTCTCATATTTCGATTGTTGTGAGATGAGAAGAGTTACCCAGCTCCAATAATTAGATGACAAAAGAATAATTAGTAGCGGCACACCATTTCTCCACGGGGTCCTTTTTTGTTACATATACTTGGTGACTAGAAAGCTCTTGAACACATTGGATCAACAAGGGGTCATTATGTTCTCAGCAGGTCGGCAATTGTTCTTAGATAGATATCAGTACAATATGTTTGATTACAACACATCTCTCCGCAAGGGTTCCCTTGGCGTCGATATCAATGTTGTAAGCGTCCTAATCAGTGAGATTCTCATTTATTCCATTGATAAATTTTGTACAAATGATTAACTGATCAAGGTGTACACTAAGGCGATCATTATCCACCAGAAATTATCTAATTATCACAAAGAATGTACTTACCTATATGAGCAGGAAAATCCGTTTACAAGAAGAAATATACAAATCTGAATATCGTCTGCAGGCAGTACAAGGTCGCTTAGCACACGAACAAAACTTTTCGATACTTCAGGTGTTTTCTGCTGCTGTACTTTTTTCCAGGAATATTTTCTTTTCGGATATTATACCTTTTAGTTTTCTGATTTGTTTTGAAAACAACGAAGAATATCTTTGAAAAGCTGCAGACGATAACATAAAACATTGGAATTTATTATCTCTCATCGTAAGTTGAACTCTTTCTGTTTTTAATTCTTTACTTATTCAATTAGTTGGCGCTATATTGTACTATGATTTAAAGGTTATTATTTAAAGAAAAAACAATAAATACTCTCGTATTTTCAAATAGATTTATGTGGAATTTTGGAATGCAGAAGGCTTACTTAACTAAATAGGAATAACTGTTTATTAGTTAACAGCATATTTCATTCAAAAACAATAAAATGCAATGTGATGTAAATAATTTGCAATATCAGTCAACTCCTTAAAAGCCTTGAAGAATATATCGATATGTCCCCTCGACAGCTGATCTGAAGTACTGGGTTGACAAATAAAGTGAAGATACATAACTTTTTGCAATGCTTCCCTTGAACACGGTTTTAGCCTACCTGTTCAAGCGCCATAAAACGCAAAAATATCATGGAGTTACAACACCTAGATAAGAAACTTAATCACAGTATATGAGTGACTGAGTGATTGATTGAGTGACTTTTAGGAATGCTCAGGTTTGATTGTTTCTTGCACATACGCCATGTTTTGAAGACATTTGGAAGTAACCATATCAGTTATTAAACTTTCCTACCACAGAGCACTACGATAAGAATTTCTACTAGATGTAAGGATTTAAGTGATATCTTTGTATTCTACTCATAATATGCAAGGTTTTTGTTTTTTTTCGGTTGGAAATCGAGGTTTGCATTTCCGGACAACAGAATTTACAAAAAAGTACAAAAAGTCTTATTTAAAAATTATAAATTACAGCTTTTCTATTTCATATTGACAGATTGAATGCAAATCTCAATCCGTTTCCTGGATTACATAATATTCAGTGAGCCCATATGCTTACAAAATTAATATACATTAAGACGAGTGGAAACAATCAGATGTTACCCTGTAATTAAACTTCATCACTACAGAAAATACCGGTATGATATTCTTTGCTGTATATTGTAAACATGTTCCACAAAGCAGACAGCTACTTGATTTGGGAGAGCTCTTTTGTATGAAAATTTACCGAACCAGATTATTTTTATGTAGGACATCATGTAATAAATCTTTATTCCATAATATTTTATATAAGGGTTTTATCGCATGTGCGAACTGTGTAGATCCAGATCAGCCGACACTTCCGTGTCGTCTGATCAGAATCTACACTGTTCGCTTTTTGTCAAAAAAAAGACTAGTAAATCAAAACGCGAACAGTGCAGACCCTGACCACACTGCACAAATGTTCCGGCTGATCTGGATCTACACTGTTTGCCTATGGGATAACAGCCATACATTATAGAGTATAGGACTCTGAATGGAATGCACAACACAATGATACTGAAAATCTTGATGGATTTCCCTTTCGTGGACAGTCATGTAGTACTTTTATTAATAGGTTCGACTAAAACGAACGCACATATACATGGGGGCGGATCCAGGATCTGATCTGTTAGAGTGAGCGCACTTTAGGGCGCAATTTAGATGTTTAGAAACAAAACCGAAAATAACGTCTATTAAATGAGTTGATATTCGTTGGACATCGTTTCAGGTTCTCCTGGCTATTTCTATTCTAAAATAGTGTTATATGGTTAATTGTATTTATATTTCGTCCTTGATAATTACAACTTAACTACAACAATTTATTTTAAAGAGGGCGTGTGTCGGATAAACCCCTTTCTAAATCCGCTTGTATATATACGGACTTCTACGCACTGAGATAATTTATTTCAGATATTCTTTCGTTAAGTTTGATTAAACAAAACACCTGTAATTCACAGACTTCTTAAACATGTGTATTCTTGGGGGAGAAAAGTAATATTCTCTTGTAGATACATGTTTAAACTAGACAGGGGAAACATGTTTCGAAGCATGAGGGTATGTTTCACGTCTAAGCTTCTGGAATTTGTAATCTAGCATGCCTTAAAATATAAGGATTAACGTGTTAGTATGTCCAAACAAACACAATTTCCGAAGAGTTCCTCCAAAATTCACCTGAAGAATGTTTTTGTAAATAAGGGAATTGATGTATATTTTTACAAAGTAAGAAAATATGTGTCCAGTCTAGGAATTTAAAAAAAAAAGATTAAACAAAATACAAGGATATTTGTTTATTTTGATGTTCACTCGTGAAATAAAATGGATATTTTACCGAAACTAACGACATTTCTTTATATTTTATATTTTCTTGTCTAACAAATAAAAATAATTGGAACTAGTTTAATAGTTGTTAAAAGTGCTTTGAAAAAAACAACAGTCCCAGAGTTTCAATACCAATTTTATTTTAATAAGTTGCAGACCAATTGAAGTTTACGTTTGTCGTAATATCTTAAAGGCGATTGCGGTAGGTGCTGATTTCACAACATTATGAATTTTACGTGCAAGCCGTTTGCATGACACGGACGCAATTAGGATACTCGGTCTTTGACTCGGGACCGACATAAATTGATTCAAATGTATTATTTAACAAAGAAATTCTCTCTACATGCCAGCTGATATCAACATTTTACATGTTGCTGAAACAAATCAACCCAAAAGCGTTGACTGTTTCACTGCGCATGTCTGTACTTTTTTTTCTGATAACGACGGAGAAAGAGTCTACCCAAAAGTGACGCACACCATGCAAACGGCGCGCACGTAAAATTCATACCGTTGTAAAATCGGAAACTACCGTAATCGCCTCAAAGATGTAAGACCTGTAAATAGACTTCCTATATAAACTATAGTAAACATGACATGTTTCAAAAGGCTGGCAATCATAGCTGGTACCATTTCAATAAGGGCTAACTTACATGCTTTTGAAGCTAAGTGTTTCTACTGTCCATTTCCAGCAAGAAAAGTAGGGGTCATGTATCAGTTAACAGAGATTTGACACCTTGAAACCGGTGGTCTGTTTTTTTTTCACTTCTGTGTGAACTGCATAACTGTTTTACATATGCCATCCTAAAACCAGGGCCTTTTTTCATATACTGCATTTCTAAACATAAATTTGCTATCAGTGTGTCAGTAAAAGCATCTCATTTACTAAACATGTTCCTTTCAGGCCATACTAGCCATTTAATGCCCCCAAAAGGCAAACAAATTGGGACTATTTAGTGTCAGCCATTGTCTAACTAGCCCGAGTAGGAACATCCGGTGGACTATTTACAAGTAATTAGCCTTCGTGCAAAGAAGACTAAACAAGCAAGCAAACCTCTTAGAAACGAAATGTAGAAATACACGTGACACCAACAAACTGATCGATAGTAAGATAAAATATTTACAATTTGTAACCAACGTCATCATTATATATAACACTTTCTTTTTAGTTTTTTTTTCCTTACCGAGGGCTCATCGCAAAACTGTTTTATCATATACAGAGTTATAAAGGAATGACGATAATTTTGCAATAGTTCTCCCGGAAAATTGTAAATAAACGCTAAAGATACACGCTCTCTTCAAAGAATTTTTTATTATTAACATAAATATATACATGAACAGGTGCTCGTTGAGAACATTCACGTTCTAGCTTTAATTCGGTTCTGTTTCGTTGTCACAACATCTCTTTTTATCTGGAGTTTGTTACACGTTAAAATTTTAGGCGGTTTGAAATATTTATCTCAAACTTAGCACATGACACTTCATTCCACTGGCGTTAACTTCTGAACATTTGTTAAAGTAATGAAGAAAAAACATTATTGAAGTTACTTTAATCACTTTAACCCTCTACTCACGGCTGTTATCACACGGGCGAACAGTGTAGATCCAGATCAGCCAGCACATCCGGATTGGGATCTACACTGTTCGCTTTTAGATTCAGCAGGTTATTTCTGACTCAGAAACAACCAATGTATATCCAGATCTGATGTCATGGATGTGTCAACTGATCTGGATCTACACTAGTTGTACACGTCATATATCCGTATTTATGGAGTAAAGTTTAAAAAATTCATTTAAGAACAACGTAAAATTGAAACATGAACAAATAAACTGCGAGCAGAGTACGGAATTAATCTTCCCTATTGCTTCTAGCTAAAACAAAAGTGTTTAGATGGATTCATGATCGCATGAGTTTCGAGGATGCGACTACCTGGGAAATCGATTGAATTGATGCTGACTTTAGTGGCAAAGATGTACAATAAAGATTGTTTACCTGAACTCAAGGTTGTTTCGGGATACTAAAGAATGTTAATAAGAAACGTATGCACAAATATATATTATATTGGACATGTTCCCCCATTATTGTATGTATGAGTAACTCTACTTCGTATCCGTGTTGTGAATTTAGATGTGTTTTATTTCCGCGCATAAACGATACAAAATAACCTTTACTCTGTATATGTAAGTTTACAGCGTTATATTTTTCTTGGTTCAAAATAGAAGAAATGGTGTTTAAGAATATGAAAACCCTATACCGTTTGCTTACGATCCCTGAAAGTATCGTGTAATGGAAACGTTGTTGATTAGAGCCAGAAAAATACCACTCACACAGTCATGATACCTTTTAAAAATGTTTCAATAAAATATACATTAGCGGTGATACGATAAAAATGTTCTATTCTATTCTATAGTTTTCTATTCTATTCATTTATATTATATTCTATTCCTTTTCCTTCTATTCTATTCTATTCTATTCTATTCTATTCTATTCTATTCTATTCTGCTCTGTTTCACACCCGTTCCGTTCCATTCAACTTCATTCTATTATATTCCGGCATTTGAAATTGTCGAATTGTTTTCAGCTATGTTAACAAATTTTATTTATAAGTACCATGCGGTTTTGTTCTACAGCCGCCCGAGGACTGTACATAAAACATCAGGAACTTACAATAAACAATACAGAATCACATGAAAACACCATGAACATGTGCAAGTAACAAACATATTCTGATTTCATAATAAAAGATAATTCTTTTCTGATTTGCGCATTCTTATCATGCAGTTGATGGAAATATCCAGATGAAAGGCATATGAAAACGCAGATTGCTTCCGAACTAGTCATAACGATGAAACACGAGATCTCATGCATGCTGCCAAACACCAACAGAGACCTCTGCAGCAAATTAAACAATCATTAAACTGTTAACCAGACATAAATGATCTCTTATGAAAAGTGTGAATGATATTTATTAGATCTAATATTCTGCATCTGTAGCAAACCAGACGAATAGTTTTGCACTGTTTTGTAAGGTTCCTGATTTCTGTCCATCATGCGCATCGGATCTCTAAAACAAGGGTATCAACAAAAGCCACTGAAGCCGGCAGTATTTAAAATACACGACGAATTATGTCATCGTTTTTAAATTATTTTCATGGAAAATGATCCACGGACAAACGAACAACACTAAAAAAACCTTCCCTCGAATCGAGAGTCATGGCAACTTTACTTTTTTTGCATGGCAGCTTTTCGTATGGTTTGAATAGCAGAAACTTCATTTTAAAACGATAATATTCATGAAGTGGCAGTGCAAAGTAAATGTTCGCTTCATTGATTAGCATCATGATAATTACAATGTTGTCTTCTATTGCATTTAATTATTTTTCCTCTAATAATGGGGGTAATAGTTGATTTGTCGGAACTACGGTTGCAGGATGACAGTCACTTGTAATAATAACAGGTTCGATAGTTTTTAACACGAGACAGACTTTAACACTCTGATTGGTTAAAATTGAGCATAACGTAGCGGAGATAACCGGAGATTGCCGACTGGACCACACTACTTCACAACAAGCAATCTTTCGCCATGACGCACTTTTTTCTTTATAAAAATATCCGACATTCCACATATATAGTTCTGACAAGTAAATTGAAGAAACATTATTTTTCGTGTATCAATGACGTAATGTATGTATCTTTCTGTCTTCTTGGAAGATTAATTACTGATAGTGCAGATGTAAAAGTTTCTGTTTTCTTTGTAATAGTTCATGCCAACTTTTCTAGACGAGGTATTTTTTCGTAATCTGTTTTTTTTTTTTGCTTACGAACATTTCATTGCTGAAACTTGTTACTGAAAACAAACGGCGTATTAAAATTATGTTTTAGCTTTTAGTTGTTGTTGTTTCTGCTGGTCATTTATATGGAAAATGTGAGGACTTGATTCATCCGCGATTTCGGGACCACCGGCCCTGTAATCATACCTTAGCTCCTATGTTAGGCATTCAAATCCGCCACGGAAAATGTAGGGTTTCCCGAAAAAGATAGAATCCAATTTGATTAGTACTCCTGACGGAAAATCATGTCTTGGAAGTCACTCCTGCATACCTTCATTTATTAAACAAAAAGATCTGTTGTCGGACACGTTACACAATACAACTATTAATTATGTACGTTGAAAGTAATTAGCAATATGCGTTAAATGTAAGTCAACATATTACATTTTTGATGTAATACTTAATATTTCTTGGTATTTAAATGTTATCTAGTTTTTAATCCTATTACATTTCAACATTTCTGATAGTACCACGCGTAATTTGATTGTCAAGCAACAACAACAACAAAGAATTTCATATAGTTTTAGTGCATGCGTACTTTTAATGATAATACTACAGAACTTACGAGTATACGGTTAAGTGGAGATATAAACATCTATCATTCTGTTTCTCTTGAAAGAAGTACATTTTGCGGCCACCGATCCTAAATCTGACATCACTCAACGATAGGAGCTGGAAATTCTGACACAAACATAACGCAATGCGAGAAGAGACAAAATAACAAGGCTAGTCACCTATAGGGTAGTTACAATAGCTACTTTCTGGCCAAAATCTCCACGAAAACCTAATATTGGTGCACAAAGAGCAAATTCAAGCAAGCCTGGCTGGATCCACCCCTGCTCATTCCAAGCACAGTCGTGGAATTTCGAAATGACTATTAATTAATAATTTATTTAAAATTTCTCGAGCGATTTTTAATAAGGGGAGTGTGTGTCTGAATGTTTCCGGTGCGTGTCTGAACTCCAAGAATATCTCAATGTGCGTAGTGTAGTGTTCTGTTATTCTAAGCCCGTCTGTCTCTCAGATATAGGTGTAAATTTTCGACAAACATTCCCATATATGATAATGCTGAATCGCAAACATGCGACTTATGATTATTTAGTAATGAAGTTTTTTATATTACCGGAAAGAATACAAACTATGTTTATTATGAAACCAGAAATGCCAGCAGAATGTGTTTAGCTTGCAGATATTGTTAGAATAATGAGATTCTCGATATTGGTACAATAATGCAAAACACATGCTGCCTTGCTGGTTTATTTAGATGTATCATTAATTGCAAAATACCAACACAGACCTCTTCCAAATGTCTGTACGTCTGTGAAAAAGTGTCGTTGACAAAGGACAATCCTGGTCCGAAGATTATTTAACTGAGATGGGAGACATGTCTCCATTCTCAGTTTTATAATCTAGGGATTTGGCATGATTTGGAAAACTCTTAAATACTAGCGTAAAATACAGATTTCTCATATTTAACTGACGATTAATAAAACTGAATGGTTACATATAGGGTTAATTGATACATGCCAAACATGTTGTGTTCAGTTCTATGTGATTTTATGGTTTGACAAAAAATACAAATCCTGCTGGAAACCGTACAAAAATGATATAAAGATATGCAATTTACTCGTGTATAGTTGCGGCTTCGTGCCAAAGCTTTGAATCGGCTTCGGATGCTATTAGGCGATACACAATAAATAAGATAGGAATAACATGTAAGCCAATAATGAAATTAAGATTTAACATTAATCATCTGTCAAGGTTGTATGAAGTATTGTACATGTGTATATGTATGGATCATAATACTTGTGTGTTGGTCGTAAAAGGTCTCCCCGTAGTTCGATTGAGGATAAAGTTAGTAAGAATTCTTCACTAGCAAACAAATTTCTCAGTTAATACAGGTTTCATGTCTATTAAAGTCAAAGTGATACCAATCTGGGGTCATTACAAAGCAAATTTAAAAAAACAACACAACAGTATTTCAAAATGTATTACACAATACAGTTTTAACAAAACGGTCCATGTATTTTTGCAGGCGTTTTGACGTCAATTTAGCCATTGTTTCAATGGTTACTTCAAAAGTTACGTGGGCAATATTCATTTAGTCAAATGAAATTTAAAGCCGTGGTTACCGAGAAGTCGAGAAGTTTACATAACGATGTCGTTGAAGTTTTCGCACAATCGGTTGAAAAGTTGCTCAACAAACTGAAAAGCCAAAAAAAAAGAATCGATGATACATACAGAACAGTGCTGGAAGCAGGAAAGGGATTGTTTAGAGTCCCGACTAGTGTCAGTTATAGAGAGATTTCTATTATTATACCTCTTTTTGTTACGTGTCTATTATACAATTGCCGTAGATACAATTTTGTTAAAAAAAAGGGTTTGCTTATGTTTCAGGTAGAAGCAGTCCAGGATGGGTGTGGGCGACGAGATAGCCCCACGATTTACTCAAAAACCCTCCCTCAAACAAGAAGACAATGGAAATAAACTTTTGTTTCAGTGTGCACTTGAGGCATCTCCTAAACCCGAGATCAACTGGTTTAGGGGCACAACGCCTCTCAATGAATCAGATAGGATTAAAATGCGTGTTGAGAACGCTGGTGGAAATACATACAATGTGCTCATGGATATAACTGGGGTGACACAGGCCGATGGAGGATCATATAAAGTAGTTGCTAAAAATAAACTTGGAGAAATGTCGGCATCTATAAATTTAAATTTTAATGGTGAGTATCTCAAAAATTATACCATGGTTAAACAATATAGAACCCATCTTTTGTAGTGCATACTATGTATTATCCCTTGCTATGTGGGATTTGGCTGTTATCACATGGACAATCAGCCGGATCACTGAGCACGTCCGGCGTGCTGTCTGATCAGGATCTACACTGTTCACTTTTAGATTCAATAGTTTTTTGTCTGGCCAAGAACAGAATGGTGTAGATACAGATCAGACAGTTAGTGGTTGCCCATGTGACAGAAAGCGTATCCATGGAGTAAAGGGATATGCAATGGCTAGTTAATATGGATGTCAGTAAAGGCAATCACTCGCTTGCTTTGCTTGTACAGTTAATTACCCTAATAGCTATCCAAGAGCAATTCTACATTAAGTCAAACACAATAAAATTAATATCATAAACGTACAGGAGATCTTGTCTACTCAATTTGTAACCTGTTCATACTTGCCAAAACATTTCTTGAAAATACGGACGGAATGGCTTCAAATGTAAAAAATTAGTAGAAAGTACATTTGTAAATGAGGAAAGTTCACCAGACCTTGTCAAATTCTTTAATTAGTTTTGTGAATACTTGAATGTGAACGGTTCCATCGGAATAAGTGAGACGTATCTGTGATATTGGCGCTAGAATAGGTTAAAGGTTCTGTCATTGTTTCTTCACGTTCACTACATCACAGTAATACAGTAATACAGGGAAATGGATGTTATTTTCAGTTATCAGCTACCCGAAAAAAATCCAAAATTTAAGGAAAAACAAACACAATATAGATGAACTGAACACTGAATCAAAATTTCTAACTTCAAGTTTTGGGGTCCATTTCATCCTAAAACCAGGTCCCTATCATTTGTTTTTCTCTCTTCGAAGATCCAACGAATCACACTGTAGGCCTACTATATTGTACGAATTTTACATGTTCAAGGTAAAGTGCAAATTGCTGGAAAAGAAATCAAAAACAAGTTGGCATTTGTACAAAACATGCAGTTCTATAATGATAGACATAAGACTTACACAAACATTCACAAATAATGTACATACATGATAGTCTCTCATCCGGTTACAATTTAGTAGGAAGTAAATTGATAACAAAGCTAAATGCATAATTATATATCTAAAAATAAAACTTGCGAAAGTTTTAACTGACATAAGATATAGATCTCTGCCAAAAAAACCAAAACGTTTTCTAATCATACGAAAATAAAAAAACCCATTCCAGACCTTTGATTGATTCTTTTACAACAGAACAAGGAACGGAACGTTTACTTTATTGTACCGTGATACCAAGCAACCGGTTATGAATATGACAGTAACGTCCCCTTTATAAAACACGCCATTAAGGTTTCAGCGAATTTTTCTGCTTAATCTGGGATCAAAATCACGCATATTTTATGTTTATATTAGAATAAGAAAGTTTAACATTTAATTTTGCGTGTCAACATTTGTTTGGGATTTGGCCATAGAGAGACTGCCAATATTGACATTCTGCGACACCACCTCCTCCCCAACCCTAGAGTCTAGACCCAATGACTAAATTTTGTTTATGACATCAGTATTTTATAAAATATAAAATAATAATATATATTATTTTAAATAATATATAGTATAATTATATATTATATTATTACTTATATTGCTATAAGCTAGTATTACTCATGAAAAATTTAAACTCTTTTGCAAGTGGAATAATTTGCTTGACTTTCAAATTAAAATGAAACAAGAAATTATCATTCTTTTAAGTCTTCCCAAGTCATGAAAAGGTTAATCAGTTGTCGAGAAAACACTGTATTTATACAGTAAGAGCTAGAATTTTTAATGTTTCAGGAACAGTTAAATGAAAACTGGTGTTCTGAGTAATTTTTTCTGTAAACCATCTATCAAAATTTCTAAATTTCCCTTCCCTTAGCCTGGTAATTAGCTATTAACTTTGTCTGAAAAGAATCAAATGATACTGAAATCCAGCTCATTCAGGTCACATAAATCAAGCATTTTAAGGATTTTTTTTTTAAATTTCTGTTGTTCATTTTATTCTCAAAATGTAAATAATTTTATTAATGTTTACATTTATTATTATTTCAGCTCCTGGCCAAAACCAGTAAGTATTGTTTTGATCTCTTTAATGATATTGACACAGGGTTGTAGACTATTCCCTGCAAAACACCCAATAAGATATCAATCGAATGACACAACTGTTCCGTTGTACAAATGTAGTAGGTTAAGAGTAGGATTCGATAAGCACTTAACCTCTTATCCCATGGTATATGGCTGGTATTCTGTTATTCATTGGTCCAGATCAGGATCTACACTGTTTGCTTATTCATTTATTAGGTTATTTCTGACCAAGAAGTGAACAGTGTATATCCTGCAAATTTGATAAAAACTATATCTATATAGAATATAGGGTTAAATTGTATTATTGGTACAAACCTGGTTCAAGGTTACTGGAACATACTGGTAAATAAGTTCTGTGATTGGCTTAACAGAGGTTTTTCAGCTTATTCACATTGCTTAATACATTCATGCAGAGCTCCAACTTTAGGAATTAAAGGGATTATATACAGTATTACCTTTAATAAACAGCTATTCCTTAGGAAAATTTGGAAAGTGATGGCTTAAACCAGATGGCTTCTTAATATATGCGTTTAAACATGTGTGGGACCTGTGTAGATCAGGTCAGCTGGCTCATCCCATGATCTGGATCTGCACTGGTCGCATCTTGGTTAGAAATAATCAAATGAATCTAAAAGCAAACAGTGTAGATCCTGATAAGATTGCACAGATTGGTAAGCTGATCTGGATTTACACTGTTCCCCCAGGCAATAAAGGTATATCAATGGAGTAAAAAGTTAATAAAGTATTTTATTTTATGCTTTCCAGTGAATTATAGAATTTTCCGGGTGAAATGAAAGTGGTATTTCTCTGTTTTCAAACAGTGAAATATCGTTTTTATTTTCACTGTTTTTTTCATATTGGTACCACATAACATTCCGTATGAGGACGTTAAGAAATGGGCTCAAGGTTGGATATATGATGTCATGACGTCACGTCAAAAACAAAAGTCTTTTGCGCCATTTCATGCAATTTTTCTGTCAAATTTGCACAAATTGTGCACTAAAAGCATAAAATAAAAAGAAAATTTGTTTTTATCAGTGAAAGATATAAATATATTTCACTCGTGAACTCCAAAATTATGTTTTTTCGCCACTTGCGAAAAATATGAATTTCGGAGCTCACTCGGTGAAATATATTTCTATCTTACACCGGTAAAAACAAATATCCTTTATATTATAAGAAATATAAAATCCTTCTGAACTTTGTGCACTGGCTATTTTTGACAGGCATTGTTAACATAATTTTAACTATATTCAAATGCAACCTTAAATCAAGATCTTGAAAGGGAAATAAAAAGTTTCAGAAGCAAACCATCACATCAAGTTCTGCATTTTAATATCAGTTCAATTTTGAAAGCTAACCACAACCCTATTTCTGCATTTTAATGTCAGTTCATTACGGTGGCTTGTGAATATGCTGTAAACAACATAGATGTTTAAGGCCAATTAAGAAAACATTTACACAGAAGGCTTCTGTATTTTAGTAGATCATTTTAAAACTTTTGGAACAAGATATTTGTAAATGCTACAGTAATCTACCTGCAAGTAGTGGAAAGTGCCGGAATCTTTGAGGAAACTGTTTTTACAACTTTTTTATCTGCTGATAACCATATTCTGGAATGTGATAACACTTGCGTCAGTATACCTATTTTCATGAAACCACCATGTAAAAGAATCTCATCCAGTGATGTCTGTGATGCTTGGGCGGGATGGAAGTTTTTTTTATTTTATTTTATATCGGACGACATGAATTTGAATGGGTAATATTGGTTCATTTGTTTAATATTTCAGAATTAGCCGCTGAATTTCAAGGGTTATTAAATTTTGATCATTTTAGATAATTCTGCCAATTAATTGCGAAACTACACACAATTTAAGGACAAACTGACCCTTCAGCTAAAATCATATGGGCCAAAATTAGTGTTAAAATTTCCAACTTATTATCTGGGGAAAAATGTAATGAGGAAAACAAAAAATATAATTAAATTATAAATTTAAATATGACCCACTCTAAGTATTTTTATGTTTTTATTATAAAAAAAGACAAAAATATACAAAATTTTCTCTCATTTAAGCTTTTAAACAACAAATTATATGAAAGTAAGAATTGTACATCTCTTTATAAAAATACAAAAATAATTATCACTTTTTACAAAACAGTTAAAATGTGAAGAAAGTTTATTTGTAATTATGTAAATCTTTGAATTTTTCCCTGTGTAGCTCTTAGGTATCAATTTTCACAAAAACTTGTGAAATAGGTTAATCACTGCAGCTTAATTGCATATTGAAATTCAACAAAAACGCTTTAAATTTTAACAGAGCATTCAACCCAGGAATGTTTTGTTGCCTATACCTAAACACCAGATAAGCTGTAGATAGCATTTTGACATTTACCATAGTGTTTTGGCAATCACCAGGTTCTGTCTGTCTTGGAAGGAAGTTATGCCATACAAAAACACATCATTTTAATGGTTTGATAACCCTTCACTCCATGGGATATGGCTGTTATTCCAGTGGCAAACAGTTTGGATACAGATTAGCCGGCTCATCTGTGCCATCTGATCATGATGTACACTGTTCACTTTTTGATTCATTGGGTTATTTTTGACCAACTTGCGAACAGTGTAGGTTCTGATCAGACACCAAGGATGATCTGGATCTACATTGTTCACACATGTGATAAGATCTGTATATATGAATTAACCCTTTCCTGTACAGATACACCTTTATTGCTAGGGCGAACAGTTTAGATCCAGATCAGCCGGCACATCCGTGCCGTCTGATCAGGATCTAAACTGTTCGCTTTTTGATTCATTAGCTTATTTCTGACCAAAATGCGACCAGTGCAGATCCTGATCAGACGGCACGGATGTGCCGGCTGATGTGGATCTACACTGGTCGCACATGCGTAAAAATGTGTATCTGTACAGGAAAGGGTTAAAGGGTAAAAGTGATTAGAACAACATTTGTCACAGTTGCAACCAGTGTAGACCAAGTTATGCAAGTGCATCCTGGCTCTCTAATTAGGGTTTACACAGTTAACCCATTCCTCCTTAATATATTATATTCATTTTATCACATGTGTGAACAGTATAGTTACATACAGATCAGCTGGCACATCCTGATGAATAGTTCTGGGCACAAGGGCCCAAGATCACAAAACTGGTGGCCATTTCAGCCAATCAGATGCTTGAGATTTGAGACTGATCTCAAAACTTAGTTTTATGATCTTGGGCACAGATCATAAAACTTAATCTGGAGACCAGTCTCAGATCTCAAAACTCTGATTGGGGACAAATCTGCATTTCTGCCAATCACATGCCTAAAATTTCAGACTGGTCTCTGATCTCTGATCTTGGACTAATTGATAGCAACGAAAATTGATTACATTAATTTAGTGGGTAAAGAAATCTATGCAGGAGACTTGCTGTAATTGCAGGCACATTCTAGCATAATAAATGTAGGGAGTTAACCTTTAAAGTTTAATTACTGAAGAGAAGATGTACTGTTTGTTGTTTTCATATCAGAACATCAGCTGTAATGATTTGTTGAAGTATGTGCATATGCTATCACATTCCAGTATAAACAAAACCAGAAATTAACCAAGAATCAGCAGATTATTTTTTGAGATATTTATCAACAACCTTTTTGCAAGGTTGGTGAACATGGCTCCAATTTCAGTGGTAGCAAATCTAGCTGTCCCAGTCTCGTCTTTAATTATGAAAAAAAACTACCCTGTATTGTCAGCTGGTTCATCTCTGTGTCATCTGATCAGGATCTACACTATTTACTTTTAGATTTATTACTTTATTTGTGACTTATAAGTGACCAGTGCAGATCTAGATCAGATTAAATGTAGGACAACTTATAAATAAAGGCAGAGTGTAAAGGTAGCTTACATTGATGGGTGTTGTCGTGTTTTGCCTTAGAAGGTATTTGTTCTCAATATTCTTGAGGAACACAAATGGCGTGAACCTGAAACCCTTTTCCCAGACAAAGACTTCCAACTTGAACAAAGCAATGAGTAACCAATTACAAAGAAATGCTGTTAACTGTTTTAATTAATAATACATGACATTTTGTGTTAAAACATGGTAGTTTGGCCATAGTTTTGACAATGATGTAATATCCAACCAGAGTGTTCTTGTATTTCTGGAGACATATGCTCTCAATTTGTTTTTTGCTTCCTTCTCCACTACCCTGTTATATCTAGCTCAGTCGGAAGCTTAATCGGAATTGCATGGCTATGTGCTGTTGCATTACAATAGGGGTTTGCTCCCCAGTAGAGGCAATATCATAGAGGCAAATTCACAGTAGCACTTTTTGTGCAGTGTAGTGGCCATAAAAAGTCTTCCTGTACATATAGTCAGTGATGTAATCAGTAACTAAGTAGTTACTGATGTCATGAAGTAATGATTACATTTATCAGGGTTATCCAATCAATTTTTTTTTTTTTTGGGGGGGGGGGGGGGGCAGGGGGGTGTGGGTGGGGGGGGGGGTTGTCCTGGCTAGCTCAGTAGTGTAATCAGAATTTCATGGCTAGGTTTGCTCCTTTGTAACAGGCAATACAAACTGTATTATTCCATATAACCATTTACACCATCGCTACAACATTTGTTTGATGTGCAACAAATGTTGGTATAGATTTGCCTGCATATCCATGCCATTATGAACTTAATCTACACTCTTCACATAAATTTAATCGAATTATTTTAATCCTTTAAGCCATATATATGACTTTTAAAGAATATGGGACAAGTATAGATCCAGATCAGCCTGCACATTCATGCCATTGAATCTGATCTACACTGGTTGTTTCTTGGTAAGAATCAGTTAAAAAAGTTTTTGAATTTTTTTAATTGTACACTTCAGGCAAGACGGAATAGCACCAAACTTCACACAGAAACCATTGATAAAACAAGAAGATGGAGGGAAACGACTGTTGTTCGAATGTCAACTGACAGCAGATCCCACTCCAACTATCACATGGTTCAGGGATACCACTCAACTGGCTGCAGGCGGTATGCAATATGGCACTTGTTGAAATTATAATGAGAATTGATTTAATGTTACGTTTACTTGTCAAATCTTGAAACATTTGTTGATGAAATTGATATCAAATTTAAGAAGCACACATATATATGTAATGCAGAAACTGCCAGTGATATCACATTGATGTAGCACATAAACATTCATCAGAAACCGGCAGGTATAACACATTGAAGTAGCACACATATATGTTATGCAGAAACTGCTTATTGTATTTTGATGACTGAAATCCAACAAAATGAGTCCAGTATGAAACTGAATGAATCCAAAGAGATATACTTTTTTCAGGAGAGGTTTAGAAAATCACATGTTTTTTCAGAAGATAAAGTGGGTAATTTTATCCAAAATGAGATCAAACATGTGATTGATAGTTAATTTTCTGTAGTTTTTGGAATTCCTAATTCAGAATTGTTTGTTTGGACACTGAATCCTACCTCTACATTCATGCCATCATTCAGGATCTTCTCTGTTTGCTTTCTGATTTATTAGGTTATTTCTGACCAAAAAGCAACCAGTGCAGATCCTGATCATACAGCGCAGATGTGCCAGCTGATCTTGATCAACACTGGTTGCACATGCAATAAAATGCATATATACAGAAGAAAATCTTAATAGAATTTATGTGATTCTATCTCAGGTCGGCTCAAGATGGATACACAGCAGAAAAGTCCCAAAGAATACATGCTCACCTTGGAGATCAGTAACGTCACACCACAAGATGCTGGCAGCTACCGTGTTACTGCCAAAAATGCTCTTGGAGAAAGCAACGCCACTATAGGACTTAATTTTGATGGTAAGATTGTCTGTTTGTTTCTCAAGAGTAAATCAGTATTCATTGGAAGAGGCTATCTGGCACAGTGGTTAGCTTTTTTGAGTGGTTAAGTTCATTGAGTTGGTAGCTTTTTTGAGTGGTTAGGTTCATTGAGTGGGTAGCTTTGTTGAGTGGTTAGCATCATTGAGTGTTTAGCATCATTTAGTGGTGAGCTTCATTGAGGAAAAGAGTTGTTTAGAATTTAGCATCATTGAGTGATGAGGGTCATTAAGCGATTAGCATCATTTAATGCTGAGTATTATTGAGTGGTCAGCCATGTTGAGTTGTTAGCTTCATTCAAACGATAACTTTAACTCCATGGTATATGGGTGTTATCCATGGTT
Organism: Corbicula japonica; assembly: GCA_038501625.1. NCBI lineage: Eukaryota > Metazoa > Mollusca > Bivalvia > Venerida > Cyrenidae > Corbicula > Corbicula japonica. Next base: position 1,974,115 of record JAZAYU010000081.1, read on the forward strand.
GAACAGTGTAGATCCTGATCAGCTGACACATCTGTGCTACATAATAATAATGATTGACACTGTTCACTTTTGAATTCATGAGGTTATTTCTGACAAAGAAGTGAACAGTGTAGATCCAGATTAGATGGCACATTGTGCATGCTGATCTGGGTGTATACTGTTTACTCATGTAATAAAACCCATATATGGAGTAAAGGGTTAAGAGAAGCTATGTGGTACTGATGAAATTCTCCAGCTAGCACCAGGAGGTTGCCCAGCAGTGTATACATCAGACATTTTAGCTACCAGGGGTCTTCCTCTTAAGCAAAAAAGCTGGGAAGTCCTGGAATGGCAGGATTGAAACCAGTCACATTCATTATGAGTCTCTTATTTCACATATTGACGCAATAAATGTTAAAACACTGCTTTGGCAGTCTCAGGCAATTTTACTTGTTGGCTCTTAACACAATTTATACACATTTTTACATGTGTGCAACTAGTGTAGATCCAGATCTGCCAGCACATAAAGTGTTTGATGACACATTATGTGCCAGCTGGTCTGGATCTACACTGTATGCCCATGCAGTAAAGGAGTATCTTCAGAGTAAAGGGTTGATAAATCAACAAAACTATGTTAGTATAACTGAAATTAATAATTTAGAACTTCAAAAGCTTTAGTAGTATAATTCTATAAACAAACATTTCTAAGATGAAAAGATTTATGGTAGTCTTAACATTATATAGCATTCTCTTTTAAACATTTATTGCATGTGAGCTATAGAAGTAATATATAGTTATTTGGTTTCTTGACAGGGAATGTGAGGATATATTGCCGGTCTGGGTGTCATATTACCCGAGCCGCAGGCGAGGGATAATATGACACACAGACCGGCAATATATCCTCACATACCCTTTTAAGAAACCAAAAAATTGTTTAATTATACTGCAAAGACTTTTTCAGACAAAAATAATTAGAAAATATCATTTTTTTAAATTCATTTCGCTTATTTAATGCCGAACGGCTTAATTCCCCTCTGAGAACCTCAATAATTACATGTCTGACGTCATTAATTTACCTGCATGACGTCACTTCTATAGAAAATGAATGGATTATCGATTTGATATTTATTTACAAAATTTGAGAATGATCTGATCGTTTTCAACATTAAAAACATAACACAAATATTTTCTCTAACATTTTAAGTAATCCCTAAACATACCGCTTTATAATTTACAAGATCGGCTTCAAATTATGCATTTTTCCGGAAATTCAAAACAAAATGGCGGACGACAACAAAAGGTGGGAAGCCAGAGGGGGAAATAAAGGCATGTGCGTTCATATCTACGGCCGAGCCGTAAATACAGATATACATCAACGTCAAATTATCCAATCAAATTCAAGCAAATTTCTTTGCGGTATAATAATGTTTTGTATTCTTTTAGGTGTATTACTTGTTTTTTTTGTTGTCTTAGCTGAAATTTGATTCACATTTGTACTGTGTTATTTTTACGAAACTTTATGTTAAGCGTTTTCATATTAATTGTGTAAGGCTGTAAATGTTTTTGGTAATGTCTTAGTGAGTATTACTAGAGCTTGCATTTCGATACATAAAATCATCGTAACATCCTAACATTGATAAAAAACAGTTTTAACAACATTGTTTTAGATGTTTATTAGCATTAACTAGGCATTTTAGATTTCTACCTGGGTTGTAGGATCATAACATTTTATTTGTTTTCTGCATTACTTCATAGTTTTTTTTTTGTCTTGTTTTTTTGTATAGCAAGCTCGGCATCTGGCAGTCCGCCTAGTTTCATCGGAAAACCTGTTATTCGCCAAGTAGAAAAATCCATTATTTTTGAGTGTCGATTAAAAGGTGACCCGGCCCCAACCATTACATGGATGCGGGGTGCAGAGGTCATACAAAGTAGCCAGCGTTTAAAAATCTCACAAACAAAAGATGAAAATAATGTTTATATATTGACACTTGAAATTATTGGGGTTGGAATACAAGATGGTGGCGAATATAAAGTCTTAGCTAAAAACCCACGAGGCGATGCAGTAGCCACTATTAATTTGAACTTGGAAGGTAACTAGCCTTGTTTTGGTGACCACTTTCCATACCATACCCATTTCATGCTATTTCACTCCCTATTGTTAATTACATTTTTTCAAACTTTTATTCAAAGTGAATTCTTACAATAAAACATTCAGTTTTAATTGCATGTGAAGTTTCTTTTATAAGTCATTGAACTCAAGAGTTTTCAACATTGAAAATGCTGATAATTCATTTTTGTATTATCCAAGAAAATTGAAATTGAAATGCGCCATATGCACATAACATGTTGAGAAAATTGAAATTGAAGTGTGCATATTGAGTAGCTGAATAATTATACCTGTACAACTTTAGACAAGGCAAACTTTATACTTTTAAATTAATGCTTTCAGTAAAAACCGGTAAGCTAGATGTAAACATTGCCCAGAACAAGCTTCTGTCTGCTTTCAATGTTGTTTTGTCCATGCAGCGCTTATGGCCATCTTGTAATTAAAGGATGCAGTAATATAAAGACTACAGATTGTCTTTCAACAAATAACTTTAATGAATAAATGAAAAAAACATAAAATAACCAAATGATTAACATGATTAAAGTTTTGTGAAACATTTCTTCTTGCAGTTGTCTGTGTAGCTAGAATGGTCAAACATTGATATTTTCCTAATTTTCTTGAAGATTTTTATTTATTTGGTGTTCAGTTTTATTTACATTGAAAATAAACAGTGGCATTCTTTTCTTCAATTTCTGCATATGTTAAAATTATAAGAATTTAGTAGGATGGTGTTCTATTTTATTTGCTTTTTATAGATCTTATAAACATTGAACATTTGTCCTCATTGGAATACCTTTCTTCTTTCACAAATATTTGCTATATGTTACCAGGGGCATTGCATCATCAAGCTGGAAGTTATTTAAGGCATAAGGGTGGGAGGTGGGGGTGGTAAGAGAGAGCAACATGGATGTTCCCCATAAATTTTTGATCAGGCAAAATATCAAAGTTTGACAGCAGTATGAGCATTTCACCTCACTTTTTATGTCATCCAATGTCACAAAGTTGCATTTACTTACCCATTACCTTACACAATGCACTCCCACACTTCTCAAACCCTTTACTTTCTGGATATAACTATATCTCATGTAAGACTAGTTTAGATCCAGATCAGTCTGAGCAATGATGCACTCTGCATGGGTCACTTCTTGGTCAAAAAAGTCTAATAAATCTAAAAGCAAACAGTTTAGATCTTCGTCTGATTGCACAAATGTGCAGTCTGATCTGGATGTACACTGTAAGCTCATGGGATAAAAGCTATATCCCATGGATTAAAGGGTTTAAGCGTGTTTGCCTACCTTACTTTTCCCATGAACATACCATTGTCTTGAGAGTGTCTTACATGTGAAAATCAATTTGCATTGTTAAGCACTTTCGTAAACTATATAGACAACCCTTGGTATTACCTTCACAATTATAACAGGATACCATAATTTAATCAGATAAAAACCTATTTGTTGGAATTCCTGGAAAATATCAACAGACCAATGAAACTGTTTTTCTGTGGTTTTATTACAACCACTGTTGATGATGTTGATAATTTGGACATATTCACCTCTTGACCAGTTCTCAGTACCTTACAGAACTGTCAGACAAATAATAAACATTTCTTTCATTTTCCATAATTTCTTCATCTGGGGTGCTTATCAGTTCAGCTGGTTGTTTCATATGTTTTTTCTTACCTACAGGAACATACATAAATGACCAAATTGATTGATATGAGTTTTCTGAGAGGTGTGCTGTTCCATAGATGATGTTCTTTTCACCTTCCACACAGCAAAATATGTAAATTAATTGGCAGTTGCTTACAGAATGGCTGTTCTTGTTTCCTCCCATGTCATTTAATGGCTGTTTATTTTATCTCCCACAGGTTTTAATTGTCTGTCATGATCAACTCCAGATGATGGTGCAAAAATGCTTTTAGTGCTATTGGTTTATGATAATGTGGGAGTGACATGTTCATATCATACTGTTGCTATCATTATTGAACAGTCTCTCACAGTACATCCTAAATGTAATAAACATGGCTCAACTGGTAATGTATTTATGGCATTACTGAATCCTTTATTCATTATATACGGGTTTTTTCGCATTTGTGACCAATGTGGATCTAGATCAGTCTCCAAATCTGTGCCATCTATTCTGGATCTAAACTGGTCACGTCTCGGTTACCAACAATCTAATGTATCTAAAAGCAAACAGTGCAGATCCTGATCAGATGTTACAGATGTGTTGGTTGATCTGGACTTACACTGTTTGCCATGCATAACATCCATATCATATGGGAGTTAAATACTGGTATGCTGAACTGCCTATTGACAGCAAGCACATGCTGTATGAGCAGATTTAACTGCTGTGGTAGGTGAACTTAGTATGGAAAGGCAGTGGAATCCAGGAATCGGCCACCCCTTTGCTCCGTCTACATATTTTTACCAAACAGGATTTAAATAACTAATACTATTTTAATGCGTTGGAAACACAATATAATTAATATTAAGTATTCTTAAATTTTTTGCAATGTATCAGTTTAAGCTGTCTTATCTTCAATATAATTCTACATAAAATAATCAAAATAAGAAACAAAAACTATTAGAGTTGATTGAATGGATGGCTTGAAATTCATCTCTAGAGTTTTATAATTTAAGTGGAATCTGAATGGAAATGCAGCAGAAGTGATCAAATTGGATTTGAGAAATTGTCAATTTCATGATCTCAAGTACCCAAATGAAAGATGAATCACAATGTCATGCAATGAGTAAATATTCCGTAAAAATTACTCCACTAAAAATGAGTTTCGAAATAGAGAAAATTAAATGAAATTGGTGATAAAGTAATGAAGTTAAAAAATTAATGAAGTTTTTTCTCTTTTTGAAATAGTTCCAACTTAAGAAATTCTAATGCCCAGGAAGAGAGAGAGAGGGGGGGGGGGGGGGGGGGGGGCGGGTTGGAATTAGGGGATTCAAAGTTGTTCAGTTATATTGGAAATAAAACAAAATAAATATAAACAGAGGATGTTCCTTGAATCTTTGCATGATATTATCAGAAATATTTTGTTTCTTTTTATTTGTTTAGTGTTTTTTGTTAGTGTGTATCTTTATTTCAGATTCTTTATTGCTAATTTATAGCCAATATTTAACACAAGATACTCTGGTTAGATAATACTGTAGTTGTAATAATTTACTAATGTCTAATAAATTAATTTGTGGAACAGTTTAAGTACTAAAACTTATTAGCTGAAATTGATACAACCATCTGTTGGCCTATCTTCTAAAAATATTTCTTTTTTCTTGTTTACAGGTAAAAAACCACAGTAAGTAGAATTTACAGGTTTTTGTTATAGAAACTGCTGTTACTTAAATATTTTTTAGTTAAGAAATAAAACGCTTTCTCTTCAAACTTCTGATTTAAAGTAGGTTGCAAATCCTCATTAAATGAGAACAGAATCTATAAATCTACAAAGAATTTATATACATTGGTAGTATTGAATTTGCAAAAAAAAGAGATTTTATTGCTATATAGAAGTAATATGTGAATGAACAGCCATCTTGAAATCAACAAGATTTTGCTCCTGCCTATTGTCTAAGCAAAATTCAGAGAACCAATTGTTTGTATTAGTTAATTTGTTTACTCCATATATTTGCGTTATTACACATGTGCGACGAGTGTAGATCCATGCTGTCTGACCTTGATCTGTACTAGTCGCATCTTGGTTAAAAAACAAAACTAATAAATCTAACAGCAAATAGTATAGATCCTGATCTGATGGTACTGTCTGATTTGAATCTACACTGTGTGCCCACATAATAACATATATCTATGGATTAACAGGTTAAACGTTGGAAACTTACTTACATTAAAACATTTGAGTAAATGATAACATGTACAAAAAAAGATTTCGAATATTTAATGATCTTAAAAAATGTTATTATCCTTTTGTAGAGTACCAACTGGTAAAGCCCCACATTTTCTACAGAAGCCAACAATCAAGCAGCAAGCAAACCTGCTTGTGATGACGTGCCTCCTGGAAGCAAAGCCTGCTCCCCAGATCAAGTGGTTCCGTGAAACCAGCGAGCTCAAAGATGGTGGCCGCTACACGATCAAATTAGAAAACGATCCGAAATCACCGGAAGGATTCATAGCAACACTGAGTATCAAGGTTTGTACCCACTTTGATTTTTAACCAGGCTTTGTTTGGAAAATCCTATGAGATTGGGGTATGTCATTTGGCAGGCCAATGGGCTGGCAAGCATCAACACTTCATAAAGTGTTTTGTTACAGTTTACTTTTTCTCAGTAACCATTCAAGGTAGAACTTTGAAACTTAACATAGTTGTCTGTATTTTGTAATAGTTATGCCCGTTTTTCACTTAAAATTTAAGAAAAACTGGTTTTGTCACATTGTGGTGTCTTCTTTTTGAGAACATTCACAAATCATCTCAGTAGTTCTAAAAGAGTATATCTACCTCTTAACCCTAAACTTCGCGGATAAGCCTTTTAACCCATGACCAGATCAGCTGGCACATCCATTCTATCTGTTCTGGATCTACACTGGTTGCTTCTTGATCAGTAACAATCTAGTGAATATAAAAGTGAACAGTTTAGATCCTGATCAGATGGCATGGATTTGCTAGCTGTTCTGGATCTACACTATAATTTGCCCATGTCATAAAATAGTTATGAATTGATTGAGGGTTAATTCTGTTTTCTTTTTCGGTGCATTAAGATTAAGATAAAGCAAAGCCAGTGCTGAAGATTTTAAACCAGTCTCAAACCTCAAGGATCTGATTGGCTGAAATGGCGATCATTTGCCATTTCAGCAAATCAGATTTTTGAGATTTGAGACTGTTTTATAATTTTGTGGCCAGCTGTTGAAGATGCAGCTAATTGAATGTGCACTAAACATGTTGCCAACTTACCATGTGTGAACACCAACAGTTAGTTCCTGTAAACCGAAGTAATTCAGCTGAAAATGTTAAGTGGTCCTTGAAAGTTTGATATTGTTTGCAGAACAACTGAACTACCTAATGAATGAATAATCTTAAATGCATAAATATCAGTTAACTGTTCAGAATAACACACTCTAGGCTCATAATTTTCAACCCTTTACTCCATATAAACACGTTCTTATCCATGTGTGACCAACATAGATCTGGATCAGCCACCATATCCTTGCCGTCTGATCTGGATTGGTTGCATTTTGATTAGAAATAACCTTATGAATCAAAAAGTGAATACTGTGGTATCATTTTATTAAGCGATGGCTTAATTTTTGCGTATTTCGCGCTCTGGCCAGTGCGCAAATTCAAAACTTAAGCTAAAATTTAACCAAAAAGTTCCACATACGTATCCGAAATGTGCTATGTCTGAATGGACCTACACTTTATATACAGTTGCCCGTGTCACTATTTTATATAAATTTGAAGTATTGAATAATTATATTAAGAAAGAAGATAAAATTAGTTATAACTGTCGAATTTCTTTTGGAATATGTTTAATGTTACTTCAAAACTTGAACGACCATTTAGTTCGCGCATTTAAAACGGGTCACGTTTTACCAAACCGTATCGTTGTCATCTCATTTTTAATTTATCTACACTTTTTTGAGTAACTGTTTCGCAATTAATTGACACTTTAGACCATAAAACAGGTACGAAATTTAACATGCCAATTATTATATGAATTGTCCAGATAAATGGATCAAACGGGTCCCGTGTCAATTAGCGGCGCAGAATAAACAGCAGTCTGATAATTGACTAACACAGGAAGTGATAATTGACATGGGGCCTACTGACACGAGATTAGCTCGCGTGTTCAAATAAACAATAGGTATTGATTACGGGTCGGTAAAATATCGATAAAAATATTTTTGTTTTAAATTGGATTTGTGCGAATTTAAGTCCGCGCAAAACAATCTTTTTCGGCGATTGCGCGAAATTTCGTGCCAGCGAAATTAAATGTTACCACAGTAGTGTAGATCCTAATCAGATGACATGGATGTGCCAGCTGATCTGGATCTACACTGTTCCCCTATGCCATAAACATGTATGTATGGAGGAAATGGTTAACACATCTTCAAATTTACAAGTGTTCCATTTTTGATAGAAATAATTAAGAATATCTTTGTTTGAGAATTTTAATAATCAATGTTTTACCACACAAGTTTCAATTTAGGATTTTCATGCTGTTCATCATTAATTTTTGCGCTGTGGATTTGAATTTGATGACTTTTGAAGGCAGTTCACCAGTTCCTACGTAGCGTTTATGTCTGTTTAACACCAGACACTAATTAGCTGGCATCTTGCATTGGAATTAATTACCGATAAAAATTTGACATTTTTAGTGTTTTCTCAACTTGAAATAATCAATTACAGCTTTGTTTAATAATGAATTTGATAAAATTTAATGAATTGTTTGATTCAGAATAATTTAACTTTAATGTTGAATGTGAAAAAACTCTTGCAACTTGCGGACCACTCTATGTCTAGACATCCTCTAGTCTGTGAGGTGTCTTAGAGGCACCATTTTTAACAATACTTGGTTTATGGTTTACTTAACCTGATCAGATGGCATGGATGTTTTGGCTGATCAGGGTCTTCACTGTTGGCACATGCCATAAAACCCATAAAGATCGAGAAAAGTGTTAAATTCTTAATTAAGTCTATAAGCTTTATGTTCTTGGTCACAAAGTAAACACAAATTTTTGTTTCAATGTGTTTTGTTAATTTTTTTTCAGATTTTTTATATATTAACAAGTTTAGTTGCATCTACCAGTTTTTGGTGTTTTATGTTCTTACAGCAGATTTTTCTAAATCAGAAAATTCATACTTTTCATGTAACACCATCTAGGTACAATTATTTAATTAGTTTTAATTAGTACAGGAGTTAATAAATCATTTTAATTTCTATGAAAAATGTACAGAACATTCATCTGATAGACGAGATATTAAGGTTAATGAAAACAACATGTGCTTGAGAAACAGGTTAATTACATAATGAAATAGATACATTTATTTGACGTAAATTGTCTTACGAAAAGTGCAAGGTAATTGTGTACCCTTTAACCCACTGAATTTAAATAATGGATTATAAATATTTTTCACATGTGTGAAGTTCGGCTGGGAATTTCAAACCCAAGGGAATGGATTTTGGCATTTGCCAAGGCCATATTTTCTGAAATATTTGTGATAAATACTTGATAGATATCTTTTCATGTACGAATTTTATTCATTTTTAAGTTGGGATCTCATTTTATAAAGGAATTTATTTTTCAATCAAAATTGTACACATCACAGCATGTGACCTTTCTCACAAGAGGTTTTAAGATGACCTTTTCACTAGAGCAAACACAGGAAAACCATGCCATCTGATCTGGTTCTACACTGTTCACATTTTTATTCATTATATTTCTGACCAAGAAGTAAACACTTAAGATTTTGGTAAGACAGCACAGATGTGTCAGCTGATCTGGATCTACACTGTTTGCACATACCATAGAACCTGTATATATAGAGTAAAGGCTTTAAAAAAATTAGTTGTAATATCTTGCAAGTGATAAGTTAAATTTTGAAGAATTTCTACACAAAAAAACTAAGGTAGCACTAGAAACATTGCTATCAGTTTAATAACATGTCCAAAATGATGAATTTGCACAGGATGGGTTCAGTATCTATTTCCCAGATCATCTACATGGTTAAGCTCTGCAATCATTTCTGGAATGCAGCTTACACAAAAATAAATCAAGGTATTGAAAACCTCTCAATGAAATTTGGTGCTTGCTGCCAATTTATTTAACTATATTCAGTCTCCCCCAGGTCATAAATAGTCTGATAGTTTAAACATGCTGTCAAAAACATCCTTTTGAAATGTTTGTTACGGGTTATTGCATGAGCAAACAGTGAAGATTCAGATCATCTAGCACAATTGAGCCATTTGATCAGGATCTACACTGTTCACTTTTAGATTCAATAGGTTATTTCTGACCAAAAATATGTTTTACAATTTAATATGCAAAAGAAAGAAGGTTAAACATGCAGGGAGATGTCTGTAGATCGTTTCTGTTTCCAAGAAGCAATGTTGATAGTCATCATTTGCCCCTTAATTCCACATACATGTATATGGGTTTTATGACATGTAAGAGCAGTGTAGATCAAGATCTGCTGGCTCAGCCATGCCATCTAATCTAGATCTACACTGGTTTCTTTTTGGTCAGAAATAATCTTTTGAATATATATGCTTAAAGTGTAGTTGCTGATCATACAGCATGATTGTGCAGGCTGATCTGGATCAACACTGGTTGCCCATGTGATAAAAGTCCTGTTTATGAAGTAAAGGGTTCAGTCATTGGGGTAATTATTGTGGAGTTGTGCTTGAGCTATAGAGCCTGCTGGGTGGCTTAAATTAAATAATTATGTTTCAGTAATGTTTAATGCAGGATCAGGATCAGATTGCAACCTTTGAACTTTATACAACCATTAAGATGAGAAGATTACTGAGCACAGCTGCTGTTTTCTGGCTCTTTTATCTGTTTTAACACCATGGGATATGGCTGTTATCCCATGGGGGAACAGAGTAGATCAAGGTCAGCTAGTACATCTGTGCTGTCTGATCAGGATCTACACTGTTGACTTTTAGATTAATTAGGTTATTTCAGATCCATGATATAAATTTTCATTATTACAGTAATTTTTAATGCAGGATCAAGTTGCATTTACTGCTTTGGAACATAAGACATCCATTAAAATGAGAAAGATAACTAAACAGGCAACTTCATTATCTGTTTAAAAGTAAAAATTTACAGGGTTGTAATTAACTAAACAGTTATTATTTCTGCTATCTTCCTGATAAGTTTCTTTTGTTTTTGTTTTTTATTTTGTCTGTGAGGATGCCAACTTTTATCAAGAGAATAAGAAAATATAGGACACAATAGCACATTAACATAAACATTGGTAATTTAAAATATACTGTTATCAGGTCTCTTTAAATTAACTCTTCCTTCTATAGATTCCAGTGCCTAAGATCAAAACTATGAAGCCAGGGACCAGTTGGTTATATTGAGCAGCTGATTGATTGAAACTGAGCCCAGTCTTAAAAATGACCAACCACAGGCTAAATTGTGTAGACTGGTTTCGGGTCTTGACTGCAGACAATGGCTCTAAAACTGCAACATTTCTGTTTAAGCAGTAGTTGCTTACCCTTACTAAACTTTGAACTGTTTTCTAATTTTCTAAACAATCTTATCTAATGCACTAATATCATTTTAGTGGGGGTGGTGGTTTAGGATTCATGTTTCATTATTTCCTCTGTGTTTGAGGGTGATGGGAGGGAAAAGCACCAGTGCCCAAGGTTATAAATCTGAGCATCGAAACCAGTCTCAAATCTCAAGCATCTGATTAGCTGAAATGGCGACAGTCACCATTTCAGCCAATCAGATACTTGAGATTTGAGTCTGGTTTCCAATCTCAGTTTTATAACCTTCAGCCCAGAAATCCAAATCAGTTGAGCACCAACTGCTCACCTCTTGCCATGCTGGAACAGGCAGGGCTTTTTTTCTTTCTCAAGTACCATTTATGGGTGCCTTCCCGTCTGAAAATTTCTTTAAAATCATGCAGTTTTCCCCAAAAAGTAACTTTACATCATTCCCATTCTGAGAAAAAATCATGCTATTTTCCCCCAAATGGGGCCTTCTCCTGGCAGTGAAAAAAGCAGTGACAGGTTATACTTGCATATTTATGTATTTTAATGCATGCGCAACCAGTGTAAATCTAGAAAAACAGGCACATCTATATCATCTGATCTTTAACTGCACAGGTTGCATCTTGGTCAGAAATAACCTAATGAATCTAAAAGCAAACAGTCTAGATCCTGATCAGATAGCATAGATATTCTGGCTTATCTAGATTTACAGTGTGTCCACACAATAAAGGTGTATCTATGGAGTTAAGGGTCTACAGCTTTTACAATTTTTTTTGAGAAACAACCTATTACAAAATAACTAACAAAGAAAACTGGGTTAGACTTTGTGTCATTGACCCTTTCATCTGGTTACCAGGAACACTATGATAGACTCACTGCCATGTACTTTCCATGTTTTCTGAATATTTCCCCCTGCAAGCCAGTTCATCGACCCAGCAACAATTTTGTTTAACATAAACATTAGATTATTATCATTAGATAGAACTTGGGAAATCTTAATTGCTCCTGATTTTTGGATGGCACAGTTTCCTATCTGAGAGTTAAATAATTTCTTTTACTGATGATATCATAATTACTTTCAACTAAAGTGGAGGCAATTAAGGATTGATAAAACATTATGATAAGCATGATGAGCTTTAAATTGGTTATTTGTAACATATTTTAGGTTGAACTGTAGCATCTCATGACATCATTTCACCTGAATATCCAATATGAGATCAACTATGCCCAAGATCATAAAACTGAATTTGGAGAACAGTCTAACATCTCAAGCGTCTGATTGGCTGAAATAGTGACTGGTCGCCATTTCAGCCAATCAGGTGCTTGAGATTTGAGACTGGTCTCCAATCTTAGTTTATGATCTTGGGCCATAATGTTACATGTCTTTGACATAGTAGTCATGTTTTAACCCTTACCACTCTTTATATGCATTTTATGGCAGGTCCTGGACCTGCCAGAAAAGCAAATAGTGCATATACTGATCAGACAGCACGGATCTACACTGCTTGCCCATGCCATAAAGGCATTGATGTGGAGGAATGGGTTAATATGCATTTTATAGAGCATATTGGTTATATCAAAGGAATGTAGATTTTATGTTAAAAAAGTGAAATATTCATAACAGAAAGAGCCACATACAGAAATCACAGCTATTAGAATGTAAGAGATATCATAAGTTTATAATAAAGTAAACAGCAAAAATTAAACAAGAGATAATTGGTATACAACAAAATCAACCTGGAACAATCAACTAAGCTTGCAATATTTTCATATTTGCATGTTCAGTAGCTTTCAACGTTCCCATTTCATCTAATTTATCAAAACTCAACCAAGCTGTTATTACATGTGGTTAATTTATTTTAATGAAGATCATCAATATATAAAAAATAGTGCCCCTTGGAATGCTAATGATTTTATTATATGTGTAGAAATGAAACAGAAAATGAGTAAGTATATCCTAAGAAGATAATTTCTTAACCGTTTACTCCATAGAAATTTTTTTTTGCTATGGCAAACAGTTTAGATTCAGATCAGCTGGCACATCCATGCCATCTGATCAGGATCTAAACTGCTCGCTTTTAAATTTGTTAGGTTCTTTCTGACCAAGATGCGGCCAGTGTAGATCCAGATAAGATGGCATGCATGTGCAAGCTGATCTGGATCTAAACTGGTTGAAAATGCGTTAAAAAGGGTATAAATGGAGTAAAGGGTAATAGCCCAGCCATCTACACAAAAATTGAGCCTTCTTAGCTATGGTCTATTAGCCATAGAATCAATTACACTGATCTAGAGGGAGATATATAACTGAAAGTTGGCACATGTGGAGAATTTCATGTAGTCTTCCTGACTTTGATTCAACTTTTGGAAACATTTATGTCTTTGTTTTACATTACATGTGTAAAATGTGCATTCCTTGACCAGATTTTTGTCTGGGTGTATAAAAGTAAAGAAAAGTACTTCTGTTTCAACTGTGATAAAGTAAAACAAATTTGAGAGAGTGGCTTAATAAATTGGATTACTGAATGATAATGTAAAACAGAAGTTAAAAACTTTATTATAATTATTATTATTAGACTCAGTATATATTTTTTATTTTAAGTTTTTACTGAGGATTTGTTATGTTAAAAATTCTGCCAGTCATTTTCGAAAGTCTTGAGGTAAGTTTTTTACTGTTTTAAGTGGAACATTTATTTTGTTGTTTTTTTTCTTTTAGATTATAATAAACTACCATACTAAAGTAAATCATTAGTAACTGATAAGCCCTGAAATGCTGATTAGCAAAAATAAACCTCTTAATAGGCAAAGTTGATTAATTGGGAAACACAAATTAGAAACACTTCAGATTTTTTCCATTAGATAATTGTTGACAATTATTTCTCCCTTGCCTCCATACACCTTTATGGCCTGGGCAAACAGTGTAGATCCATGTAGCTGGTTAATAAACGCCCATACCATATTTTTAAGCTAAATAACATTCTTATCTTAATTCTTCATTCATGGTAAAGGTTTAATTTACAGTGACAAAATTGAAATTTCAACACTCAAATCTGGCTTACTTGTGTGTCAGTAAAATATACATTGAATAACCCTTTTCTCCATATATAAGCTTTTTATGAGTGTGACCAGTGTAGATCCAGAATAGCTGGCACATTCATGCCACCAGATCAGGATCTGCACTAGTCACACTTTGTCAGAAATAACCTAATAATTCAAAAAGTGAACAGTGTAGATCCTGATCAGATGTCAAGGATGTGCAGGCTGATCTGGATCTACCCTGTACCCCCATAAAGGCATATTAGTTATATAAAGGAAAGGGATAATTATTAAAAAACATGAAAACATTGCCTCGTATATTTTCAGGACCCAAAGCCAGAGGATGGTGGGGCTTACAAATGTACAGCTAACAACGAGAATGGAGAATCTAACGCTAACATTACCCTCAACTTCTCAGGTAATACACATACACCCTGGCGTCATTTATATGGTATAGTAAAATGTTGTTTGATTCAAAGAAACTTATAACCTGTGAGACTTCCACTTTTATTAAAGTGGATAGGAAGGTAGTGAAATTCTTTTCTTTTACCTAATTAAGGCTTAAGTAACTTGTTTTTAAACAGTCAATATTTTATGAATATTAAGTCTATTAATGAAATATATAACACTATGGTTGGCAATGTACATATTAAAACAATAGGGATGAACAGCAAGCAATAAGTATAGGGGAGAAAGAAATCCAATAAGAAATTTTACAGATAATGAAAAGAGAAATCTTTAGTAATGTTCTTTAATCCTTTCCTGTATAGATACACCTTTATTGCTAGGGCGAACAGTTTAGATCCAGATCAGCCGGCACATCCATGCCATCTGATCAGGATCTAAACTGTTCGCTTCTTGATTCATTAGTTTATTCCTGACCAAAATGCGACCAGTGCAGATCCTGATCAGATGGCACAGATGTGCCGGCTGATCTGGATCTACACTGGTCGCACATGCATAAAAATGTGTATACATGTATATGGAGGAAAGGGTTAAGTAGTGATTAAGATACATCAATTATCCCTTTATTCCATGAAATATGACTGCTATCCCATAGGCAACAATATTTGTCCAGATTAGCCAGCACATCCATGCCATCTGATCAGGATCTATAACTATTTGTTTTTTGATTCATTGGGTTATTTCTGAGTTATTCAAGAAGTCAGGCGTGTAGATGGCTTATCTGCACACTTTTTACATGCCATAAAACCCTTATATAAGGAGTAAATAGGTTACAAGACTTATCTGGAGTAAATCTTTGTTGTTGTTTTTCCTGTTGCTGGTGTTAAAAACGAAACAAAACACGTCTTTATTTAACTATTTAGGTACGCAAATCTAATAAAGATACTATTAATAGCATCTTATTGAAATAAAATGTTGTCAGGACTGTATTTTGGAATCCTAATTCGAAGGAAGTCAATAAAATGCAACAAATAGTGATATCAGTGTTGATGTTCATTAGAATTTCTTTTAAGTCTCTTCTGCTTCATTTCATTTTATTTGTTGTAATGAGTGTGATATCAGTATTTATCACATTGCATTAGCTGTTGTGAATTTGGCAGGAAGGAAAGGGTGCAAGGTTATGTGATATATCATTCTTGTAAACAATAATCCTTTACTCCATATATAAGAGTTTGATTGCATGTGGGAACAGAGTAAATCCAGGTCAGCAGAATAATACTTGCTGTCTGATCAGGATCTACACTGTTCGTTTCTTGGTCAGAAATAACCTAATGAATCATGAAGATCGAGATCAGATGGCACAGATGAGCTGACAGCATGGATGAGCAGGTTGATCGGGATCTACACTGTTCGTTTCTTGGTCAGAAATAACCTAATAATTAATGAAGATCAAGATCAGCTGGCACAGATGAGCTGACAGCATGGATGAGCAGGTTGATCGGGATCTACACTGCTTGCTATTGGATAACAGCCATATCCCATGGAGTAAAGGGTTAATAAAGTTATTCCAGGTAGTAGCAAGTACTGTTCAGTTATGATAAAAACTGAGTATGTACTTCTCTAAAATGGCACTCATCTAGTTTTCTAGATATTAACAGTTTAAACTTGTTACCTCCCCTGTTTGGTGTTTCTTACTTAGAATGAAATATGTTTATTTTTAGATGGTTTTTAAGCTAGAACTTTAATGTTCACACTCATTTTTCTTTTTCCCTAATTAATGTTTAGTGTTATTGACACCAAAAGTTTTGTTGTATGTGTGCTGTCCTGTGATTTATGTCAATAATAATAATATTCCAATAATTACATAAACAAAATTTGAGGCTATAGACAAAAATGGAGGAATATCACTCCTGAATAATGGTAACATACCGGTTACAGCCAGTGTGGGTTGATAAGTGAACATGCTTTTATTCAAGATGAGTATATATATAATACAAGGTTTATTGCAGTTCACTCTGGGGAATACATTATAAAACGTCATATAATTATGTCACTAAGTCTTAACACCATATCTTGTCACCTTAGTGCAATAATGGTATATGCACATTGAAGTTAGAAGGAGGTGTACCCTTTTTGCACTAAGATAACAAATTGTATGAGTTTTATCTTTTGTGCAAACAGTATTGCTCCAGATCAGTTGGCTCATCCGAGCCAGCTGATGTGGATCTACACTGTTTGCCCATGGGATAACAGCCATATTCAATTGGGTAAAGGGTTAAGATTTCCACAAACTGAAATAAACATTTTTTGTGTACACTCATCTTAAATAATGGCTTCAGAAACCTAGCAACAGTGCTTTAACCCTTTCCTTGACATATACACATTTTTAAGCATGTGTGACCAGTGTAGATCCAGATCAGCCGGCACATCTGTGCTGTCTGATCAGGATCTGCACTGGTCGCATTTTGGTCAGAAATAACCTAATGAATCAAAAAGCGAACAGTTTAGATCCTGATCAGATGGCACGGTGGTGCTGGCTGATCTGGATCTAAACTGTTCGCCCTAGCAATAAAGGTGTATCTATACAGGAAAGGGATAAGTGTTGATTTGTGTCAAAATTGTCATTCCTTTAATTGTGCTTGGACCCTTTAAGTGTATTGTATGACTTTAAGAATCAGTTTGCTTGTTACAGCCAAAAAAAAAGAAGGTAAGGACAAAAAATGCAAGATGTCTGCAAATGCGCAAGAAATTTCTATTTAATGGACGGTACACATAAATGCTTACAGTCTTAAGTAAAATCACTAAATTATGCAATTATTTGCTGCACAGCCTATATATTTAACCCTCCCCAATAATTGTATGCTTAGTAGAATAGACTTAAGCTAACCCTTTACTCCATATATATGCTCCTTTTAACACATGTGCGGTGCAGATATTGATCAGACCACACAGATGTGCTGGTGATCTGGATCTACACTGTTTGCCCATGCCATAAGGGCACATATATGTGGAGTAAAGGAATATTTAAACCACCTCAGCCAATGGCTTATAGTGAGAAGTTGTGATAGGACTTTGTCTGTCATTTTAAAGGTGTTCCTTTTACAAGGACTGTTTATTGGTCTTCATCAAATATTTTTGGCCAGGAAATCTTGTTTTACATCATTACCCATAAATCTGCTACAGCTATTGTTTCATGTTATGCCCCTTTTGGACTCAGATTTTGCATAAATGCATTAATTTTTTATGCAGTTGGTCAACTTTGAAACTATCTAAGATAACAACTTGAAACCTGGACTATATATTCAACACCATTTCTACATTACAGCCATAAAGACCCATATCTCTACTACAAATGGTTAAATCATTATGGCCCTTTTTGACTGAGAATTTGTATAAAATGTTTATGCATTGGGCCCATAACTTTTAAACTACTTAATTGGTTCAACTTAAACAACCACTATAGGGCCCAACATGTGTTGCCGAATATAAAATACATTTCTAATCTGAATTTATTTGTTTGCATACCTTACAGATGTCAGTAATGACATGCTTATAAATATTGTTTTTCTCAACACAATGATGGCTTTTACTTAAAGATGTTGTACTTGCCATTTTCACCAAAGTTTCTGCTTCATAAATATTGTATTTTCCAACTAAATGATGGCTTTTACTTATAGATGTTGTACTTTCCAATTGTTTCAAAGTATCTGCTAATAAATTTTGTTTTTTCCCAACTAAATAATGGCTTCACTTATAGATGTTGTACTTCCCATTTTCTCCAAAGTTTCTGTTTATAAATGTTGTATTTTCCAAAGTTATGAAAGCAGCTGCTTCAGACTATTTCCTGCATAGCTTTCAGTATTTGAAAAATCATGCTATCTCACCACTGTTGCTGACCCTGAACCTTTTGCAAACTCTAACACAGATTTTTGATAGCAAATTAGGTATACCTTAGAAAGTTTTCTTAATAGTTTTGATATTGGTTACATACTATAAAACCATTTCAATTTTCTTTCATTTCTCTCTTTATGGAATACTTAAACCCAAATTGAATATCAGTTTTTTCAACATTTGTAGTAATTATGACATCTTTTAATACTTACAATATTTTCCTATCATTTTATTTTTCGGAGGTAATTAACAACAACATAAATTTCAATTTTATGGTGTGAATATTTGCAACATATGAATATTTCCACTAAAAAATATTGTATTTTCAAAGCATTGTAATTTGCTTTGTTATTTTGGAAGTGTAATCATAATAAAATAATAATAAATACCAAAGCAACATTGTTTTGAGTATATTTAGAACTTAATGATAGCTTTTTACCTAAAAATATTTTATATTTTCATCATTTCCAGATGGTTAATGATTTATAAGTGTTTTATAAAAGTTTAAAAAATAATTACTTTGATTTGCTATTTCTTAAGTATGTTGAACAGCTGTAAGTTGTCAAAATGATGGAAATAGTTTCATATCGAGGGTTATATGCAATACTGTCCTAAATTCTTCTGTACTGCAATGTAGCTACAACAGTTTTGCATGCAACCCCAAAAATAGAATATCTAAATATGTTTCAAATAGAACTAGGTGCCAAGATGTCACAATTTAAAAGCAAATACAGATACACCCATATCACTCATGATTTGTAATCAGATGTAAAAAGTATGCATGAAATGCACAATATAAACATTAGAGTAAAAGCTTTTGTATTAATGCCCCAGTTACACAGACAGTCAGTGCCCAATCGGTTGTTTTATTTTAAGTTAGTTGCTGTTTTGATCGGTTGTCATGCGTTATTTTATTTCTGGTTTTCTGTGTAACCAGCCATCAGTGATTGACAAGTGTTCATCGGTTAAATAGATATTTCATGGGTTGCTGGTAAACATTAATTCTCATCTTTTTTGTTCTATCGGTGGTAAGTATTAGTTGATCGGTTGCTTATCGGTGGCCCATCGGATATATCGGTTGTAGACAGGTTGTCGATCGGTGAAATCGGTTGTAGACAGGTTGTCGATCGGTGATGATTGGTTGTAGACAAGTTGTCGATCGGTTATTTGAAAAAAATTTTCACCGATCGAGAATTTTAAACATGTCTAAAAATCCCGATCGGTTATTTTTCACCAATGAAACTCATCTTTCCCCAATAACAATTGATAGGTGGCAAACGGGTGATCAATAGTTGATATCGGTGGTAAATCCCTTGTCATCGGTTCACTCCATTATTTTGCTAAAAAACTACCGATCGTTCAGCAATGGCTCTGTGTAACTGGGGTTTTAACCCTGTACTGCATGGGATATGGCTGTTATCTATGGGCAAACAGTGTAGATCGAGATCAGTCAAACCATTCATGCTGTCTAATCAGAATCTACACTGTTGGCCTTTTGATTCATTATGTTATTTCTGACCTAAAAGCTCACAGTATAGATCCTGATCAGATGGCACAGAATGATGTGGAAGCTGACCTAGATCTACATTGTTTGCACCTGCGATAAAACTCATACATACATAGTAAAGGGTTAATTTCGTAGTTGGTAGATTTTTCAATTTGTTTCTTTTCCTAAGTATTCAAGTTAGTTCAGCTGTAGGAAAAGTGACTAATTTTTTTTAGACTTTTAAGTATAATTACACAATGGCATAAGCAGAATGGATTTTTACAGAGGCAAATTCTTGTTAGGGTAGGGATCAACAAGCATGCTTGTATATAATCTTTATCTATATTGGACATATCACAAAATTTTACAGAGTTAAGTAGAGGTACCCTTTAGCATAGTTATGCCACTGGTCACCTGCTAACACATTAATCTGTTGTTAACCCTTTCCTCCATAGATACACCTTTATTGCATTGCCAAACAGTTAAGATCCAGATCAGCCGGCACATTAGTGCCATCTGATCAGGATCTAAACTGTTCGCTTTTTGATTCATTAGGTTATTTCTGACCATAATGCGACCAGTGCAGATCCTGATTAGACAGCACAGATGTGCTGGCTGATCTGGATCTACACTGGTCGCACATGCATAAAAACGGTATTTATGAAGAAAAGGGTTAAATGCTGATAAAAGCCTCATCTGGTTCCACATATGTATCTCCCTAGGTATTAAGGTTGAAAAATCTCTTTAAATTCAAGGTAAAAAAAATAGGGAGGTGGGGGTGGATTTAGAAAAAATACCATGAATGTTCCTAAGAGTTCCTTTTTACTCCTTCATATATACGCTTTTATGGCTTGGACCAACAGTAAAGTTCCAGATCAGCTGGCAAATCCATGTCATCTGATTAGGATATACATAACTGTTCACATTTTGATTTTTAAGGTTATTTCTGACCAAAAAGCGAACAGTGCAGATCCTGATCAGAGGGCACAGACGCTGGCTGTTCTGGATCTCTACTGTCACACAGTAGATGTGCTAAGTAAATGGTTAAGAGCACATTATATATATATTTTTTATCCTCTGAATTTTGTCTTTTTTTCTTTAGGGGCTGCAGGTAAAGCCGGAGGTAAAGCCCCTGTTTTCAAAGAGAAACCCAAGGTCACCCAGGAGGGTGGGGGCAAGAATCTACTGATTGAGTGCAAGTGCACTGCCAACCCAAAACCTGCACTCACATGGTACAAGGATAACGTTGTCCTGGTGGAAACCAACAGAGTCAAGAGTAGGGTCACAAATACTGGAGATGATTATGTTATCTACCTAGACATTCTGGTAAGAAAAGAAGCTTTTTGCAAAATATTAGATTGCTTAAATGTGGTACCCTTATATTACATTCATAAATTTTCTTGATGGTGTTAGGGGAGTTAGTGATGCTGCTTCAGTGCTACTCAAATAAACTCACTTATACCAAATCATCTGTTTTCATACTTATGTTCTATGACCTCAAGACTTACAACTAGAGGGATTAAGTCCTAAAATCCAGAGGAAGAAAACATTCTAATCTGGTCCCAAGGTTATAAAACTGAGAATGGAAACCAGTCACAAATCTCAAGCATCTGATTGGCTGAAATGGCGACTGGCTGCCATTTCAGCCAATCAGATGGTTGAGATTTGAAACTGGTTTCAAATATCAGTTTTATAATCTTCAGCCCTGATTATGTTTCAGAGTTTCACGAAGGAAGATGGCGGTGTGTACAAGGTTACAGCGAAGAATGAGAGCGGAGAGGGTACCGCAAATATCACCATCAACCTTGATACCGGGTGAGTACATTTACTTAGAACACCCTTGGTTGACTTATTTTAGTCTCCTTTTATTACATTTCTCTTTGTCTTTCTTAAGTGTATATGAAATAGTTTTGCTTCTCTTTGTTTAGTATTAAAACTGTGTGCATCAGAAAATGCTGAATTCCTAGTGCACAGCATCACCAAGTGGCCAATTAGAGACACAGAAAGAGTGTCAATTCATAATCTGACCAGCATCTTAAATGACACAAACAATGAAAAAAAGAGAACCATCTAGGTTTCCACCATTGCAAATCAGTGCCATGTAAGATTTGCCAGCAGATGTTCATCAAGGATACTGGGCCACTTAACCCATAAGGTTCAAAACCAGTTAAACCAGTGCAGCTGTTGTTTTTTTCTATCAATAGTTAATAATAAAATTGAAAAACAAAATCTTAGTTTGCCAATGTTTTATATACCTAGATAGATAAATTCATGATTCATTTCAAGTTTCTTTGCCTTAGTTTTGTTTACAAAGGTAGATGAATTATTGCCAAGTTTTCTCTTTGTCTAGTTCTAAACAACAAGAGAAGAAAGAAGAAGCTCAGGTGGAGAAACCAGCAGAGAAAAAAGAAGAAAAACCAGCAGAAAAACCAGCAGAAAAGAAGGAAGAAAAACCGGCAGCAAAACCGGAAGAAAAACCAGCAGGTGCTGCACCTGTTGTTAAAGAAGGCCCAGTAGTCACTTTAGAGAACAATGGACAAATGCTGATTATTAAGTTTATTGTACGATCTGTTGTGAAGCCAACGGCAATTTGGACGGCTGCAGGAATGCCTGTAAAGAGTGGTGGACGATATTTTATGAACATTACTCCAAGCAAGACGGACAAAGAGGAATTCACCATCTACTTGGAAGTCAAGTCGGTAAGTTAAAAGGATTTTATGGATAATTTTGAAGATACTAACAAATAATCTTATCGACAAAGAAAAGATTTTTTTAAGTCAAATTAAATGTTATTGACATAATATTATGACTATTTAAAAATTTAACTTCATTCTTTATGATAGCATCCGTTTTGCTAACAATTCTGTGATGTTTGGGGTCCAATAGGATAACTAGCGAGTTTTGCCAGAGACCTATATATATAAATAGATTCGCATCTCTCTATTACTGATATAAGAAATCTCGTTTTTTGACGTGGATTCGACGAGAATCTCGTCACGTGACCAAGCGTTACTTTTTAGGTTGTTTCCCTTGAAAATTATTTGCCCTTTGACGAAGTGCGCATGCCAGAAAATTATGTTTCCACTTCCGGGGACGTCTTCCGGGGACGTTGTTCGATAAACGATATTAACGGAATACGAGCAATAAGTATATAATTATAATGTTGCCACAAAGCGAAAAGAAGATATAATAAGCATTAAAAACGTTTACTTTTATTTAAAATATTTTATTAATTACATCAAGTTTTCATGATCAATAAAATGAAAGTTTCTGATGTATGAATTGACAGCCATATTGATTACTAATACTATGATGCGGTTAGCGATCACGTGACTCGCCGAGATAACGCAGGCCGCGTGCACATGGGAGATAAAGCGAAGACGCGTATCTATGTATAATATAGGTCTTTGGTTTTGCAATTAACCTATAATAGCAAATTTAATACAAATAACTCTCTGGAATTTAAGGACACATTTCCAGAATTGTTTGGATGTATGTTGCAGTGTGAATCTAATCACTATTTAGGGAAGCAGCCAGGTACATGTATCTCAGGAGAGTACTTACCTGTGAGTGAGGAGTCCCAGGTTAGAGTTCCAAACTGGCTTCACATTTTTCTCACCCTGTGACATTATCTTATGCGAAAGTGTGATAAAACTATCATATATAATATATTACAGCCAAGTGACAGAGATTCTGGCGTGTACAAGGCGGCCATTAAGACGCCTCAGGGAACCCTTGACGCTGAATCCAACATCAACATTAAAGGTATTTGAGCAGTTCCAGGCTTATCAATGTCAATTGATCCATTTATAAATTATTTAACCCTTTCCTCCATAGAAACACCTTTATTGCATGGGCGAACAGTTTAGATCCAGATCAGCTGGCACATCCTCGCTGTCTGATCAGGATCTAAACTGTTTGCTTTTTGATTCATTAGGTTATTTCTGACCAAAATGCGACCAGTGCAGATCCTGATCAGACAGCACGGATCTGGATCTACACTGGTCAACATGCATAAAAATGCGTATTTATGGATGAAAGGGTTAAATAAATTTAAACAATTCTGATTTTTTTAAAACTGTTTACTACTTCTGTGATCGACTTCAAAATTTAAAAAAAATCTGTAGGACTTACTGTGTCAGTTTACACGTAATGATAAAGGTAATATTTTTCTTGTGTTTGGTTACATGGTTCTTCTTGCACTTCAATGACCTTATTAACAATAAGTGTTTTATGCTTTCAGAATTACTGATGGCATCAAAAGGTGATCCGCCCAAATTCTCAATGAAGCTTGCACCCAAGGTAAAGCCAGTTTCTGTATTATCATTTAATTTGCTGGAATGAACTTTCGCCCAAAACCCGTAAATAACAAATTTGCTGGAACATAAATTCGCGCAACTGTATTTTCCTACAGAGAAAAGATGTGAATGGTTTAATTTCTCTGGGGTTGAATTTCACGCTCTTACCACAGCGCGAAATACGCGAAAATTAAACCCGTGCAAAATTAAATGATTTAACAGTATCTTATTACAATAAAACCCCACATAAAGACCATCCTGATAACTATTTGCTCAGTACATATACACATTGTATCACATGTGCAAACATTGAAGATCCAGATCACCTAGCACATTAGTGCCATCTGAACAGGATCTAGAGAGTTCGCTTTTTGATATAATTAGTTTATTTCTGACCAAGAAGTGATCAGTGTACATCCTGATTATGTACAGTGGTGTGGGGCAAGTCCGCGCACCTATCATAAAAGCTTCTCTGTGGTGTATCACACATTCAGTATCTAAAGGTAGTTGCCTACCGGAAAGAAACTGTATCCATTCAGGAATTGGTTTGTTGTCATTTGTGTGCATTAATTTTCTTATAAGGCTTTAAAATGATGTCATACTGAAAGCACACCTGTGTTTACATGATGTAAAAATTGTTGCCCAACTCTGCTCATGCCTATGTTTAATATCATGTTTTTTGTTTCTGTTAAAATTTACCACTCTCCAAAGCTGCCAACCTTTGAAAAGAATATTAAGTGAAAGGTCAGCATAAATAACAAACATTTATTTGGGTAACAGCTGTCAAAATGTGGAAGATTTGGAGTGGGGAGGTATATAAATTAAATTTATTTGATCATTTTGGCTCTTTAGAGTAGTTATTTACTTACAAGACAGTTAATAGCAAGATGTACCCATCAGAATTTTCAAAAATTGCCTTATTTCTTGACAAAAAACTGTTTGCAGTTGGTTCTTATGATATCAGTGTTTTTGTTAACATGCAAATCTGGTGCGCAGAGTTGGGCAATGCGCAGACTTGCCCCACACCACTATAAAACTTGGGTTAGGTCAGCACAAATTAATGAAAAATCAATGTTTAGAAGTTTATTATTTTATTATTTATATTATTATTAATAATAATTATATTATTATTATTAATAAAGAGCTATAAATTGTGTTTTTCTTTCTTCATAGAACGTTGAAGAGGGTGAAAATGTTGAGCTGAGTGCTAAAATAACTGGAACAGAGCCAATTCAAGTAAAGTGGACACGAGGCGGTAAAAACATAGACGAAAGCAAGAACCTCAAGATCTCCTACACCCGGGGTACCGCAACACTTAACATCACAGGCGTTACAAAGGCTGATGATGGAAGTTATGCTATTGAGGCCAAAAATCAACATGGGAAAGCATCTTGCTCTGCAACACTTGGTGTCAAAGGTAGTTGTTATGTTATCTTCTCTTTTCTGTTTTAATTCTCTACCCTTTACTCCTAGGTTAGAGATTACATTCCAGATTAGATCCAGGTGGGCGGCATCAACATTTCATTAAGATTTTGTTTACAATTACCTTTTCTCAGTAACCTTCCAATGTAGAGCTGTGAAACTCAACATAGTTTCTTACATCACATCAGCAATTATCGAGCAAGTTTCATTACTCTTGAATGTATTTGGTTTTAGTTTTGCCCCTTTTTTTACTTAAAAACTTGATTTTGTCGCATTTTGGCATCTTGTTATTATACATATTACTTTATTGATAACCAATGTAAATATCAGCTTTAAGGCGCATATTATATTGAATTGTAAATGATATTGTTTCAGAAAAGCCACCACAGATCAAAGAACCTAAACCAGTTGAAGAACCAGTGGTAAGTAGTGATAGAAAGCATGGAAACCAGTCTCAAATCTCAAGCATCTGAATGGCTGAAATGGCGACCAGTCACCATTTCAGCCAATCAGATGTTTGAGATTTGAGACTGGTTTCCAATCTCAGTTTCATAACCTCCAACCCAGATGTCCTAAACCAACCAGTCGTCTGTTGCATTCTAATTCAATTAATCTAAATTTTAATTCTAAGTTAATTTACTAGTTTGTTTAACACTTTTCTCCATAAATAACATTTTTACGCATGTGCCACAAGTGTAGATCCAGATCAGCTTTCACATCCTTGTGCACTGGTCAGAAATAACCTAATATAATCAAATAGCAAACAGTGCATATTCTGATCAGACAGCACAGATGTGCCAGCTGATCTGGATCTACACTGTTCCTCCATGAGCTGAAGTTTTATTTGTAATTAATATATGGATGATTTAAGGGAAGTAACTATGCAATAAAAAAAATGATGTTCTATCGATTTGCAGAAAAAGCAAGAAGCAAAGCCAGCAGAAGAAGCACCAAAAGAAGACAAAGGTAGACATATTTGTGCATGTTACACATCCCCATTTTGTTTACAACATATGCAATCAGTTTGTATTAGCCATCATCTATTAGAGCAAAAGCATATCTCTGCAAATAGACATGAACTGCAGGTTTTAGCTCTTATCTGTCTCTGCAGCCATGTCCACCAGTTGCACTGCCTGTAATGTATTACCATTTAAAACAGACTCAGAAATTTAAAGCTGTTAAGGTATTCTGCATTTGCTTTAAAATATCATATGCTAGCAGCAGCAATTTATCACCATAAATGACGTTGACAAAGTTTTCATTTTTGAGCAAGCCGTATCATTATTTCACAAAACGAAATCCAGTAAAACCAACAACAGATTATGCAGAATGGGACCGACTCTATATTGCACTATCAAATAAAGATATATTAATATTAATTAAAGTTGTTTATCTTTAAAATTTATTAAATATTCCGATTTCATAAATATAGAATAAAAACAAATTGACCGGTAGTAAGATTGGTGGGGCATGCTAGTTATTATCCCCAGTAGAATCTGAAGTGCATTCTTTTTAGTTTATTTGTTGGCCATTTTGCATTATCAGACAAAAAAGATAACATGATATTGTTATTTTTTTTCAAAATAAATTGCAAAAATTGTTGCACAAGTAATTGTAGGTTTTGATTTCTATTTGATTACATTAAATTATATACTATTTAAAAATAAGTTTAGCAGACATGTACTTTCCTTTACTCAATATTTACAAGTTCATCGCATGTGCAAACAGTAGATCCAGATTTCCTATTCTTTATAAGAAAAGTATGCTAAACTTATTTAATATAGTATATATTTTATTGGGTATTGTGTAAATCGATGTTGTTGCTTACAATAGCTTAAGTAATAACTACATCTAATTGGCTACATGCTTATTGTACACCTAGATGTACCCTCTTTAGTATAATTTTTAGTTTATTTATTTATGTGAATGCAAGGTATTATGGAGATCACAACCAGATTAATTCCATTTTTTTTACTAGCTGGTTAGTCCACAAAAATTTTGTCATTTAAAATATGTCTGTCTCTGTGATAATGAATGATCCATCCAATACCTTGCCTTCAAGATGATTTTGTGTGTGTTTGTTGCAAACATGTTCTTTTTTATTTTATTATAGAGCCATTAAAGTTGAGTTGTTCTTTTTTAGTATTTTAGTTACTCTCATGTTATGCTAAACTTTAGTTTCTTTTATGTTGTCATAAACTTATCAGACAAAAAGCCAGAGCCTAAAAAGGATATACCAAAACCCGAAGAAAAACAGCCCAAAGAATCTGAAAAACCGAAAGAGCTAGAAAAACCCAAGGAGCCTGAGAAACCTAAAGAGCCAGAAAAACACAAGGAGCCTGAAAAACCTAAAGAGAAAGAAAAACCCAAGGAGCCTGAGAAACCTAAAGAGCCAGAAAAACCCAAAGAGCCTGAAAAAACTAAAGAGCCAGAAAAACCCAAAGAGCCAGAAAAACCTAAAGAGCCAGAAAAACCCAAGGAGCCAGAAAAACCTAAAGAAGTGGAGCTGGAACGCAGTCCATCTCCTCCACCAGTAAACTATCATAAGAAAAGAGCCCCTTCTATTATTATAGCTGATGATGCTGATCATAGATTAGGTAAAAGACTGGAGTGTGGACTGCATTGTTGGGAATTTTTAGCTACATTGATGTTGGCAAATGTGTGCCGATGTTTGTCAGAAATTATACAGGTTGTGACATTGAATTTCAACTGTAACAGACTGCTTTTTTTGGCTGATCACTGTTGTAGTAGAAATAACAAGAAAGGCTTTTGTGCTTTTTGTCTGATGCTATGGTTTTATTGTAGTTTTATTTTCATTTACAGGAGAAAACAGAATTGGTATTACTTAGAGTCATTTTTATACCTGCATGAGCAGATGTTTTACCATTTAATCTTTTCTCATGACAATAGTGTGTTTTTGATCAACCTTATGTAACTGTACACATATATTCAGACTTTTGAAGTGAAGTGTTTTCCTTGCATTTGTTTTGCTGTGTTATATCTGCAATTTTTTTGCATACCAATAAAAATGGTCGGGACAGTGGAAACATGTAACAGAGAGACTTTTCAGTCGCTCAGATTTAAATATTCATGGTTTGTACACATTATATTACATAGATGTGTTTTAGCTAACTTCCAAGTCTACCAAATTTCACAGGAAAGAATAAAAAGCTGGATCCACGTAAAAAACCAACCTTGTTAGCAAAAAAACCAGCAATCATTGTGGAAGAAGGTAAGTTATCAGAAAATATCACATTAGTAAACTGTCAGTCTGAAATAGTGTCCGTTGGTTGAAAATTGTTCATTTCTTGCATACTCTATGAAGAATTAAGCATTGAGAAATCTGGTCACATGGTTTACCCTTTTCTCCTTATATTCACCTTTTATCACATGGGAAAACTCCATGTGATATGTCTGTTATCCATGGATGAAGTGTAGATCCAGATCTACCTATTAACTCTTTTATTCATTAGGTTAGTTCTGAGCAAGATATAGTGTAGATCCTGATCAAATGGCATGGATGTACCCGATGGTCTTGATCTATACTGGGTTTAAGGTTATAAAACTGAGTCTGGAAACCAGTCTCAAATCTCAAGCATCTGATTGGCTGAAATGGCGACTGGTCGCCATTTCAGCCAATCAGATGCTTGAGATTTGAGACTGGTTTCCATGCTCAGTTTTATAATCTTGGGCACTGTTTGCAAATGTGATTTAACCTTTATGAATGGAGTAAAGGGATAAGGGATAAC
Organism: Corbicula japonica; assembly: GCA_038501625.1. Lineage (NCBI taxonomy): Eukaryota > Metazoa > Mollusca > Bivalvia > Venerida > Cyrenidae > Corbicula > Corbicula japonica. The sequence goes on from JAZAYU010000081.1 coordinate 2,003,673, forward strand.
AGAAAATCTAATCCCTCTGGATAAATTTTGAAAATGGTACCATACGCAACAGAAGTCCATAAAAATATTTTTCATTCTTTAGCATGGGTTCAGGTTCTTAAAGTCTTGTTTACGCATCTAAAAATCTACAGATTCTCAACCCAAATTTCACTAGTCCTGTCTGGAGAATTTTCTTACAAACAACGTTCGAGAAATTTCCTCGGATGATTTTTATTTTAAAAACTACAAGCAGAGTTAAAGCACTATCAAATCTCACTTTTTCCATGAGGTTTGATAGTATCTTAACTCTGCTTTAACCAAAAATTAAAATAAAAGTATATTCAGATTTTACAGTTTACTATATATACATAAATAGCCAACATTACTTATTATTGAAAGCTGTTTTTTATGTAGAAGTTAGGTATTTGACACGATATTTTGTTCACAGTATAGTAACATGGTTTTATGGTGTTATGTTTCCATGAATTTTTTCTTAAAACAAATGTAACTTTTCTTTTCTATTATTTAAGGTATGTGCTGAAAAAAAATCCTGCAATTATTTGTTTATAACTGTGAAAATGAAAAAAAAACAACAATAAAGTAATGTTGGTTATTTTTGCATGACAAAACATGTATTTACATTTGTCAGTTGTTTACAAAAGAATTTCTGCATTAACAACAAAAACAAGAACAACAAAATAAATAAAGATTTTATTTGATAATTAACCTCTAATGGGTGGATTGCATTATAAATTTATTAGGAAAAATAGTGCAGAAATTGTTTTGATGTTCCTGTGACCTTCCTTAGATATGACCTTCACCTATAGTCAATTATTGTTGCTAGGCAACCAAGCTTTTCTTCTGTAGATAATACCACAAATAGAAAATCCATTGCCATTTGCCAGCCTTTAGGATTCCAAAATAATGCATTTTAAATGCTTATAGACTGCTGTTTATGGATAACTTGTTCATAAATAATTTCAGTGTCCCGAAGTTTTGTTCATCTCAGTAGGCTGTTTTTAGATTGACAATTTTTGCCTCAGCCATTGTCAGATGTAGATGTCAGTATCTTAGGCGATTAACAAAAAGCTTTATAGAGCCCAAAAATACATGTATGCTCCAGCATATATTATATCTAATCTTGATTTTAATTTCATCTATAATTTAACTCTCTAATTCAATGTTGTATAAAGTATAAATAATATATATATGTCAACATATTTTTAACATTTAATAAATCTAATTTGTTCATATGTGTAAACAGTAATAAAAGTATATATCTTAACAAGACATTTGTTGTACACTTGTATAAATTGTTAAACATTCTGTGATTTAATGTTTTAAATAAATGTATATGAACCAAGAAATATGAAAGACTGTTTTTTTTTAAGTTTAAAGTTTAAATCAAAACTGTTGGGCCTGGACTTAAAAATATTTAGAACTTACAGTCTTGCCTAAGAAAAAAATGAGGAAGTTTTAATCTCTGATCATTGTTGCCATGGTTACACAAAATTAATTCATTATCCAAAAAAACAATACATGTATCTGTCTCAACAAATGGTTCACACCTCAAAGTTTTAAAGCTAGACAGAGAACCAGTCTTAGATCTTAGAAATCTGATTGGTTGAAATTGATCACAATCCCTGAACTGACCAATTGCAAGCAAAAGATACAAGAATGTAGCCAGGTCTTGGTTCCTTTGATGCATTTCTTTTTTCATAATGTGACATTATTAGTCGAAGCACAAATTAAAGTCACCTTTCCCATTTTTAATTACAAGGTGGAAAATCAAAATGTATGGTTAGAAAATTTTGGAAGGTCACTGGACCACACCCAATTGGCAAAATAAAAGATTTAATCCTTTCCTCCACACATACAACTGTATTGCCTGTGCAGACAAGGTAGATCCAGATCAGCCGGTACATCCAGCTGTCTGATCATGATATGCACTGTTTGCTTTTTGATTCATTATTTTATTTCTGACAAAAAAACAACCAGTGCAGATTCAGAACAGATGGCATGGATGTGCCAGCTGATCCGGATCTACACTTGTCGCACATGCGTCTGTATGGAGTAAAGGGTTAATTTTACCACACAAAATAAGAAGGACCTCGCACACCAACTGTTTGGAATAGTCCATATATTCAAGACTGAATCATGCAACGGAGATGAGTATATTTTAAGTGTGTGTGTGTGTGTGAATTTTTCTTATTGGTTGCTTTTCTCAAGATGACTTTGAGGAAGACGAGTACAGCGATGTCGACAGCGGGGGCGTGTCACCCTCTCAGCAGTCAGATGGTATGTAAAAAAATTTTTTCAATTGTTTTAAGATGTATTGCACATTTATGTATTCTATGATTATCTGACTTGAAATATGAAGAATTTTACTAATTGTTGTTATTAAATTGAATTATTTATGATGTATGCCATTCAATATTGAAATAAACAATAAATATTGTTTGATTTTCAATAAAATTGCATGTATACTGATGTTTTATTGATAACTACATGTATTTATTTCTCTTTGAAACAAGAGGCTTCTTTTTAAAAGAAGTGATTCATATAGTCTTATTCCATTTTAGAGAAAAGTTATAGCATTGAATTCAGTTTTTCAGATATTAAATACATCTTTCACTGTATCTTGTATTTGTGAATTCAAAGAAGAGAAGTTATAACACAAGTGCAGAAAAACGTGTATTTCATCCATATAAATTCAACTGAAACCATTTTATTAGGGAATTTTTTTTATAATTTTCAATATCATTTGACCTTCATAGGGTAAGAACCATTATAATGACACCACATTATGCTATGTTTTGACAGTTGTTTACATCTAATCAAATTTCAGAAAAAGATGCAAAGTTGGAATTACTGTGTTGCAAATGTCATTACCTTCTTCTGATACCAATGGTTAATTTTATTAGATCAGGCCACACTTTTTTTTATTTTTAGTCTTACGAGAATTTTCTTGAAAAAAATAAGAAAGGTAGGTCAAAATAAAAATTAAAAAAAAGATAATGTTGTGAATGTCATTTACAATCAACTTTCAAACCTCTTTTGTACAAGTTTGCTTTTATTTAGATTACCTCTTACTACTGACAAAACAATATATTACAGGAAAAAAATGTAAATTGGTTTATTTTAACATGTTTGATGCTGCAATTGTGTGATTGAGGCTTCTGTTTATGTATGCAGTGACCACAAGTAATCTTCAAGGCTTGACTCATCTGTCACAGCTTTTTCACTCAACACAATATTTTGGTAAAGCAAATTTTTCACTTTTAAATAAAAAATTAACTTATTAACACAAGAATATAAGCACAAATTTGCATTCAAACATCCTTAATGACTTGGTGCTGTCGATCTCAGTCTTGTCTGCCGAAAATGTGCCATCACGGGAACCAGATATAGTTTTTAAAACGTTTTCATCGGGGATGTAGTGACTTAAAGTTGAACCAATTGTTTCATCATTTCTTGCTTTCAAGAATACCTTTTTCGGCCCCAAAATAGCCTAAAAACTTTGCTTCAAAAATGTTTACTGCGCCATAGGGGCAGCCATGATAATAGTGAACGGTTTACATTGATTGTTCCTAAAATAATCGATTTTTATTGTGTAAAAGAAACCAGTCAGCACAATTCTGAAAGCTTCCGATTCCATCATTTAATTTGTACTCATTCACTTTCTCTTTTGTTTAGGTTTTAGTACCAAAAGGGTACCTTCAGAATTAAAAAAATCCAAAATCAAGATTTTTTTTTTTCAATTTTAGAAAAAATACGGTCGGGATTTTTTGTAAGACGAAAAATATAAAGGGTCTGATCTCACTTTCCATTCACTACCTGAATTGAGAGTAACATAATAGAATCAACTGTGGGTATCCAACAATCATATCATTGCATGTTTTACAACAATTCCTGTTTAAAAAAACAACAGGAATATATGCAGGTTTGAATGGGAACTGGTTTCCGGTAATTAACCCTTTATTCACCATGGAATATAGCTTTTATCCATGGGTGAACAGTGTAGATCCAGATCAGCCAGCTCATCTATGCTTACTGATCAGGTTCTACACTGTATGCTTTTTTATTCATTAGGTTATTTTTTACCAAAAAGCAAACAGTTTAGATCTAATGATCAGACAGTTGCTGTTCTGGCTCATTTGGATTTAGACTGTTGGCAAATGTGATAAAACCTGTATATATGGAGTAAAGGGTTAAAAGCAGCACAGGGCCCAAGATCATAAAACTAATTTTTGAGATCAGTCTCAAATCTCAAGGATCTGATTGGCTGAAATGGCGACTGGTTGCCATTTCGGCCAATCAGATGCTTGAGATTTGAGACTGATCTCCAGATTTAGTTGGGCACTGATGTCAAATGTCTGTCTACAACAGGAATGACTTTACTCTGTTTTAAGTGATTGTTTAATTATTCCAGTTTCCACAGCATATCCGGTATTGGGTAACCTGTAATCTCTTAACCCCTGTTTGCTGGAATTTCTTTGTTTTATTCAGTGCATTAAATGAATTTTTTTTTCATCTTATTCAATAAAAACAGATTTGCATATAATGCTTTTATGTTCATAGATACAAATGATATAATATTACTTGTGTAAAATTATATTTTTAACTTCTTTTGTGATTTCTATTTTGTTTTGGTATTTGTTAGTAGATAAAACACTGTAAAGACAAGATATTTGCAAAAATTAAAAAGGTGCATATTTCTATTGGTTATTTTTTAAACTTCTATCCTTTTTTTAATTAAAAACATACTTCAGAATAATATTTTTATGAAATTGATAAATTAATTTAAAAAAAAATCTTTTTAAGCGCTAAGCACAGCATTTGCCACGTTAAAACCAGTGTAGAGCCAGAACAGCTTGTAGATGCATGCAGTCTGATCAGTCAGCACTTGCACTTTTCATTTCTTGATCAGAAATATGAATCTAAAAGTGAACAGTGCAGGGCTGAAGGTTTTAAAACTGAGTTTGGAAACCAGTCTAAAATCTCAAGCATCTGATTGGCTGAAATGGCGACTGGTCGCCATTTCAGCCAATCAGATGCTTGAGATTTGAGACTGGTTTCCATGTTCAGTTTTATAACATTTTGCACAGATCCCATCTGTGTAATCAGATTGGCACTGGTAGCACAATGCAATAAAACACATATTCATTGAGTAAATCATTAAAAAAAATCATCATTTTAGTAAAACCAAGATCGATTTTCTTTTAGCCAGGTAAGTCATAGCCGTAAACATGACAGTCTTTTTGTTGTTGTTTTCTTCTGTAAGTTTTACCTTAAACATTTTCATTAGCACTATATCTTGTCTTTAAAGTATATCTTCTACTAAAATAATTAGATTTTCCTTAAATATTCTAATATATAATTTCTTTCTCTTTTTTTCATGAAAATCTTGCAGAATTGTTAAAGGACTTGGAAGAGGTATGTGAACAATATGTATACTTATATCGTCTGTGTTTCTTTTTCTAACCTACCATCTGTTTCTCTTTCATTTCTACAGAAATTTTAAGCGAATTTGACGAGGTACGTAAGTCAGTGCTTGGGGTTTTCACCTTTTTGAACAATAGATTCCATCCAAACGATAAAGATTTTAAATGAAGTGTCTGGATTTTCATGTAGAGTAGAGCAAAAGTCATTTGTATGGCCATATCTTTGCTGTTCTTCCCTCCTTTGCAACTATTGTCTTGCTTTACTTCCAACATTTTCTGGTATTTGATAAGAACTGTCTATCCCACTTGACTTACCGGTAGTTGCTTTCTGTGTTAAAAAGGCAATGCCATGCTTTTTTTTTGAGGAAAATTGCAATGCAGCACTGCAGCACAAATTACACAGTAAATGTTTTTGATACACTTCAAATTGTTTATAGAGACCAACTAATAGTGTATATCAAACACCAATGTTTATGTTACACAGCATAAAAAAAGCAATATTTTTATTGTTTATGTATTGGTGATGTCATTGAATTAGAAACAATAACAAAACACACAAAAGTGACTGTGTTCATTACTTGTTATCTGACTGGAATTACTTTGCATACCGTCATTGTTCGAATGTAAGCCGCACTCATGTATAAGCCGCACTGACCCCCAATTCTGATGGAACAGATGAAAATAGTTTAACAAAGTGTATAAGCAGCCAAACCTGTGTATTAGCCACACCCATAACTTTTTTCCGCCGAATTCTGGGAAAAAAGTGTGGCTTATATTCAAACAATGACGGTATTATTTTTTAACAATTCTATATATTAACAGACCTTTGAGTTTTATAATTGTTAAGTCCACTTATCTAGAATTTATATGTTTCTTCTCAAATTTTGCATTAAACTGGTTGTCATACAAGTGCAACAAACATTTGTACCAATTGGTATACCAGTAATTTGGTCTTAAAACAGATTGAATTGTATTAAAAATGATGGAACATCTCAAGAACTTCTAAGAATATAATTTTAATAATTTACTAATATTTCCCAGTGCTACTTTACTTGATCAATGTTATGAACATGCTTTCAATATTTGCAAGCGAATGAATGCTTCAACAGAAATTTTGTCAATTGCAGGCGCATAAAGGAAAAGCAGCGAGTGATGAATATGATAGCGATGATGATTATATTTATTATGATGAGGTTGTTATATTACAAGGAAACTTTAGAACTCAATCTGTCTTCTTTTTTTCACAAATTTGGGAAAAATCAGATTCATATACATTACATATTTTGGTGGAAAATTTGGAAGGCAAAATTTCTGAGCCATGCAATTAATTTAGACAAAAATCTCAGGCATTTATTTTAATTTAATATCCCATTGACCCTTAACTCAATAGGATAATGTTGTTAAAGCATGGGCAAACAGTGTACATCCAAATCAGCATCGGTGCCATATTTCGAGCACAGGATAATATCTACATGTATATCCTATTGAGTAAAGGTTAAATGTCAGTAGCACGGCACATATTCTGTGTCTATTTAAACTGGTCTTCCTCTTTGGTGCCAAAAATTCTTTTTAAGACTATAATATTCTAAAAGAAAAACATTTGCTATGGAAAAGAAGGCACCAACTGTGCACAATGATTTTTGTTTATGCAGATGCACATTTTGCCATGAGTTACAGGAAAAGTATTCCAGCATTTGCTCAGTAATTATCATTTCAAATAATTTTTTAAAGATCATGCTTTCTTGTAGACTTTGGTAACAACATTCTATTGAAATGCTTTCTTTATGCATTCTGAGTGCCCAAGGTTATAAAACTGAGCATGGAAACCAGTCTCAGATCTCAAGGTCGCTATTTCAGCAAATCAGATCCTTGAGATTTGAGACTGGTTTCCAATCTCAGTTTTATAATCTTCAGACCTGAATTACATTGTATCAATTCGAAAATTAATACAATGTATTTCAGGATGCATAAAGAAAGTGCTTGAAACATTCCAAATGTTTTCATATCCTGATGAAAGCAATAAAATATTGATTAAATTCTCAATTGATTGTCTTCATCAAAGCTTGTAAGACATTCATAGTGAATGTTTTAACCCTTTCCTCCATAGATACACCTTTATTGCATGGGCGAACAGTTTAGATCCTGTCGTCTGATCAGGATCTAAACTGTTCGCTTTTTGATTCTTTAGGTTAGTTTTGAACAAAATGGGACCAGTGCAGATCCTGATCAAAAGGCACAGATGTGCCGGCTGATCTGGATCTACACTGGTCGCACATGCGTATGGAGGAAAGGGTTAAATGAAAAAAGAAGGGGTTTACAGACAAGCAGATTACACAGTATTTAATTTGAAAATAAGACAGATTGACTTTTACAATTATGTAATGTTTCCAAAGTAGCTAGAGACAGCATCAAACTACTTATTCAAAATAGCAAAAATAGGAATATAATATTGGCATTGTAGTTTTGAAAGTTTAGGTGTGGAAAATGAATGTTGTAACTTTGATTTTCGAATAACTGTTGTGCCATTTAAAAATTAGAATATATTTGGAGTAAATTAATAATTTCTTGGAATCTACTTGCTTTTTGCCATATTTCTTGCCAGCAGATACTTCAGAAAAGATTTACGCTTGCGTAGGGCTTAGCGTAGCATTGCGTTACAGGTTTTTGCATTGATCTTGAAAGCATTTGCGCATTGATTTCTTCTAGAACAGTTCAGATTAGGGTTTGCTGTGTATTGTTATTATTAGGGAGTTTCCGCCTTTCTATTTTTCACGGTACTAATAAATCCTCTTTGTTTATTAGTCTTATGTGTATTGTTTACTGTTGATATGTAGGAGGAAAAATATTTAAAGTTTTCTCATGTTCATTTTCAAAAATGAAAATGTGCACTAATAAAATAGAATGTTCATACTCCTGTAATACTTTTTTCTGAGTTCTTTTGTTTAATTATATTTAGTTAAAATTTGCTTTTACAATAGAAATGCTTGTCTAAGTTTATTTCAGTAGCAGGCAACTAACAGATAGAAACAAGCTTAAAGTTGTAAAACAAAGTGTTACATTTTGCTTCAGTATGCAAAAGCATGTCCTTGGAATAAAATGTTTCTATTTTTGACGCAATCTCTTGTAAGATCGTTAAATTCGTTTTTGAGGGTTGGTTATCATAAACAAGTACTACTAGCAGGGGTTCTTTTAGCTGCTGAATCACAAGGGTTATTTTGATCATTTTTAGGGGACTCTGCCAATATACAATAGCCAAAATACCCCTGATTCCAGGAAAAAATTACAGTTTAACTAAAAATTAAAATGACGCTTTTGGAAAATTTAGGAGTCAAAAGCGTCATCTCCATGGGCTTATGGAACCTCGTTATAACAAGCGATTTCAGACTCGCTGAACAACATCCAAGCTTGTTTTTATCTGTTCCGCATTTATTAGTACAGATAAGTTCATTTAATTTTCTTTCCAGCTTGCTCTGTGACAGGTTTTCGTGGTTTTCTTTTAATTTATTGTATGATTTATTTCATTTGTTTTATATGTGTTTTATGTGTCTGTGTTTATTTAGGAAGATGAATTAATTAAGAAAACTGTGTTGGAGGTTTCTGAAAAGAAGGTATTATACTACTGCTCCTTAAGTCTGGAATGGCCAAAATTGCTTGAGCACAACTCAGTGGCCATAATTGAATTCCTATGATCAGGTCACAAAATTTGAAACTGAGAATGGAAACCAGTCTCAAATCTTAAGGATCTGATTGGCTGAAATGGAGACAAGTCTCTATTTCAGCCAATCTGATCCTTAAGATTTGAGATTTGTTTCAGATCTAACCTGAGAGTTGTCGTCACTTAACACGTACATCATGAAGATGCAGAACTTTACAATTATTCATTGTTAGCGAAAATTGTATAAATTCTGAAATTAACATTTTTAGCTCGACTATTCGAAGAATAGGGGAGCTATCCTACTCGCCCCGGTGTCGGCGTCGGCGTCGGCGTCCGTTAAACAAAATATGCACTTTGGTCCATAACTTGAAAACTACTTATGATATCAACTTGAAACTTGGAATATATATTCACCATCAAATTCTACATCATTACCAACAAGACCCATAACTCTGCTACAAATATTTTTCAAGTTATGCCCCTTTTTCACTTAAATTTTGCGTTAAGGAAAATATGCACTTTGGTCCATAACTTATAAACTACTTGAGATATCAACTTGAAATTTGGAATATATATTCACCATCAAATTCTACATCATTACCAACAAGACCCATAACTCTGCTGTCAATATATTTCAAGTTATGCCCCTTTTTTCTTATATTTTGTGTTAAGCAAAATATGCATTTTGCCCATAACTTTAAAACTACTTGAGATATTGCCTTGAAACTTGAAATATATTTTCACCACCAAAATCTACATCATAACCAACAAGACCCATAACCCTGCTTCCAATATTTTTCAAATTATGCCCCTTTTTCACTTACATTTAGTGTTAAGCAAAATATACACTTGGCCCTTAACTTCGTTTTGAATGGAGGGATTTCAAAATAACTTGGCACAAATGTTCACCATGACAATGCGGTGTGTCGCGTTCAATACCCATGCCTGTAGGTCCAAGGTCAAGGTCACTGTTACTAAAAATAGAATTTTCTTGCAAAATCTTGTCCGCTCTAACTTAGTTATTTCTTATTGGATTTTTAAATAACTTGGTATAATTGTTCACCATATCAAGATGGTGTGTCAAGTACAAGCCCATGCCTGTAAGTCGAAGGTCAAGGTCACTGTTACTAAAAATAGAATTTTCTTGTCCAGGCTGTTACTTTGTTATGAATGGAGGGATTTCAAAATAACTTGCCACAAATGTTCACCATGACAAGGCGGTGTGTCTGCACAATACCCATGCCTGTAGATCCAAGGTCAAGGTCACTGTTACTAAAAATAGCATTTTCTTGTCCAGGCTGTAACTTTTTTATAAATGGAGGGTTTTCAAAATAACTTGGCACAAATGTTCACCATGACAAGGCGGTGTGTTGCGTACATTACCCATGCCTGTAAGTCCAAGGTCAAGGTCACAGTTACTTAAATTGAATTTACTTGTTCAGGCTATAACTCTTTTATGAATGAAGGAATTTCAAAATAACTTGGCACAAATGTTCGCTATGACATTGCATTGCATTACCACCAACTTCTTCGCAGACATTTCCGTAATGTGAAGACAACAGTGCCACAAATACAAATAATTTACTTATCTTCAAGTTTATGCATATTCTTATAATTCCTCCAACATCACTGTCGTTGAAATGCTATTATTCCCATCATTTCACTTGAGTGTCTGAAAATGATGCATAGCAGGGGCATCTGTGTCCTATGGACACATTTCTAGTTTCACATATATTTTCACTTAAGTGCACCTCATCGATAACTTTGCACAAAATACTTAAGGTATCAACTTCAAACTTCCATTATATTTTCATTTCAGTTCTTTTCTTTAACATTACTGAAGTGATTGATATTTGACTAAAAGTAAATGTCTCTCATAAAAAATTACTAACATGTTTTCTAACAAATTCAGAAATATTTCATAGTTATTCCCCTATTCAGTTTAATATTTATGGTACATTAAGGAATTATTTCTGTTATTTGAAATGAATTTCTCCCTTACCATTCACTTGTTAATATTTTTCCTGATTTCACACCAATATATGGCCATAGTTGTTATTGTTTTAATCTTCAAATTGCATTTGTTTCAAATGATTCGAATAGTCGAGCATGCTGTCTCCTCTGACAGCTCTTGTTGTAATAGAAATTATGCTGTAGTTTTGTAGTGTTCTGTTATTTTATCATGCCATATTGAGAGCTTAAAGTTGTCATAGGAACACTAAATGAAAGACTTGGGCTGAAGGTTATGAAACTGACATTAGAAACCAGTCTCAAATCTCAAGCATTTGATTGGCTGAAATGGTGACTGGTCGCCATTTCAGCCAATCAGATGCTTGAGATTTGAGACTGGTTTCCATGCTCAGTTTTATAACCTTGGGCACAGGAGAAAATGCATTCAAATCAACAGGAAGACATAAGTTATGGCCACTGAGTACACGTAACATATGCTACCAAATAACTCACTGTTTCAGATTGTTGAAAATCTCCGACTTGATCGCACATCAATTATTCCTGACCTGATCACTACAACTATTCCCAACTTGATCACAAAAAGTATTCCTGACATGATCACAGCAAAATTCCCTTGAGTATTTCCGACTTATTCACAACAACTATTTCCACAACTAATTCATCTTGTACTGAAAGATTAACATATTTTAGTGTGTTTTTTTCCAAGGCAGTCACAGAAAAAATGTAACCCACTTCTCTGCCTAAAACAACCTTGAAAAAAAAACCCATTAAATAGTAAAAGATAAAAAAATGACCCTGGGATATGTGGTCAAGGCTAGTAACATATAAGTTGGAAACTTTAACTTCAGTTTTAATTTGTTCTACTAAAGTGACAGTTAAACTTTTCTGGTTTTTTAATGTTTACCATATATTCATATTATATTATTTGTTGATACTAAAAAGAAGTTTTATTGCGTTTAACTTGTTAAAAGCAACATTGTTATATTGTTCATTTCTAATTTACTACATATTTTGTGTATATAAGTTTGGTTATAATATTTGTTTACTGCTATTAATTCAAGTTAAATTCTTATCTTTAAACTTGCTTCTCTCTATTAACCCTTTCCTGTATAGATACACATTTTTACACGTGTGCGACCAGTGTAGATCCAGATCAGCCGGCACATCCGTGCCGTCTGATCAGGATCTGCACTGGTCACATTTTGGTCAGACGTAACCTAATGAATCAAAAAGCGAACAGTTTAGATCCTGATCAGACGGCACGGATGTGCCGGCTGATCTGGATCTAAACTGTCCGCCCTAGCAATAAAGGTGTATCTATATAGGAATGGGTTAACACTTTTATCAAAATTTGTTATATTAACACTTTTATCAACATTTGTTACCCTTTTACACTCTGTGTCCCATCCCTTTACCATTTCCAATATAAAAAAAACAACAACATTGACTTTATTAAGATAAATTAATTAACGATTTCCATTGGATCTGTGCTCTCTGATCTTCATCTACACAATTTGCTTTAAAATTCATCAGGTTATTTCTGAGCAAGAAGCGAACAGTGTAAATCCTGATCAGACTGCACTGATGGATCTAAAATTTTCACGCATGTGATAAAACCCATATGTATAGTAAAGGGTTAAGCTTGTAAGTAAAGTCCATAGAGCATACTGTATGTCAGGTGTCTTATCAGTTGATGTATTGGTGCTTTCATTGTATTGGCAATGCTGTTGTCAAGTCTTAAGTCATTTTCAGTGTTGGCTCTTGGGTTTACCATCAATGGCAGTTTGTCCTTCTTGTTTGTCTGAGATCATAAATCTGTTGATTGGCCAAGCCTGAACATACAGACTCCATTGGGATCAGTTAAAAGTTGTGTTGCAGTATTGAAACTTGTATCAAAATGTTTGTTTCATAATCTTAGACTCTTGGGCTGAAGGTTATAAAGCTGAGATTGGAAACCAGCTTTAAATCTCAAACATCAGTTGCCATTCAGCCAATCAAATGCTTGAGATTTGAGACTGGTTTCCAATCTCAGCTTTATAACCTTTAGCCTAAGTGTTCTTTTCTAAGTAACGTCAAAGTGTAACCTACCCATCCTTTGGCAACGCCCCTAGCTTTGTATATTGAGAATGTTTGTGTGCATTTGCATGCTATATTGTCAAGCTGATGGGTGGGTTGGAGCTACGCAACGAAGCCAACAGGTACTTGTTCCTTCATATGAGAAAAGTGTTAGGTTGGTTGGTGCACCCTGAAACCTGGTTTAATTCAATCCCTTAGGTGTCGAAATGTTTTGCCACTGACCATTCCAAAGTGTTAACCCTTCAGGCTCTCTGCTTCTTTGTTTTTTGGTGTCTTTTTTGAAACTGATACTATAAACCCATTAATCATCCTTTCTTAGCTTTGGCTGTGTTGTTCTCAGGCTGTGTTGCCTGAAATGTAGCTTAGTTATTAGCATATTTCATTTTATTAACATAAGGACTTCATGACCCTCATTTGGTTGCGGTTCTCAAATTTATAACCTTTGAACCATCTTTTCACCATTTCCAATTATTCAACAACATCATGCCTCTAATATGGTCTTCTCCGTCATTATTATTTCACTGTTGTGCACCTTGAATAATTCAATATTTGATATTGAGATTGTTAACGTTTTACTCCATGGGATAAGGTTGATATATCTCATGGGATATGGCTGATGTACCATGTACGACCAGTGTAGATCCTGCTGACTGATGCATATAAACACTGTTTCTTAGTAAAAAAATAACCTAATGAATCTAAAAGCAAAAAAGTGTAGACCCTGATCAGACTGCTGATTTGGATCTACACTATCTGCACATGGGATAGATGTTGACATGGAGTATTAAAGGTGAAGAATATGTAGGTAACTTAATATTATCAAGCTTTCATTTTTACATAGAAAATTACTCATTTATTTCATTCCATATTTAATTATCAAGCCTCTAATTTTATAAATTATTTAATCATCACAATCCAACAATTCTCTTATCATGTTCTACAAAATGACAGGTATTATTATCCTGTACACGTATATAACTATTTAGTGTAACATTTTTTCCTTTGTAGCAAAATGTTAAGGCAGCAATTTAATATCATTTATTTCTAGATATTTTAACTGCTTGACTTTATAAGTATTTCAAAAGTGCAAACAGACAGATGCATTTACACATGCAAAGAAATCATTTTTATTTATTTGAGTACAATTAGAGTAAGGCTTAATAAATTTTAAAAATTTTAACATTTCTTTTTTTTCTCAATGACTAGTCTAGTCTTGAATATAGTGAATCATTTAAATGTTACCTTATATGTAACCATTTATATGTTACTTAATATGTTACTTTTCATAACCTTAATTAATTTCATTATTTGTGAACTGCAAGAGATTTGTTTCAGTGAGATTTATGTGTATTTTTAAATAATCAACATTTTCTGCCAAAATAATAGCTTGGAAAGCACACCAAATCAATACAGATAGTACAATTTCAAAATATATTTTTATTATTTATTTGCTACATCTTATTATGTACAGCATGGAGAGGGTCGTCGTATTTCTGTGCACAGAGGTGGGGAACCAGCTGCTAAATCTAAGATTGAGGGGCCCACCCACAAGATCAAGGACAAACCAAAGAATCAGAGCATCATTGAAGGTAATTGGTTAACCCTTTCCTTGATATATACGCATTTTTTACGCATGTGTATCTATACAGGAAAGGGTTAAAGGGATGCAAACTAGTTTTTTTAAGGTGGATAAACAATCCAGACTCATTAATTTGGCTTAGATATTTGAAATATTTTAACATAGTAAACTCTTATCAGACTGCTCAACTGTTCAGGTTCTGTAATGTTCACTATTCAGCTAACCTTTAACCCTTTCCTTGATATATACACACTTTTACGCATGTGCGACCAGTGTAGATCCAGATCAGCCTCACATCTGTGCCGTCTGATCAGGATCTGCACTGGTCACATTTTGGTCAGAAATAACCTAACGAATCAAAAAACGAACAGTTTAGATCCTGATCAGACGGCACAGATGTGCTGGCTGATCTGGATCTAAACTGTTCGCCTTAGCAATAAAGGTGTTTCTATACAGGAAAGGGTTAATGTTATGAACTCACATTTCTATTAATTAAGATTGGTATGTTTATTGTTGAAAAGGTTTATGTTACAGAATGTATGATCTGAACTTCTTAACTGAATAGCTAAAAGTGTAGACTGAACAGATTGCAAAGACTGATATGAGTCTACACTAGTTGAAGAACAACGAATGTTGTGCTTAGCACTTTATGGGTTAATTGATTCAATTAATCAACTTTAGTAAAATCCAGTTGCAAAAATGACTGGACTGGCTCACACAGAAGGGTGAGTGTAATACATGAATTTAGAGGGTAAAAATTGTCCTTTAAAACTTGACCAATCAGATTATCATGATGTCACAGTCACATGTCTTCAAAGACATCTCGTAGAAAATTTGAACATTAGTGGGACAAATAAAATGTAATCTTTATCCACAGATAATCTTCGTTTACAAGTGGTCATATGCATTTGTTGGACTACATTGTTATGTTCTATTTTTAGGTGAACCTTTAAGAATCAAAATCCCTCTGGATGTTCTACCAGATCTGCCACCACCATCCATTAAGTTTTTCCGTGCCGGACGTGAAATCCGAGAAGACTCGCGCACAAACTTTGCCATCAAGGATAACCAGGCATTGCTGCAGGTGCAGAAGACAAGGTTCGCTGATGAAGCCAAATACTCTCTAATCTTGGAGCAGGAAGGCGAAGTTGTTGACAAAGTTGTCTGGAGTGTCTTCATTAAAGGTACAGTTGACGGTGTATTTTTATCACATTGTAATTTGTAAAAACATAATTATGTATTGCCTCAAACATTGAAGTACAAGAAGAAAAAGAATTTTTTTATTTTGCAAGGAAATAGAAAAATAATGTTGGAAGAGACAGGATACTTGTAGAAAGATTTAAATAAACCCTGCTTTGATTTATTTTAGATCCTAAGGACCAAGCAATGGACTTCCGATCACTTCTTAAACACAGGTATGTCAATTTTATGTTACCATGGTTATAGTCGTTAAAATTGTCAGCAGAAAATCAGATGATGATGGATATTGGATTAATTGTGCAATTTGCTTGCCACAGAAGGATTCATTGATAAAAGATAAGATCTTTTGGTGCATGTACATGAAAGCAAATAAACTGTCTGCCATGAACATTATGTGCTTTACATAACATATGAACAAAAAATGTGTGTTATTTGTGTAGAAGTATTTTACTTGACATGCATTGGGTATGCATTAAAACAATTATGTATAATTATGAAATATGTATATTGAATAATATTACAGACACTGCAGCTTTAGATCTTTGATAACCTTTGTATTGCAGCCATTTTCTTACTTTGTTTAACGATGAATATTTACAGCTCTTCTACTCATAAGGATTGTACTTTACAATATCAGTTATTGAACACTCAACCGACTAAATAATTTGCTTATTTTGTGCTCTCTATTCTAAACAGAGTGCACACCAAGTGAATAGTGTACTGCAGGTGTGCACTTAATTCTAAACAGAGTTCACTCCAAGTGAATGGAGTGTACTGCATGAGTGCACTCTATTCTCAAAAGTGTGCACTCCAAGAAAATGGAGTGTCCTGCAAGTGCACTTTATCACAAAAACTGTATATGGATGTGTTGATGAATCTTTTGCAGGGAAGGTAAAGAGAAGAACAAAGATGAAGAAGATATTGACTGGGGAATGTTGAAACCAGGTGCAATTTACTTCTTAAATTCTAATCTTTGTTGTAAAATGTAAAAAAAACAAACAACCAAGGTTGAAAACATCAAAACTGTTAGCTTTAAAATCCTTATTTAATAACTTCTATAGTTTAATCAAAAATACATTATAAAAATTAAGAAACATATTGTTAAAATATTTTAACTTATGTTTTAAATAGATACTGAAGCAATTAATGTTGAAAATAATACGGCTGTTTCAGTCTTTTTTATCAAAATTTGCTTGAGATATTATAATTTATTCCAAATGTATTCAATTTTTTGACATTGAGGATATAAAAGAGTTGTTTTCATGGTTTTAACACATTTTAGAAATTCAAAGAGTTTGTAAAATATGTAAACTATGATGTTTGCAAGCTTGTACAGGAACATGCAATTGCAGAGCGGCATTAGAGCGGTCCCTTAAAATGTTTATTACATATATCTCCAAATCTCATTAGTGATCTCAGCTCATATTCAAAGTGATGTTGAAAAAAGCCCTTTACTCCATAGATACATCTTAAGTGCATGGACAAACAGTGTAGATCCAGATCAGATGGCACATTGGTGTCATCTGATCAGGATGTACATTGTTTGCTTTAGATTCATTAAGTTATATGTGACCAAGATACAACCAGTACAGATCCTTATCAGATGGCATGGATATGCCAGTTGATCTGGATCTACACTGGTCACACAGGCGCAAATGTGTATATATGGTGTAAAGAGTTAACTCATTTGCATTAATTTGATTTTTGATAATTTATTATTTCCAATTCCTTGTGTGGAGGATGTATGTTAAATTTGGACAAAAAATATTTTCTGTTTAATTCAGCTGTATAATATCATTTACTTTTTTCATGGCTTGGCTAAGTAATACAAAAGAAATATTAACATGCCACAAGATAACAATTTTTTTTTAACCCTTTCCTCCATAGATACACTTTTATTGCATGGGCGAACAGTTTAGATCCAGATAAGCTGGCACATCTGTTTGCTTTTTGATTTGTTTGGTTATTTCTGACCAAAATGTGACCAGTGCAGATCCTGATCAGATGGCAAGGATGTGCCAGCTGATCTGGATCTACACTGGTCACGCATGGGAAAAAAGGTGTATATGTGGAGCAAAGGGTTAAGCGATTCAAATATAAAAAAGTAATGTAAACCTTTACACATACACATTATGAAGCTTTGGAATAACAAGTTTTGTTGCAAATGTTAGTACCACAGATCGAAATGGTTGAGTTAAAACCTGTGAAAAAAGAGCAAAAAGGTATGTAAGCCCCGAGCCCGCCCAAGCCTTGCTGTATGCGCCAAATTGTCAGCCATATTTAAGTTCCATTTTTTTTTTGCACACAAACTTTTATTCCAAACCACATTTTTCTTCATCTCTTATTAACCATTTACTCAAGAGATAATTACAATGGTAGAGGCAAAAAACATAGATCCAGATCAGCTGGCACATCTGTACCATCTGATCAGAGTCCTTTTTTGATACATTAGGTTATTTCTGACCAAGATGTGACCAGTGCAGATCCAGATCAGATGGCACATGTGCTGGCTGGAATGGATCTACACTGGTCACACATGCATAAAAAAGGTAAATAGGGAGTAAAAGGTTAATCAGTATAAATTATATTTCTAACTACTTTATCCCTTAAAAAATTTGCTGACTATCTATATTTAACCGCCAGCGAATTCTAAAATGCATTGTCAAGGATTACACTAGGCATCAGGATTTCAGTCAATATTGAATTATGTTCTTTCTGCACATCCATAATTAAAGGACTATTAAAACAAAGTAACGACAGATTTGTGTATTTTGTTCTTCTTTCTGTCTGTGACATGAAGTAACATTTATGAACCTTTTCCTCAAAATGTACACCTTTTATTGCATGGGCGAACAGTTTAGATCCAGATCAGTGGACACATATGTGCTGTTTGATCAGGATCTGCACTGTTGGCTTTTGTGACAGAAATAACCTAATAAACCACAAAGGGAACAATGATGCAAATCTTGATCAGACGGCACAGATGTGCCAGCTTATCTGGATCTAAACTGTTCACCCTTGCAATAAGGGGGTATATATGGAGAAAAAAGGTTAAAAATGTGAGTATGGAACAATTTAAGGAACATAATTCAAGATGGACTGTTAAAGGCAAGCTTCTGCTTTGATAAACAATTCAGCCTTCTTTGTTCTCATCATTTTCTATGTTATTTTATATGTTGTCCAAAAATGCTTTTTGCATCAGTACACGCTCTTGTCCAATGAATTCAGGGGCACAGATTTCTAAATTTGATTTTGATTTTATGGATGAGTTGTCTGTTCATTTTTTTTTGCATAAGATGAATAATGGTGACTATCAACTGTTAGATTTGTTAACCCTGTACTCCATGAGAGTAGATTTATATACCATGTGTGAGCAGTGTAGATCCAGATCAGACTGTGCAGATGTGGAGGGTGATCTGGATTTACACTGGTACTGCACATTTAAAAACAAGCCATATCCATGAATATAGGGTTGATGTTTATTATCATATGCCAATAAAAAATTGCCTGTGGCTCAAATTCTGATATAAAACTTTTTTGTTATTTTCAAATTTTATCAAGAAGGTGGTGGTTGGAAGTATGTGGGGGTAGACCTTATATTTAATGTAATGGGTGTGTTTATTTAGCAGATTTTAATTTAAAGATGCACTTGATTATTCTAGTTCTGGATAATGAAGTGTTAGGAACTAGACATGTTGACTTTGTTTTATCCCTTTACTACATGGATATTATACCTTTGTTGCATGGGTGAACAGTGTGGATCCAGATCAGCCAGCACAGCCATGCCATCTGATAAAAATCTGCACTGTTTGCTTTTAGATTGTTTAGGTTATTTCTGATCAGTATGCAACCAGTGCAGATCCAAATCACAAGGCATGGATATGTCAGCTTATCTGGATCTACCCAGGTGGCACATGCATTAAAAAGTGTATACTTGAGTAAAGGATTAAATACAACACTGGTGTCCTTGAATATAACATCATCACACTTTCAATTGTAACTAAGTTATCAGCTGAATGATTGCTGTTCTGCTCCTTCCTTCTCTGTTCTCTTCAAATTGAACTGTATTTTCTTTCAGACGAGCCTGCGCCCAGTACGTCAACTACTAAGTTTATATCCATAGCTTGCCTTTGATTTGTGTAGTATGTCTGTTGGTGTTGGTATTTTATGGTATAAAGACACGAGGTTATAAACACTTTTCCCATAGTCTCGGATGACATTTTTCATCCACATGACAGTAACATTGTAAGAGTTTGGAACTCTTTTTTTATCATTTGATTGCAATATTGCGTATTTCTTGATATGGAAATGACACAGGATCAAACCCCAGAAAATTTTAACCATTCAATAGCACATCTTGTAAGAAAAATGTAACTGTAAGAATTAAAAAAAAAATTCACCGAAGTAGATTTCTATATTGAAATACTATGGGAAAAGTGTATTATTTCATTGTCTTTGTGCCTGTTGAAGGGAATCTGTACTGTTCAGGTCATACACAGTGTATGAATATAGTATTGTCTGAGACTTTATACTTTCTGTTTGAGAGATTAGAATTACAAATAATTTCTTTTTTATTGAGAAAAGGGTTAGGTTAAGTTAAAGAAATAAAAAAAAATCTGCCAGTCTCATCAGCATCTGCAGTGTTTGATGTACAGTTAGTAAACACAATTAACCCTTTCCTCCATAGACACACCTTTATTGCATGGGCCAACAGTGTAGATCCATATCAGCCGGCACATTCATGCCGTCTGATCAGGATCTGCACTGTTCGCTTCTTGATTTGTTAGGTTATTTCTGACCAAAATGTGACCAGTGCAGATCATGATCAGACAGCACGCGTAAAAATGCATATATATGGAGGAAATGGTTAATACACTTATGTAAAAACACTGTTAGCAATAAAAGGAATGATTCAATTTGAAAACAAGACAAGTCCATAATTATTAGATTAAAGGTTAAAAGTATCATGGACACAGTATGTTTACTGGGTATGACATTTCCACCAAAAATATATTGAAATAAAATGTGTGAGATTCCCTTCAAAATTTATTGTAAGGTTTCTTGTAGTTGTGATAAAGACACAAGGTCATAAAACAGAGATTGAAGAGCAGTCTCAAATCTCAAGCATCTGGGCTAAAGGTTATAAAACTGAGATTGGAAACCAGTCTCAAATCTCAAGGATCTGTTTGGCTGAAATGGTGACTGTTGCCATTTCAGCCAATCAGATGCTTGAGATTTGAGACTGGTTTCCATGCTCAGTTTTATAACCTTGGGAACATATTCTTTGCAATGGATACACGTCACTAAATTAAATCAGCCCAGTCTGCACTACTAAATTCCTAATTGGTTGATATTGAGCTCAGTCTCTAAAGTGACCAATCACAAGCCAGCATTTTGAGACTGGTCCTCAAATCTCAATTTCATGATCTTGGGCACAGAATCAAATGGAATATCAGAATCTTCTCATGAAAGGTCTATTCCAGTTTGATTTTAATATATATGTATATGTACCAGTGTTTTGTGATTATTTCCAAAAAATGTCTTTTGGTTTTACAACTGCAAGCGCTAAAAAGATATATTAAACTGCATACTGAGCTAGGCTGTAGAAACTGCAAATGCAAAAGCTCCCTTTAGTTTAGATGCACCGAAAAAGATGTCGTCATTAAGTATGGAGAATTTACAAGTAAGAAATAGAACAGTTTTTTTGTCTATGATAAAGGATTGAAGATTGTTTGTGAAATGGGGGTTTGATAACTGGTTGGGCAGGTTATAATGCTCAGCTATTTTGAATTAACATTTATTGTAAAATAATGATTTATTTCTATTTTGTAATTAAAAAATATGTCAACATTTTTATTTAATATAAAGTTTATGTAACCACTGACTTGAATTGCTGATATTAGTTCCAAATTAATAAATAGTTTAATAAATTATTTTTCTATTGGATTTGGAGGCTTGCAGAAGTCTATGAAGCTTTTTATGTACCTTAGATTCCGCTGAAGTAGAAAATAAAAGTTGTATACATTACTATGTAGAGTAACCCTGTCATTGAAATTAACAGTATAGAAAAGCAGGATCTTATACACAATTCAATTATATTAGTTTGCATTAAAGGTGTGCATTATTTTTAGCTAGCTAGCTTGAGGTAGGTATAGTCTTTATGACATAGCCAGAATTAAACCTTTACTCTATGGGATATAACTCATATTCCATCGGACGATTACTGTTGATCTAGATCAGTCTGCACATCCAAATGGGGTCTACACTGCTCACTTCTTGCTCAGAAAAAAACCTGATGCATCTAAAAGTGAACATTGCAGATGTTGATCAGACTGCAGGAGCAGGTTGATCTGTGCCCAAGGTTATAAAACTGAGCATGGAAACCAGTCTCAAATCTCAAGCATCTGATTGGCTGAAACGGTGACCAGTCGCCATTTCAGCCAATCAGATCCTTGAGATTTGAGACTGGTTTCCAAACTCAGCTTTATAACCTTCAAACCTGGATCCACAATGGCTGCACATAGTATAATAAAAGTCATATCCGTGGAGTAAAGGGTTAAGCATAGGCAGTAATGCTCAAATATAAGCACAATATTATGCCAATTCGCACTTAATAATTGTAATGCTATGCATTGATACGTATAAAGCAACAATTAAGCTAAACTTGCTGCTCTGACCTCATCAATATTTTAAGATATTTTTTATGCAAATACAATTTTACAAAAGCGTTCAGCGCATAATTTTGTTAAGACTTCGCTGCTGTACACATTATCATAAGCATTGATGCGCTCTTAACATGAAAGTACTAATGTGTTATAATACGTTACCTTATGTTACCAAATATGTTACCTTATATTACCATTAATTTCAGTGAAGGCCAAAAATTGCATATGGTAACAAAATTGTGTTAGTTATTAAAAAATTATTCATTCTATTTAAAATTATGTCATTTTCAGTTGAAACCAAACGTCGCATGTCACAAATTGAATTGACTAAGATGACTTTGAAGAAGGTCGATTCTGACAATGAAGAGGATAAGGTAATCATTTGTTATATTGTTAGTTTGCTTGTTGTACATTGGTAACATGCACTAAAACGGGAACAAAAACTTCTAAAAATGATTTGGAAATGTAAGATGTGTTATCTTAGAAAATGATGAAACGTTTAATGTCAAGATTGTATATTCTAGTTGGAGGAAAAATACTTTGAAAATAGTCCATTAAAACATGACTGATTGAAAATGAAAAACATTGGTTTTCAAGATACACAATATGAATAGGGTCATCTGGTAACGTATTTGGAAATGTACAGCAATGGTTAATAATTTATGCAAAGAAATTAATAACTATGTAAATATTTTAGCTCAAATTTACATGACAGGGGTGCAGCTAACAGATAGTTTTTATATGATTTTGAATATGTTACTAATGGTTAGGTCTACAGTAACTGTGCTTAATTGGTAACATATATGTCAGTGTATTAAGCTGTGTTCTTGATGCCACTCACAACTTACTGTGCTGTGCACTTGTATTGCTGTTTGGCAACAGTTTAGCGCTGTTTTGTGAAAACTTGCTATGGAATTATGCAATTTTACCTCAGTAACATACTATTAAAACACTTTCCGGACAATTCTATTAACATACATTGCTTTAATGGATATTTTTTTCATTTCAGAGGATAAGATATTTTCAGTACATGTATTTACTAAATCATTTTTATTTTTCTTCTGTACAAGTGTTGTATAACTACAGAAGAAATGTGTGTTTTGTTATCAACTCCATTTAATATGGGAATCTTTTTTAAACTACTGAGTTATTCAACTTTACACAGGGTGAGGTTCAGAGAGATTCTGTTCCCAGCTCCCGTCGGGAATCAGTCGGGTCAGAGTCTAGTATACCTTTAACTGACCCAGAGATTCTCAGATCACGCACACCTTCCATTGATATTGAGCATCCGTTACATCGTAAAATGTCCGAGAGCGCAAATGCTGCTGATTATGAGAATATTGAAATAAGATGTAAGAGCGGATCTCAGAAGAGGCGAATAAGTGGTCAAAATGAGGATAGCCCGTTTAAAGTTACACTTAAACGCAGAGAAACAGAAAAAGAGGTTTAATTATAGAACAATTTGCAGTGTTTGAGAAACATAGGGTATGCCAGTATAGATTTTGACAGTTTTGAAGCTACATGTACTTTAGAAGATGAAAATTTGCGGTAATGCGTAGGTTTTGATGAATTTGATGCTGTGTGTGAGAGTATGACATGAATTTGCTGCAATTGTTGGATATGACCTAGCTATCTCTTTACTCCGTAATTATATACGCTTTTTTAAACATTGTGCAATCAGTGTATATCAAGATCAGCAGGCACATCCATGCTATCTGATCTGGATCTGCACTGGTTTTATCTTTGTCAGAAATAACCTAATTAATCTAAAAGTGAACACTTTAGATCCTGATCAGATGGTTGATCTGGATCTAAACTGTTTGCCTATGAGTATCATTGGAGTAAAGGGCTTAATTGCTGAATATAAATACTTGGTAAACTATGCAAAATACTTGGTAGAAATTTGGATTAGGTAATAGTGTTAGTGGTTTGAAATGAGATAACCAAAACTGATGGGTAACTGTGTTTCATGCAGTTTGAATGATTATCCCTCAATTTGTATTTGTCATTTTAAACATTGATGAAAAGTATAAAGTAATTATTGATGATATATTTACACCATCAAACAGTAACTTTCACAGTGACTTGTGTTGAAGAAAAATATTAAAAAAAAGCTTTTGGTATTACATGTACACAGTTTTCAAGAAGAATCTGATATTTAAATCTAGGTTCAAATTTACTTGGCAAGACACATGTAATACTATAAACTAATTCTAAATTATCTACATATATTTGTTGCTATGAATAACCCTTTCCTCCATATATACACATTTTTACGCATGTGTGACCAGTGTAGATCTAGATCAGCTGGAACATCTGTGCCATCAGATCAGGATCTGCACTGGTCGAATTTTGGTCAGAAATAACATAACGAATCAAAAAGCGAACAGTTTAGATCCTGATCAGACAGCATGGATGTGCCAGCTGATCTGGATCTAAACTGTTCGCCCATGCAATAAAGGTGTATCTATGGAGGAAAGGGATCATAATGATAAGCCATTTAGTATATACTGCTGGTTCCAGACTCCTGTAGTAACTTTGAAACTTACCATCATTTCTGCCGTGAGTGATCTACACTTCAGGACAAAAGTTCTGTTTGGTAACTTAATTCCATGTACAGGTTTATTAGAGGAAGTGAACTTTAACCCATGGCAAACAGTGTAGATCCAGTTCAGCTGGATAAGGTTTACACTGAGAGCTTTTGTTTGTTATCGATTGTTTATGTGATTTCCAACCAAGAGGCAGCCAGAGAAGATCCAGATCTAATGACACATATGTGCCAGCTGATCTGGATCTATGTCTGTTGCCCCAGTGACGAAACATGTATATATGGACTAAAGGGATGACCCTTAGCAACTTAATCTTTTCCTCCATAGATACACCTTAATGGTGAGGGTAAACAGTTTAGATCCAGATCAGCCGGCACATCCGTACCATCTGATCAGGATCTAAACTGGTCCCCTTTTTGATTCGTTAGGTTATTTCTGACCAAAATGTGACCAGTGCAGATCCTGATCAGATGGCACAGATGTGAACAGAACTTTTGTTCTTGAGTATCTAATAGTTTGCTGTGATTGAGGTACATCTATTTTCAGGTGCCAGTTGCTTATCCATGTTTACATCTTCTTCTTTTCTGTTTATCTTATCAGGAGTTCTGTTATCTGTTTTTCATTTAATTATTTGCTCTGTTTTGTTCTGAACTCTGGTTAACAACTTGAGTCTTATAGTATATTATTAAAACAAAATATTAATAACCTAGTGACTGTATTTTGTAAAATGAAATAATCTAGTGACAACATTTGATGCAAGAATGAGAGAATTGGTAATGAGATTACTGTAGCATTGTGGTCATGGATTTACTGGTTCGTGGATTTTGCTTTCGCATGTTTAGTACTGGGAACTTGCACATGTTAACCCTTTACTCCATAGATATTACTTTTATGGCATGGGTTCACAGTGTAGATCCAGATTAGACAGCACATCCATGTCATCTGATCAGGATCTACACAGTTCTCTTTTTGATTCATTCATTCATTTCTGTTCAAGAAGCAAACAATGTAGATCCTGAAAAGATGGCATGAATGTGCCCGCTGATCTTGATCTTCATTTGTTACACATGCAATAAAACCTGTATATATGGAGTATAAAACACTTGTTTTTGATTTTGAGTATATTTATTTTGACATAGTGAGATATTTATAGAATGTGAGCTAATTAATTTAGCTAAGCTACTTGGAAGCCTAATCAAATTAATGAAATTCCAAACAAAAATACAAAGAAAATTTCAAAAATGAACACATGTTCAAAGAGTGAAATGATAAAATAAAACAAAACATATTGATCTCAAAATCACTCATACAATTAATGGAAACAATTATATTGTGCATAAAAACCTCGAGATGTAAAACAAATAGTGTAAAGATATTAAATGAAATACAGATCAGACTCTAAGTTTTTTTTTGTGTGAATTATTGTGCTCCAGTTAAACAAACACTTGCCCTACACCAATTTCACCCAATTAATGCTTGACCCAGTTTTAATATATTCTCTTCCATTTTGAAATCCAAAAATAGGCGAGTAGCCGACGCCAGTCCGTCGACGAATCAAATAAGCTTGAGCTTCCTAAAAAACTGTTAACAGTAAGTGCTGAAAAACTGGAAGCAATCGAGGGTCAACAGCAACAAAGACGGGCCTCAATGCAGGGACGCCGTATGTCGCTTGTCGAAGCGATTCCTGATTGGCCGTCTCTCAAACATGCAGAAAAAGAGGCCGAGGTATTTACAACCATGTTGTCGTCCAGTGTATGGAGTCTTGTGAATAAATTATCCAGTGGCTTTCAGCGGATACTGCAATCAAATCGTCTGTCCATTATTGTCGTTTTTTCTTTTGTTGCTGGCGTTTATGCAAGGCTTTTTATTAACATCCGTGGAAATGTCTTCTGTTCAAATAAAACCTAACATTCTTCTGTAACATTATGCTGTCTAATATAATTATTGATCATTAATATAACCTCAAAATATTTGTAACAAAAGAAACAATTAACAATTATTATGTTTTTCAGAAAATATAAGTGATCTTAATGTACCTTGTTGCCCTTTAGGGTATTCAGGTATATAAGAAATTTTAAGTTATTTCAGGAAATACCAATTAATTTAGTTACGTAAGGAAATAATATTTGATCCAGTTTTATAATTGGTGAACAAAAAGTGATTTAGTTTATTGTAGATTTTACATAAAAAAACTTTGTTTAACACATTAGAGTAAATAAGTCAAACGGATGGAGAAAATACGTGATGATATGTTCAAAACTATTTTGTATGATGTAATGTTCAAAAATACCATCAAGTCAAAAATGACTAAGTGTCATTAATACAATTTCGTAACATATTTTATAAATAATTTTAATACAAGTTAGTTTCTTTTGTTACAATTATGGTAAATCTAGGATGTTGATAGTAGAAAACCTCTTGGTATTGAAAGTGAGTTTGAAACATAAACTAACTTTTGGTGAGGGTACATTTTTAAGTTTACACAAATTGTGTTAGACTTAAAATATGCTGGAATCGGCAATGGAGTGAAGGAGAAAGTGAAAAGTTATCTATTTGATTATGAAAGCATGTTCTTGTTGTCTCGTCAGTGCTAGTGGTGGCCAAATGCAATAGTGAACAAATTTGAACTTTATTTTTTTTCTGCATTTCGTTGTATGAACTGTTGGAATGTTAAAACATAATTTGAATAAAAAACAAGGTTTTAATGTTAAAATTAGGTGTTAACATTCTGAGTTCGTACATCGTTGAAACTCAGAAAAACAAAAGTCAGTTCGTATAATTACAACCTTCGACAAACTTTTTGTTTTTCTTATTTGTTGATTTAGTATTTGTGATTTGCTCATAGTAATGACGCTATCTGAATACTAAAACACAATCACGTGATCTTAACCCTTTCCTCCGTAGACACACCTTTAATGCATATGCAAACAGTGTAGATCCAGATCAGCTGGCACAGATGTGCCGGCAGATCTGGATCTACACTGGTTGCACATGAGTAAAAATGTGTTTGTATAAAGGAAAGGGTTAATAAGCCAATCTGTGATTTTGAAAAAATGTTTAAAGGTTGTAATTATATTCAGTGTAGGTAATTACCTGATAGGCAGATTTTAAACTTTACTCGGAAAATAATTAAGAAAATAATACATAGTATCTATAGTTATTTTACCATTATGTTTAAATCATGATATACAATATGTGTTTTGTAACATTTGTTTATTTCTTAATATTGTCATAATGTTTGTAAAGAATAAAATACTTACCACAGGTTTGAATGAATGACCAGATTGAAAATGATGGTGTTGTGTTGCATGCTAGCTTACAGTGCTGCTTCATTAATATGTACCATATGATATTGAAAGCAACGCAGAGCCACTCATGCACAAGTAGAGTAGTAGAAGCTTTGCAAAATAACCATTTTGGCCAGGGGCATTTAACCCTTTCCTCCATATATACGCATTTTTACGCATGTGTGACCAGTGTAGATCCAGATCTACATCCATGCCGTCTGATCAGGATCTGCACTGATTGCATTTCAGTCAGAAATAACCTAACAAATAAAAAAGCGAACAGTTTAGATCCTGATCAGACAGCACGGATGTGCCCGCTGATCTGGATCTAAACTGTTCGCCCTAGCAATAAAGGTGTCTATGGAGGAAAGGGTTAAATTGTAAGGGTGTCATTATATTTAGGCATAAAAATGAAAGAATTCAACTGTGTACAATAAAGTAAGGTTTAAGGTTTGAACAAGATAAAATTGAATATGGTATATAAGTATGTAAAAAATATATGTTTACATAGAATTGTGTTGATTACTAGTGAGGAGAAAATGTTTCTGGTATGTCCAGTGCTTTTGCATATTTTCTAGAATTACATCTTGCCAAAACACTACCAATGATATGTGTTTTTTTTTAATTTGGAAAATACAAGTTTTATTTAAATACAACTGTTTGTTATTTCATTTTATTATAAAATTATTTTAAGGCTGAAATTACATTACATCTATATATGCTTATGATATTGCAGTTAATTTCTGTTGTAATAACATAATTTCTTCTACATGAAAATATGCAAATCTGGATGTTTACTGACAAAACATTTTGTCTGTTTTAGATTAGGACAGTCCTAGAACCCTTGTAGAAATGAAGTGTTGTTGTTGATTTGGTTTTTATTTCTATACCATATAGAGAATATAGAGAATCAGCAAGTTGAAAATACAAGCATTTACCATAAAACTGGAATAAACTGCAGATGGCAAATTTTTATTAAATTTTTCTTCATATTGATAGCAAAAATAAAAACATACAATTAATGCAATACCTAATTGGACCATTATCAGAAAATATTTGCGTCTGCAAAAATGGCTGGTTTGAGAGTATTTGTTTCGTGTTTGGAACAATATATGTTACGTCATACAAATGAAGTGTGTGAATATAAATGACATACATTTTAACAAACATAAATAACACTCTCTAATTTTTACACAGTAAAATATGGGTAACAGTTCTTTAACCTTCTAAAGATAGTTTCCACCCATATTTGATTGTCGTGGTCATACTTCAAAATGTGAACAATGAATTTGGTAACATATTATTTTAGAATGAAGTAATTAACAAATGTGTTATTAGAGAAACAAACTTTTTAAAAAAAGTATCAACAGCAACAATGACAAAAAAGCAGACTGTTGTATTTTTGTTCAAACTTTCTTTTATTGTCAGGAAATGTTAAAATTAAATGTGTGATGCTTTGATCAAAAGAAATATGACCTGTTATCTGAGAAAAAAATTAATTATATTGTACTACTGGCCATGCACCTGTAAACACTAATAAATTAATTTACTTCTTTTCCTTAAATTTGCTTTGAATTTTTATTTTGTTTTCTTGTATTTTCTTTGAAATACTTCCAAATTTACTGTTTGAATATTTTCATTTAACAGTGTTGCAGAGCCACCTCCTGGTTTGCTTTTGACTCGCCTTCACTTTCTTTGTATTTAAATAACCACCTTTGTAAAATGAATCATTGTTTATGGAAACCTTTTATTTTAAAATTATTTTATTAATCCAGTTTAAATTACAAAACTTGAATACATTTGAAATTTGGAATAAAACATTTTCTCTGGTGTAAAAATTCTCAATTTTGAGACTATTTTTAATGGGGTTCATGAACAAAAACACCATTTTCTGTCAATGACCTTGGCAGCAGTGCAATTGTAAGCTACTTTTTTGTTGGGCTTGCTTATTGGGGAAAAATGACTGGAACTATTCCAAGATCTTACAACATTGCAATAATCATTATGATGTCTTTAAAATAGTGGAGTAATTAAAAGGGGAGATGTTAGTGAAAAAAATGTTAGTTAACTCTTCTTGTCCATTCTCAAAGTTACCTCTTATTTGAGTAACATATGTTTTATGAGAACCATTTTTTTTCGGTTAAATATCTTTGAACAAGCTATATTATATTATTGAGACTCAACACTGGTCTACAATCTAAGGCAGCTGATTGGCTGAATTTTTTTACAGTCTTCAAATTGACCAATCACATGGAAGGCATGTAAGACTGGTCTCCAATCTTAAGCTTCTAAAATAGTTATCTTTTAGATGATTATGTTTTTGTAATTATTGGTTACTTAAACAGTGAGTCATCATTTCAAAGGTGGATATTTTAATAACATCAATGGGTTAAACATCGTTGTTCAATTTTAATTCAGCTGCCAGAAAAATGGCTTCGAGAGCTGGAGGATATCAAAGTGCGCGAGGGCAAGGACAAGGTTGTCTTCTCTGCCCAATTCTGCAAGCCAGATCAGCCATACCGCTGGTACAAAAACAAGCAAGAGATCTTCCTCGGAGACAAGTACCACTTTGAAGTTATCGGAGATGAATATAAATGCACAATTAGCAATATTAAACTGGAGGACAATGGGAAATATATCTTGGAGTGCGGCAAGGGTCCCCTTAAGACCTCCGCATGGTTGTATGTTGAAGGTAAGAAACAAATCATTAAGATTTTAGTTATTCTTTTAAGATGTTTAGTAAGAATTACTTATTCTAAAATTCAACTGTTGGTTAGTTTAACATGTGGATTAAGTTTCAAACATCTAGCCACAGGGAAATTCTTGCCTATTTACCAAGTCTCATTCCTGTTTAGGGTAAACATCAGGGCCCAAGATCATAAACCTAATGTTTGAGATCAGTCTCAAGATTTGAGACTGATCTCCAGATTTAGTTTTATGATCTTGGGCACAGTATGGAACTGCACTATACACATATAGTGTGCTTAATCCACAAATTGTGTATTTCAGAGAAGCCACCAGAGTATTTCTTTACGCAGAAACTGCCCGCTACTTATGGCATCCAGTCCAGGAAGGAGGGTATGCTAGAATGCTTTGTCAATGATGTAGCTGCCAGAGTCAAGTGGTTCAAAGATGGAAAAGAAGTTGAGGTAAGAAGTACAATATACATGTATGGGAAAACTATGGAAAGCATTTAGCACCATAATTTTGATTTTAGTGAAACTGCACATATCTTCCTTTTATTTTCATAGATTCAATAAATTCAATACTGAAACTGAACAATAATTAAAAATTTCCAGTGGGACTGTGAATTAGCATTTCACCTATGGAGTAAGGAATTAACATGCTAACTGCTATCCACATCAATCATGGTTTGAACAGTGTAATTTTTGCTATGTATTTATTATTTGCACTCAGAGTTTTCTGCACCAGAAAATATATCCATACTTCTATCGCAGATTCATAGAATGCACTCATCCATGTTCAGAAAGCATTAAATTAAATAGATGGTTATTTTCACTTTGTTATTT
The DNA here is from genome assembly GCA_038501625.1 of Corbicula japonica. NCBI lineage: Eukaryota > Metazoa > Mollusca > Bivalvia > Venerida > Cyrenidae > Corbicula > Corbicula japonica. Next base: position 2,035,608 of record JAZAYU010000081.1, read on the forward strand.
TGACTTTTGAAATGCCACTTTTGCCAAACTGCATTAGTTAACAACAACACTATCTTGACTCAAAACACTTTTCTACACATCAACACTATTTTTATTTGACAACAGCACTTTCTTTACTTGACAACAACACTATCATTACTTGACAACATTGCTACCTTAACACAATATATGGCCGATCAGTGGACTGTTCATCATAAACCTCTTTTTCACTTTCCCCAGAAGAAACATTTGCCAATTCTTGATATTCATATGTCCTTTTCTTGTTCCTAAGATATTTAGACAGGTTGGCATCTCCTTGGTAGTGGGTTGGAGTCCGAGCCCCTATGCGCCTTGGTGGCTTAACCAAAAAAGAGGCTGCCTTAGCCTTTGATTGTTTTCGATACATTAGGGGGTCATTGGTGTCAGCTAAGCCATGGTTTTCTTCCTTTTCATGGAGATTATCTAGCCAGCGGGGATGGAAATGATCATTAGCAGCATGTGGCTGAGCCTCTTTGTGATGTTCTTTTCGACGCCTTGCACTTCTGATACTTTTCTTTCTAGTGGGAGTTCTGGTGTGTTTCCGGTTAAATCTTGGCTCATAGTAGGTAGCATTGATCCAGTCTTCAACATTTCTTGTTGGACGAACAGGTTTCTGCAAGCTGATTGGCCAAGTCCTGTGGGTTTTTGTGTCTTCTGCTTGCTCATCCAGAGGTTTATAATAGTCTTGACCTTCACCTTTTGCTCCTTCAAGGTCAAGTTGTAATAGGTCATACTGGTCTCCATACTGGTGTTTTTTCTGCCGTTCAGAAAGTAGGTCAAGTGGTTCATTGGAAGGTGGGATTCTTTTCCTGTTCTTGCGCTTTTTGGAAAGGATATATTTCCGGTTGGTTCTGGGTGCAAAGAACCAAAAGAGAAAAGTCTGTAGGCATGTAATGGAGCCCTCTGGAATGTCCCTGGTTCCCCAGATGCTACGCTTTATCAAGTCCTGTGTTGGTCTGGTGGGGACACGGAGCTTTACTAGGAGATCGCCACTTGTAACAAAGAAAGTCTCAAACATTTGGGCCGTAATCACAAATACTGAATTCCTGGTAGAAAAGCCACTATCGTACAAGATATGGTTGTCAGGTGTGGTTATTTCTTGTCCAGCCATTATCAGACGGCAGCTGGAAATGGCGTGACCCGATTTCATTTCTATTCTATGTTTCAAACTTTTCATTGAGTGATTCACATCTGTCATGGTTTTGTAAATAACTCCGTCCGGCGCATGGATGAAAATTGGAAAACGTTCCACTTTGAGATAAAGCATTTTGTTTATGTCTTTAATCACATCTTTCAGTTTTCCATGGTCTGGTAGTTTATAGTGACCAGTTGCAATTTCATACAGACTGGCGTTGGGTACACCAATTTCTTCTAACCTTTCTTTAATGTCTTTGATTTTCTTAGTTGGAACCACTTTAATATTTTCAACTATACCATTGCCGATACTAACTTTGAGAGGAATTCCAAACATCATGTCCCTGTCCACATTTGTCATTGTAATGTTCATCATAATGACTGTATTCTTTGGCACATATCCAATCGTGGTGGTAAAACTCAGCTGATTCTCATTCCGATACAAGCGAATCAAGTCAACCGGAACATCTGTGTAGCCATGAATCATAAATGCCACAACTGCCCATCTGTCAAACTGAGAGACGTTTATTTCATAATTTTCGCCAAGCTCCGTCACAACCATTACACGCTGCATATTTATATCGCTATGTCTGCCAACAGTGTTAAGTTTCAGAGTGTCACCATTACGTATTCCATAAAATCCAAGGCAGTACTCCCAATTCAGTGATCTTTTGTTGTGTTGGAAGATGAGCAAGTGGATTGGCACATACAGTTCATGCATTGTCACATGTTCTTTGCCATGTTTGCTGAAAGTACGACCAAAAACACGGTAAATTAGGTCACTTCCTGTGCTACATCGGTCCACATAGAGGCGATAAGTTTTACCCCAGAATGTTTCAACACTAACAATAAGGTCAAAATGTACTTGGATCAAAACATGCATTGTTGTCCCGTTACGCACTCTGTACTCGTAAATTCTGCGGGAGTTTTCCATAACTCGGTCTCGATAAAGGATGTCCTGCTGATCGATTGGAATCCCCTTGACCCTTTTTATATAAGTTTTTACCTCGTGTACAGTACACATTGGCTCAGCACTTATTGGAAATTTTGTGCTCAACTGGTTAATTTCAACAATTAGATTTAAACTCTTTTTTGGCATCACCATTATTACGCTTCCAGGTTTCAGTATGAACACATCTTTCATTTCCAGAGGCATTTTTTCACCGGCTTCCATGACCATGATTTTCTCATTTTCTCGATTGAAGTGTAACTTCTGTTCAGCGTACTTGACTAGTTGGAAGAGGGTGTCATCAGGCCTTGGAGTGAAAAGTGTTAAATTCTCATGTTGTGTGTATGTCCAAATAGCAATTGACCTTCCCAGAAATCCGTTGACGTCGATGTCGGTGTACTCGGACAGGAAGTCAACGGAATCGTCTGATTCGAAATCAGAATCACTGCCACTCTCCATGATTGCATCATACTGAAAGAAATGACTCGCGATTAAATCACTGCACGACAAGAGGAGAGGAAATTATGTCATTTCTTAAAAATCAATACATGTGTCAGGATATAACATGGGCCCAGTTGCACAAAACCTTAATTTGCTGTTAAGCTATTGGGCCATTAATTCATAGTGAAAATGACCTATTTTGATTTTAATATCATGCCATGTGTTAGTTCTCTAACAGTGACCAAACAATTCTTTAACAACTGTTTCATACTTCATTTCAATATGTTTTATCTTTTTGTATGTTATTATAATAATTAAATCATTATTTGAACATAAACCATCAGCACTTAAAAAAACAACTGTGATATATTATTATCCATTACAAATATTACCTAATGCTTTGTATTCCAATTTTATCATATTTCCAAGTCACTATGTAGAAAAATATAACCATTTCATTTTTCTCAAATGCAATTTTTTTATTCTTTGTTGCTACAGACATATAATTGCCGTAATTTATTTTATTCATTCCATTCTCTCAGCTGTTAAAATTTAATTACAGAGGAGAAAAAGATAATAAACATTTGCTTTTGTGTGCGGGAATGTCCTTGCCAAGCTTATACATTCAGTATGACAATAGATCAATGATTGCGATTTGAAGTCAAGTTTAATATTAAAAGTTAGGAACAAATTATTCTGTTTGATACACATTTATGACTTTAAGCGATACAGATAACTTTAAAAAGGAGAAATAGGATCTCAAGATACGATGACAAATTTGATTTAAGTATTGTCGAAGAAGTAAATCAAATAAATCTAAATCTTTAAGAACTACTTATGCTGTAAATTGATATTCATTACTTGTTAGGAAACCAAAACCATTTAAACTGTTTAGTTTGTAACAGTTATAAGGGTATAATTTAAATAAATTAAATACTGGTTAAAGTACACTGACCTATGAAGACAAAACACAGTTACACCTTAACCAGTTAACCCCACACACTCTATCTAAAGAATTAGTATCACCTGGCACATCCATGCCATCTGATCTGGATCTACACTGGTTGTTTTTGGTTAGAGAAAACCTAATAAATCTAAAAGCAAAAAGTGTAGATTCTGGTCATGTGCCACAGAACCATGCAACTGATTTACATGCTCATTAATAAAACTAGCTTATTTAGTGGTTGATTATTTAGTAAATCAGTTACACACTAGGGGAAAAATTCAACGATGAACAAGTACTGATTTGCACAAGTACTGATTTATGGATCTTCACTTTAGGAGACATGGTGCTAAACATTTTGGAGGTAATGATTATAAGACTACCTGCGGGCAGACAGGTTCAAGAGTGACCTTTTTTACTTTAATATAATTTAATAAAACTGACTGGCTATTTGGTTTATAACTTCAGTGATTTTGACAAACCTGAGGTGGATATAATACTGCCTAAATTTTATTACAATATAAACAAAAAAATACAGTAACAAAAAGAATACTTAGCAGTTACATACCTGCATGCTATAACCGGGCGCCACCAAGTCCCTGTAAAGCATGTCTTTCGTCTGACGATATAATTCTGCCATCTTTCACTTTATTTAACACTTAAAACAACTTGGTTAAATATTTATGTCACTTTTTGCTGAATAACAACAGAAAATGTTCATGTTTTCAACTTTGATGATATCTATGCTACTTTTACAAGAAATGAAATAAAAACATTTTCTTTTCCTTGTTAGATTTTTAAAAGGTCTCATGATATTAGGTGTAGAGTCAACAGTTCAAACAACACTTTCAAAATTCTTAAAATCATTCCACTTTTGTACCCTTTGTTATTAAAGCTATTGTTTTGGACACAGTGAATAAGTTTAATCAAAGACAAAGGTGCTTGAGTCTCTTATTTCTCTGGGTTGTAACAGTGGAAAAGTAAATATTTGGTTCAGGTCATATTTTGGGTTGGATATGTTGCAATTGTACAAAAATTAATTTAATTCAGTGCAGAAGTTGTAATTTTGTAATTCTCATCATTTTAGAGTATCAAACCAAATGGTTAATTGCTGTCTAATTACAGGTATCAAATTCAGTTTGACTCGAAACTTTTTACCGAAATAAATTCAAATCTTAAATAAATAAAAAAAAAAACAAATGAAATTTCTTTGAAATCACAGTAATCTAATCTGATAAGAGTATGTTGAAAATGAGGCTGTGGTCTCCAAAATAAACCCTGGGGAATCTGATGGAATTTAACCATTTACTCATAGGATATGGCTATCCCATGAATGAACAGTGTAGATCCAAATCAGCTGACATCTAAACAACATCTACACTGTTAACTTCTTGGTCAGAAGTTACCTAATCATCTAAAATGAACCCATATGATATGAAGTAAAGAGTTAACCCTTTCCTCCTTATATACGCATTTTTACGCATGTACCACCATTGTAGATCCAGATCAGCCAGCAGGTCCATGCCATCTGATCAGGATCTGCACTGGTCGCATTTTGGTAAGAAATAACCTAACAAATCAAAAAGCAAACAGTGCAGATCCTGATCAGACAGCACAGTGTAAATCTGGATCTACACTGTTCACTTATGCAATAAAGGTGTGTCTATGAAAGAAAGGGTGAAGATGTAAATGCAAATTCCCGACAACCCATTCACCATCTTTCTTACTCACTTGCCATATCACTCCCACTGTAACTTAGTGATGGTTTTATTTGCCTGTGAAAGTCACAATGTTCCCATAAAGCTTTTTAAAACATCATTTAACTCTACAAAAAAATCAATATCAAATAGATCTTATTAAATCTGCAGACAAACAAACATTTTACTCCATATAAGCATTGTACACCTTGTGCGAACAGTGTAGACACAGATCAGCCTGAACATCCACACCTTCTGATCAGGATCTGCACTGTGCTATTCGGTCAGAAATAACTTAAGAAATCAAGAGGCGAACAGTGCAGATCCTGATCAGACAGCATGGATGTGCATGTGATCGGAATCTACACTCTTCACACATTCCACAAAGGTATATGTATAGAGGAAAGGGTTAAAACATATTGTTTTTGATAATTCCAGTATGATCAAGGCAAGACCGAGATTCGTCGTCGTGAGAACCGCTGCATCCTCAGCTTCCCAGTGATGGGTAAAGAATACGAGGGGCACTACGAGTGTAAAATCACCGTCGGTGAAGCCGTCACTGTATGTGACCTCAAATGTGAAGGTTAGTATTCTGTCCTCTGATAATATATTATTTTATATAATAATGGCACAGGTGGAAGGATCCAGAATAATACACACATATGCAAGGATCTATTATGATATATTGTTATTCTCTGACCTTTTGATCTGACCTTTTGATTTCTAGGTCATTAGGGCAAAAATGAAGGTAACCATGACAAAACACTGGTCAAAGGTCACCTTTCATGCTCCAGTCATAGTAATTCAATGTTTTGTACAGATTAAGGCTTTTGAGTTAAAGTCAGAAAATATTGATGTGAGATAAAAAACATTGAGGGTTGTAGATCCTAATTAGGCTTCACAAATGTCCAGGCTGATCTGGATCTACACTGGGTGCCCAAGGGAAATAATCTATATCCCATGGATAAAAGCATTAATTGTAAATGTTACTTGCAGAACCTGAATGGGAGTTCATGAAGAAACTTGAGGATGTGGAGGGACAGGAGAGACAGAGAGCTGTCTTTGAATGTGATGTCAGTGATCCTGAGGCTGAGGTCACATGGTGGAGGGATGACAAGGTAAGGGTCAAGGCTCTTGTTTTATTAGGTGAAGGTCATTGTCAGAAAGGTTCAAAGTATATTGCTCAGAAAGGTCAAGGTTATTGCTTGATTAGTGCAGAGTTATTGCTTGATCACTTGTAGGTCAAAGTTATGCTTGTACTGAGCTTTTGAAAATATAGTGCTGAATTTCAGGAAACACCTTGCTTTTATAATATTAAAAGTTATTTACATTAAAAGATTGTCGTAGTTTTGAATTTCACAACATTAATAATCACCATTTGCATATATTAGTCCTTTTTAGGGTTGCTTTGTTTCAAGGAGATAAGAGAAACTATCTTTCTTTTTAAATACAGCTTGTGATCAAATTTTGCTGGTCTCTATTCAATGACCGAGTTTGCCAGTTTCAGTTTTTTCATGCAAACGGTAAACACATTAAGTTAGTAATGTTGTGAGAACAGAAACTACCACAAACGTCTTAAGGTGTTTCATTTCAGATGCACCCAAATTTTTTTTCACACAAATTTTGTTTCTGCTACAGTTCACTGTTTCTGATTCTCCAATATGTTGAAAATATTTTAACATCCTGTCTGTCCATGTTGACGGTCTTTTCTATAAAGCACAAAAATGTTGTTTCAATTTTTTTTATTCTCCGTAGCTTTTGTCTTATTGCCCGATATAGACTAGAATTAGTTGGAATTTCTAGATTTAGTCATTTTCATATAAAGTGTAGTTTCTGCATGTCCATAGTTTATTGTTTGCTGATTTAGTAAAAATTTTATTATTTTTTTATTAGAACCAGAGTTTCTATATTTATTATGTTTGATCTGTAGTAATATTTTTCTTTTATGTTTTTCTTTCCTTGTCTAACAGGGCGATGGTGAATATACGGTAATTATCATGAAAAAATAAACTCATGAACAGTTCATGACTTGATGCCATCAGATATATATTCACATTTTATAACAAACCAGTTATTTGTTATCCTACCACACAAAAAGGGCATTAGTGGGGGCTTTGGTATGTCCCAGATATAGACTTAAAAATGTGGGTATGTTTTTCATGCTAAGACCCTGGTATGCTTACAGCCCTCCAAAATAGGTCCTAAATATTCAAGGCAGTTTTGTAAAGAAACAAACAAAATCCAGCACATTTCAAAATCTCGTACAGATATATCCAGAGCTGCCAAAAGTGAAACCAGAGCTTCAAACCCCAGTGAGGGTGATTCATTTGTGACACTTGATTTGTAGATGAATTTCTTAGGTTATCTCAATCAATTCGCAGTTCGAGCACCATTAACGTCATGTTTCTACAAAATCTTTTTGTTATTGCATATTATTTTCATGATGGGCAAACTTGATTGAAGATTTCATAAAGAGCATGGGAATATTGATGTCTTCATCCAGTAAAGAAATGACTCTTTTGGACCCCATTACTGGCCCCTGTTACTAAGTACTTGTGGAGAACCACAGCCATGCTCTAAACCTGGGTGCGAAGACCACATTGTTTCCTGCTTTTCTCTGTTGTCCCATACTAATAGTATTTTAAAAATACCAAAATTTTATCCACAAATGTTTACATTATTTATTTTGAAGATCATTGTTGTTTTATATTATTTCTAGAACAGAATAAAGAGCAAATTCTCACAGAATTTCCTTCTAATACAAGAAATTTTTATCCTGTATATCACATCCATGGAATTCCATGGTTTTGGCCGGGGTGGGGTGGATTTCAGATGACTGGTTAAAATGCATATTAAACTTTCTTTAATCATTTCAGCTCTCAGTTTTTATTTTACAATAACAACAATAATTCTTTGTTTATTTAATAACCAATTGGTTAAATATTTACATGATTGTGTGAAGTTTATTGCTTCAGAGTCGATAACATGTCCTATGCTAGCCTGTTAATACTGGCCTATTAATACTGGTCTATTTAATGTATAATTTGTCTACTTATTAATGGCACTTAGGCACTTGCTATGGATTTCAATGAAGGGATAATAGTTAAAAAAATAATCTCTACTGTTTTCTAGATTAATTAAGACAGACTCAGTGCTTCTCTGATTGAATTGTGAACAATGTAGACCCTGATCAGATTGTGAAGATATGCTGGCTGATCTGGGTCTACACTGGTCACTTCAGATATAAGCCCCAGTTTGTTACAGTGCATCACATTTTAAACATTTAGATCTAGATGAACAGACTAAATAACAAAAACACCTTATTTTAAATGCCCAGATGAGTAATATGATACTGCCAACATTATGTCAATGTGTTCTTTTAACCCTTTCCTCCATAATTATACACACAATTTTACGCATGTGTGATGGGTGTAGATCCAGATCAACCAGCACTTTGGTCAGAAATAACCTAACAAATCAAAAAGTGAAAAAAGCGAACAGTTAAGATCCTGATCAGATGGCATGGATGTGCCGGCTGATTTGGATCTAAACTGTTGGCCCATGCAATAAAGTTGTACTTATGGAGGAAAGGGTTGAAGAACATTCAATTCTGAAGAGAAGTATCAACATCTTTTATTCCTTAATATGTTTATGTAAACAGGAAACTCATGGTGAAACTCAATTTTTAGAAGCAGTTCATACTTAATACATTTGTTAAACAAAAAGGCAAAACATATTGTTGTCAGTATCATATTTTGTTTAGTTTTTGTGTTTGTATGTGAAAAGAATTTTCAGGACTTTATAGATCTAGCTATTTAGCTACTGTTTTTACTGATCAATGATACATTGATAGCATTTATTGTCTGCAAAGTTATATTTGAACTGCATTTTGTCGTTAAGAAAGATTTTGATAATTTTTTTTATTGATGAAAGAGCAACAAATGTGGAATGACCTTGAGTGTTCCTAAATCCTGACCACATGTTGTTTTTATTTACTTGAGTTAAGTTTTTTGAATTTTGTAGATTTACAGCTGCTACAAATTCAGTCTGTTTCTGTTAAAAACAAATTGCTTTTAACCAGTTACTTCTTATATACAGATTTTGTCACATGTGTGACTGGTCTTAGATCCAGATCAACTAACAAATATGATCTGGATCTACACTCGTCGCATCTTGGTAAAAAATAACTCATTGAATCTGAAAGCAAACATTGTAGGTCCTGATAAGATGGCACAGATGTTCCTGCTTTTCTGGATCTACACATTTCCTCCATGGGATAACAGCCATATTCCATGGAGTAAAGGGTTAAACATAAAATAATATCATATGCCCTATGAATTTAAAGCATTCTGATTGGTTGAGAGCTCCGTACTCGCGAGTCCGAAAAAAGTGATAACTACCCCGGGAATTAATAACTACCTTTGCTATCATCATCATCATCATCATCATCATCATCATCATCATCATCATCATCATCAGAATGCTTTAAATTCATAGGGTATTATGATATAACAAGTAAATACTAATTCGTCCGAGGTCGATATCACACTACCCAGGTCCGCAAAACTACATATCGACCTCAACATTAGTATTTATTTGTATAATAATTGAAGGATCCACTGTTTTAAGATTAACGTGTTACCTGGTCCTAAATATTCTTGACTGCTTTGGAAACAAATACAAAATATTAATATTGTCTGTTGTGCATGTCTAGAATGAATGCCTAGGAGCAGTAAAAGATGTACTTTTATTTAACAGACTTACAGAAATGCCTAGGTTAACCTTTTTTTCTCCCTGGCAGACATATCACATGGGCGACCAGTTTAGATCCAGATCAGCCTGATCAGTCAGATCTGGATCTACACTGTATGCTTCTTGGTTAAAAATAAGCTAATGAATCTTAAAGTGACTAGTATAGATTAGACCTGATTAGATAGTATAGAACCTGATCAGACTTCCTGAATGTGCAGACTGATCTAGAGCTACCCTTGTCACACAATCCATGGATTAAAGGTTAATAATTATGTATTGGTATGTTGTATAATCTAGAAGTAGGTTCAGCTGCCTGGCTGCACATAAAAAACTATAATGAAGCTATTATTAACTTATTTTGCATAACAATCACTTGTGCATGATTAAGATAGTTTTACAAAAAATGAAGAAATAACATGACAGAACAACAATAGCAGAAAAATCAACTGCTGGAGACACAGGCAGTTTTCTAACATCATTTACACCATTTTCTATCATCATTTAAGTGGATCCTTGCTCATGTTCAACTTCTTCAACTCAACTTTTATAATTTAACCACCTAGAAATTTTCAAACTCCTATTTTAGTCTTGGCAAAACACCAGTATATAATATCACCTGTGTTTTAATTACAAACTTTCCTCTAGATTGGCTCTATAGATATTCCTCTATATATGGTAAGGGCAAAGAGAGTAGATCCAGATCAGCCAGCACATCCCTGCTGTCTGATCAGGATCTGCACTTGGTCCCTTGGTTGAGTTTTAATAATTTAAACTGATTGATTCACCTGAAGAAGAGTCAAATAAACTCGTAACGCGTAGTGAAATATTGGAGTTTGTCTTCCTTTATTTGTTTATATAAATAATTTAAACTACTAATAATGCTATGTTTTTCCTCAGACTCCTGAAGTTTGAATATCGATGTCGGACTGTACTTTTAAAAATTTTATGAAGAAGTGCTGAATAAAATATTTAACCTCATTATTCACAGGAGATCAAGGCGGGCGGCAAGTACGAGTTTGTGAAGGACAACTTCAAACGTCGTCTCAACATCAAGAACTGCAGCAGTCGTGATGAAGGAAAATACAAATGTAAAATGCAGAACAAGGAAACAGTGGCACAGCTTTTCGTGGAACGTAAGTACATGTAATGTATGACCAAGAGTGAAACTTGTCTAAAATCATACAAGATCAGATTTCAAAATGGCTGAAAAGAAATAAATTCCAAAGTCAATAAATTGCAGAGTCGGATGCAAGGTTTGCAGAGAGGGTTTTTTTTTGGGACAGTCTTATGGTACAAGATGTTAATTTTCAACTGTCTTGTCAATATGGGTTCAAGAAACCCTACCAAACACCCTCTGGATCTACCCCTGCATTGGTGAAAGTTTCATGTAAATAGCCAGCTTTGTGCACAATCAGTTAATATACCAGTATCAATGAAAAAGGATCTTGTAATTAGTACTAAGATGATCATGTGTATTTCAGCTGACATTAAAAAATGTATGCAGATTTCAAGTGACATGAAATAATTATATATAAATATTCTCTGACAAAAAATAATTATATGTATATTTTCTATAAGTAAGTTGGCTTACAGTTGTACATATTTTAAACTGCTGTTACCTGTATATTCAACCATATATTAATATTTATGTGTAGATGTTAACATAAAATAATAATGTAAACAATATCTTCCAGCTGACATTAAATTCTTCAAGAAGCTTGAGGACCAGAAGGAGAGAGAGAAGGGCACGCTACAGTTGGATTGTAAAGCTTCAAACCCCAACAGTGCCCCCGTCAAGTGGCTCAAGGATGGAAAACCTCTAGACAAAGATGACTCGTAAGTCGCAAAATTATCTTGCTGACCAATCAAATCCAACTATTTGTTGTCCAAAATAAAAACAAATAATAAGCGATGAAGTTCTGACAAACAATTGAATAAATTTGTAGAGGCGGATAAGACTGCATGGATGAAAACTCTGACCTTGGTTGTTTCGAGAAAATAAAAAATACAGATATTTAACCCTTTACTCCACATATATGGGTTTTATTGCATATGCAACCAGTTTAGGTCCAGATCAGCTGACACTGATGTGCCGGCTGATCTGAATTACCCTGTTTGTCCATGGGGTAACTGCTGTATTCCCATGGAGAGAAGGGTAACATAAAGAGGCAATTTATTCAACAATGGTATTTCATTTTCCTCTAATGTAACATGTGTTTTTTTTTAATTTTTGAAATAAATATTGTGAATGTAACATATGGAATGTTTTCCTTCCAGCCGAATTGAAATTTCGAAGAAAGGAGAGGTTATGAAATTAATTGTGAAGAACCTTACTGAAGCCGACGCGGGAGAATATGCATGTCAGGTGGGCGAGAGGACCACCCATTGCAAGGTCACAGTAGAAGAATGTAAGTCAATCATCTATTTTTGTGGATATCAAATTCCGTGATTTTTCTGAAAAGGATATACTTAGTAGACAGTAGTTTCAAATTTTGAGGTGATATATTTTGTACTACTCACATTCTTAAACTTTTGTTGTGGTAAAAGAGCCACAAATCAGTAACACTTTTTTTTGTCATTCTATCTACGTCTTATGTAGCTCTTTACTCCAAGTTGCTGTTTGATTCATTAGGTTTTCTGACCTAGAAGCAAACAGTGTAGATCTTGATCAGAAGGCATTGATTTGCTAGCTGATCTGGATCTACACTGTTCTCACATGCAATAAAACCTGTGTAATTATATGGAATAAAGGGTTTGAAAAAATTCATGTTTAAGAACTTCAGATTAAAAGCAGTATGTTTAACAAAGTGAAAGTTAACTATTGATTGTCTCTTTCAGTACCCAAGCCTCCCAAGGTTGACTTCGATCGTGTACCCAAAGAAGTCATCCTAAAGAAGGGAGAGAGACTTCAACTGGACATACCTTTTGTTGGTAAGATCTTGAAAATATATTTCAATAAATCTGACAGTCAAATAAAAATACTGTAGGCACATTAAATTAATTAGATTAAATTAAGGTATACATGCTAGAATATACAGGTACAATAAAACCCTCGAATGACTCTGTTAACGGTTTTGAACTATTTTATTCCCTGGACCACCCCACTTTAAAGATTGCTCTTGTCCAGTTCCAGAGCCGGTCTTAATAGGGTTTCACTAAATGAACATCATTTATTGCCTCAAATTATTCTCTTTGAAGCTCTTAAATACTATCAAAGTATATATACAGGACAAAATCACATTTTCTTGACTTAGTACATATATATTGAATGTTATTCATGATATATAGATTTTGCTGTAACTATAGTCACAAAATCAGATAGAATGCAGAAATGTCTGAAAATTAACAGTCTGTTCAAATTTGACAACTTTTGTACGACAACTTACAAGTATATCAGGTATATACGATGTTCTTTGCTTCAGGAACACCAAAGCCCACCGCAGAATGGGCCAGGGACGGCTCCCCACTGTCGGACAGAGACACAGACATTGTAACCAAGGATAAATCCACTCACCTGGTGATACCGAGCGTGGTGAGAGAGGACACCGGGGAGTACTGCGTCACGCTGGCCAACGAAGTGGGCACTGAGAAAGTTCCTATCAACGTTATTGTCCTCGGTTAGTCTTGACTATACTTTTACAACTCTAACCTCTACAAGCTAAGTAAATGTAATTAAGTTAATAAACTGTGCATTCTTTCAGTTTGATCAAGTCAATTCTTTATTCTTTCTGTGTTAAACAGAAATTTATCAACTGAATTTATTACTTTAACCCTTTACTCCATAGATAGGACTCCTGGCCTGTGTAAACAATGTAGATCCTGATCAGCTGGCACATCTGACTTTTTTATAAAGCAGCAAATATAAAAAAAACAACAAAACATCGTAAGTATACGTTTAAAATGAGTGTTATAAAATAAGACAGTTTATCAATATTTGTCCTCACAGATGTGCCTGGTAAACCAAAAGGTCCACTGGACATAGTGGATATCTACTCTGACCGGGCGGCTCTGCTGTGGGATCGCCCTGACAATGACGGAGGGTCTCCTATCATAGGATACGTTGTAGAGATGAAGGAAGCTGGCAAAGACTGGAAGAAGGTATTATGAACCTGTAAACATTTTGTTATTATTTCATAATGGCTTTATATACCTTTACTGGTTACAACCAAACAAAACAAAACATCTTTTAATTAAGAGCTTTAGCAATAATTTAGAACTGGATAACCCTATCTGTATGCCTTTTATATGCAAGAAAGTCTAGAATGTTTTATGATGATTATGTTAACATTTCATCCATTTTTTAAAGGTGTGTGACACGGATGACATTGAGATCGACGTAGCAGACCTCAAGGAAGGTAACCGATACACGTTCCGTGTGGCGGCCATTAACGCTCAAGGTCAAAGTGACTGGCTCGAGGCTGATGATGAGATTCTAGCTAAGGATCCTTGGGGTATGTATTATTATATGATGTTAGCTGTCTTGTTTCTTGCTTGGCTTCCCATGATTTTAAGGATATGGAGAATATGGGGCACACCATGGGGAAACAGGGCTTCTGAAATACTTTTTAACACTTTAGTTGTTACTGTATTTTGAAGGAACTTACAATTATCATTAAATTTATCTTAATAAATTGGTGATTTTATTACAAATTGTGAAATACATAATAAGCAATGTCGTCTGCTCAACTTTGTAACAAGGTTTCCAGGTTTTAAGTCAACTGTATGATAAAACCTTTTCCTGTGACATGCCCCATAATAGATTACTGCATTTTATGAGGCTAACTGTTTTAGGCTCCAAAATTAATGTAAGTTTCAAAAATATATTTATAATAATTCTGAAAAATTTATTTGATGGATTTAGTTGGTAATTCAAAAAGTGGCATCTTGATTGCCCTGCAGTTATCAGTAATTTAAATATTCAAGTCTGAATATCCAGTATTTATGCATGTTTTGATCCACTACAAGCTATTAATAGCTTATTAGCATATTTGAATTGCACTGAGTGACATTCAATGCTAGCTTCAGAATAACAAATATATATCTTTTCTTATTTTAGACCCAGCAGATCCCCCGCAGGACCCTAAGATCCTGGATTACGACAAGGACTATGTGGAGATTGGCTGGTTGCCGCCAGAGAGAGACAACGGCGCCCCCATTGATAAATACATCATCGAGTACAGAGAGAAAGATAAGGGAGAGTGGAAAAAGGTAAGAGAAGGAAAATTTTACCTACTTGCATACACATTTCAGGTTTGCAAGATTATAAAACTAAGATTAGAAACCAGTCTCAAAACCAATCATCTGATTGGCTGAAATGAAGACTTGTCTCCATTTCAGCCAATCAGATGCTTGAAATTAGAGACTGATCAGCAACATCAGTTATATTATCTTTAGCTCTGGATAGCAATAAAGAATGTTTTTAAGTTTTATATTGGCTGTAAATTATACAGAACATTGAATGTATTTCAGTCCTTGTGTAAAACAGAATGTAGATTTTCTGTAATATATGATAATTAAATATCTTTTTATCAACCAGGGCACAGAGGTTCCTGGCGATGTTGAACAAGGCACAGTTGAGGGACTTGTTGAAGGAAAAGAGTATGAATTCAGAGTTATTGCCCATAACAAGGCGGGTAACTCTGAACCTAGCATGGTCTCACCACCATGTGTAACCAAAGCCAGAAAAGGTACGCTTCATCTCAATAGTTATTACTTTAACCTTTATAACAAAGCTGTATGCTTATTGCAGATATTTTGCTTCAAATTGCATATGATATTATATTCTCATAATATATTACCTGTGTATGCCAAATGCTCCTGACAGTTGTAGCAAAGATCTTGGTATTAATATTGTGAAATATCTTGACATTTTGCTTTGCAAATTTTGCTGTATTGTCATTTGCCATATATTCCCTGTTAAAACTCATCCTTTTAACAATTTTCTTCATAGTTTTGCATTTTAGTGGTATATGGTATGCTTAGCAATTAATAAGCTACAACTCTTCTAATGGAGGTTACAATACTAAATTTAGACTAGGTTTTTCTTGAGTTATTTTTGAGTTCTTATGTTAGAGTAGAATCCTTTTACAATGACTTGAGTTACCAATTAATTTGGACTTGAATTTATGTGCCATTTCTTCCATAGCTTTTATCACCTTACTTTTAGTTTTCAAAGACATATATTATTTTGCAGCATGTTTAGGATTAGAACCCCACTTTCAGAAGTAGTCTATAGTTACTTTAGTCATTATAAACCCTGTACTCATAGATATGACCTTTATTGGATGTGCATCACATGTAGATCCAGATCAGCTGACACAACCAACCAATTGGACCTGGATCTACACTGGTCACTTTTTTGTCAGAAATAACCTAATAATTCTAAAAGCAAACTGTAAATAACGATTAGACATTATAGAAGTGATGGCTGATCTGGATCTACACTGTTTGCCCAAGGGATAAAAGCCATATCCCATGGAGTTAAGGGTTAATTTAGTACTTTTTGTTTCTCCCAAGTTTTTGCTTTCTTTTGGAATTGAAATTATATTTTGTTTATGTATCATTTTGCTAACTTCAGGCAGAAAATGTAAGTAACAAAAATAATGAAAGCTTTATGTTGTTTTTGCCATCCTTACATCGCTGTGTCTGATTTTTTTTAACAATTGTGTTTTTATGAAGCTGAGACTGTACAAATAATCAGATACTCACCAAGGCATATTACATTTAATTATTCCAACAGCAAGTCGGAATATTGAGTTGTTTTTAGCACAATGGATAATACTTTACACTCTATGAATCTGCCGATTTTCCCATCGGTTGTCTGATCAAGATCTACACTGGTCACTGTAGATTCTTGAGGTTATTTCTGTCCTAGAGGCAAACAGTGTAGATCCTGATCAGACAGATCAGATGTTCAGATGTGCAAGCTTATCAGGATCTACAATGTTTGCACATTGGGATTTAACTATATCTCATGGGGTAAAAGGTTAAAATATCATTTTTATATTATTGCTTTAATAAGTGTTAATTACAAAATCATTTAAATTTTGGATTGATATCCCCTCAAAAAGGAAAAAAGTGGATAAAACTTGTAAAAAAAAACAACAAACAATTCAATTAACTTCTAAACATTTAGTTATTTTAATAAGATGTCTTGAATTTAAATTGCTGCATGTTGATCATTAAATAACTAAGAAAAGCAAGATTAATAAATAAGGGGTGTATATGTTGTTAGTATGATGGCTCTTGTCCAGATTGCATGATTTCTATGTCGAGAACTAAAGATTGGTTGGTTTGAATTGTTCCATGTTATACATTTTTGTACAATTATATCATTCATCAAGTAAGGCTTCTCTTTTGCGAAACAAATATCAAGGCAATGTTATTTCAGTGTGAAAGAAGTATGATTCAAATGTTAAGGTCATTCTAAAGTAAATGTCAAGGACATTTTTATTTCTATGTCATGTTATAAACAATTTTTTATTCCAATGTCAGTGGCATGTTATGTTTTCTTTCCTTGTAACAAAATCCAACATTCCAGTGTCAAGGACATTGTATTCCAGTGTCAACGACAACGTATTCCAGTGTCAAGGACATTGTATTCCATTGTCAAGGACACTGTTTTCCAGTGTCAAGGACATTATATTTCGGTGTCAATGACCTAATATTTCAGCATCAAAACATAATATTTCAATGTCAAGGACATAATATTTCGATATTAAGAACATATTATTTTCAATGTCAAGGACATATAATACTCCAGTGTCAAGGACACGTTTTTCTTTTTCAAGGACATTTTAAGAACGATTTATGAAATAATACAACAATGTTTTTAGTTGTTTTTTAATTTAGGCTATTTTGTATTGAAAAAGATGGTCTTTCAATATAACCTATTTTTTACCAGAAAACATATTAAATAATATAACAAATAAACAAATCATTACTTAGTAAAGAAATTCTTTGTTTTTCATAAGCATGTAGAGATGGTTACGTTGTCTGAAAAATTGACAATAGGCTTTAATACAATAAATGCCAAAATCAAATTTGCTTTGATTGCTTATGTTATAATAATTATATAATAAATTTGATCTTCATTTTTTCTTGGCAAAACATATTTATCATTGGCAGTGAATTCCTGTGTACATCTTAGTTGTGATAACTTTCTCTAAGAATTTAAATTGGCAACCTGTTTCAGCATTACAACTTCTATTTCTCTGTGTTTATCAATTAATATATAATTTATAATTTATAATGGAATCTAATATATCAAGTAATTTAAATTCTGCCTGAATTAATCATAAGATATTATCTATTAATTCAAGGATTTCTTTTGCCTAAAATTCATATAGAAAGTAAGATTTTCTTTTTAAACCTGCTAATAGTTGTTTAAGGTGTGTTCCTTGTTATTTTTACTTTACGCTTTTCTCCATATATACGCCTTTATTGGGTGAGCAAAAAGTGTAGATCAAGATCAGCCAGCACATTCATGTCATCTGATTTGGATTTAAACCATCCACTTTTTGATTTTTTAGGTTACTTTTGCAATCAGTACAGCATGAATGTGCCAACTGATCTGCATCTACAATGGTTGCACGTGCAATAAAATGCATATATATGGAGTAAAGGGTTAACAGAGTTTTTCATACCTTTGCTAATGTATTTCAGTAAAACCAAGGATCACCAATAAGAATGACCTGAAACCGGTGAAGATCAAGGTGGGACAGTCCTTCAACCTCCATGTAGAATTTGTTGGAGAACCTGCACCGGATTGTGTATGGACCGTCAGACTTATTGTAAGTGTGTTACTTATTGCATTGCTCAAGTTATGTTTAACAGTAGCCTGCTTAATTTATGGTATGGACATACACAGAGGGACAGTTGTAAAATTATACAGTTGCAGAAATTCTTTGGCTTTATTATATGTCAAAAATACTATTAATTTCTGTTTAGTTATTATTTACTTCATCTTTCTATGTAAACTTTTTCAATAATTTTATTGAAGCATGTTGGCCTGGTGTCTTGTATTGTATTACAGTCCTTTTGATTCTCTCTATTGTTGTTTTTTTTTCAAGTTATTTACCTTTTATCTAGAATTCCCTTGTGACCTGTAGAAAGGTTTGATAAGGCCAGAGAAAATAAATTATTAGATTCTCATCCGGATTTTGTGAAAAAAAGGGCAGGTGGACGCTTTTTAATTTTTATTTTTTATTAATGAAATACCCGAGAACAGAAGTAAAAACTAACTTAAAATTTTGAGAAAATGGCATTTATAGTTACCAGAACCTTTATTATTATCAGCCATGTTTTTTTCATATCCGGGATGGTCTAAAACCCGTTCTGTCTGGAACAGAATATGTTCTGATTTTTTTACCAATAAATTTTTAGGGGGCTTGTGGTTTTGGACAGGGGCGGGCGGGGATGAGAATCTAAAATAATTTTTTATATTGCCTAAACAATAAAAAAGCTATTACAGTTCCTGGCACAAATATATTGTTTTGTATCCAGAAGATTTTACTGACCACTATGGAAATAAACTTTGTATTGTCAATAAATACTTGTTAACTCCATAGGATGAAAAAGGAAAAATCCCGCAGGTAAATGTTTCAATGTTGTAGTGCTTAATTTTAGAAAGCACTCCGTATAAATCACATTGCCCTTTTATTTTGTAGATTTAGTAAGCTGCGTGCTGCAAGCGAACTTTTATTTTGTAGATGTAGTAAACATCACCTGCGAAAAGCTCCTATAGCGGTCCAGTAAATTTGCCAACCATATTTACCCTTTACTCCATAGATACATTTTTTATCACAATAGAGACAAGTTTAGATCAGGGCTGAAGGTTATAACACTGAGCATGGAAACCAGTCTCAAATCTCAAGACTGGTTTCCAATCTCAGTTTTATAACCTTGGGCACAGATCAGCCAGCACTTCCTTTCCATCTATCTGGAACTATACTGTTCACTTCTTTGTCAAAAATAACATATTGATTGTGAAAGTGAACAGTGTAGATCTTAATCAGACAGCAAGTATGCTGTCCAGCTGATCTGGATCTACACCAGTTGCTCATGGGATATTCCCTGGAGTTAAAGGTTAATATACTGTACGTTGGGTATCTTTCTATGGACAAATCCAAAAAGTATTAGAAATTTGCATACCAAACTTTGCATTACTTTAAGATATGATTTATTGAAGTAGTTGCTAATTTATTTAAACTGAATGATGTTTGAATTACATGGAATTACTTCTGCTTTATTATTTTATATCCAAAAATCGTGATGCAATATTTTTTGAAAGGTATGTCCATTCTTTGTCTTAAATTCAAGAATTGATAGGTATTTTTTGTGTTGTATATGTCCAGGTATGAATATTTTACATTTTGAATGATTTGGTGTATAGACTGTAGAAACAAACATGAAAAATACCCAGGTTACAGTACACACTTGCTCGTACATTAACCCTGAATTTGTATGACGAGTGAAGATCCAGATCCTACAGCACATCTGAGCTGGATCTTCATTTGTTGAATCTTGGTCAGATATAACCTAATGAATCTTAAAGCAAACAGTGCAGATCCTGATCAGATGGGGCAGATGTGACAGCTGATCTGGATCTACACTGAAACTCATGGATAACAGCTATATCCCAAGGAGTAAAGGGTAATTGTCACCAAATTTTGCTTGCTTGCAGCTGTTTATTGTCATTGCTTGACATTCTTTGACAGACATGAGTTTTTAAGTGAATAAAATATTGTATCTGCTTCTGTTTTATTAAGATACAATAGTTTCTTACAAACTCTAGCACTTTTTATTATTCAACATTATATTATATAGTATATTAATATCATTTAAGTTTCACATGCACATTCATTTTGCTGTAGGTTAGTAGAATTTTGCTGCCTGCATATCATGCTGTATTTGCTGCTACATATTTATTACATTATTTCCAGTGTAAATTTGCTAGAAAATGCACTCAGCCAGTTTGCTTGACTATTTGAAGAATATGTTGAGCTGTTCTACTCACTGTTTTGTCAACATCACACTTCTGGTTTAAAATTCATGCCAGCCTTGGTACTCAAAAGCAAAACCAAAACAATTTTTGATTTTTTCCTGATCAAGTCTTTCTTGCATCCCCAACCCAGACCATGTAAACAGAAAGACCATAATCAATATTTTTCTGTGATCACTACCCATACCCTGTCCATGGATTAAAAAAAATTAAGTGTTGTCATTTCTTTGAAGTGTGATTCCATTATTTTCTCGATCTCTTTTATGGACAATATTAAATTCAAATAGTTGAGCATGTTCTTGTTTCATATTGTTACATGTGTATGCTTGATTGCTTATGCGTAGTATTGCAGCTTGCTTATGCATATTATTGCAGCTTGCTTATGCGTAGTATTGCAGCGTGCTTATGCGTAGTATTGCAGCTTGCTTATGCGTAGTATTGCAGCTTGCTTATGCGTAGTATTGCAGCTTGCTTATGCGTAGTATTGCAGCTTGCTTATGTGTAGTATTTTTGTGTAGTATTGCAGCTGCTTGCCCAAGCTTCATATCTCTACATCTTTCTGTTCTGTAAACAATTATTTATAAGAGCTTGTCTTTACTTTTCATCAAACATAAAGTTAAAATGACAAAGAAGCAAATGCTTTTCTTGCTGTATGCTGCTAAATAGAGAAATGAATGAATTCTCATTCTCATGTTTCAGATATGTTATATGTGCATTGAAATCATTCCATATCATTTATATTTACAGGCATAAAACTGTAAGGTTTCCTTTGAAACAGTATTTTTGGAGGGTTCTTAAATTCATGGCTTTTCAATCGTACAAAAAACACAGTTGCTGTGTGTATAGAGCTTTTCTCAAAAGGCTAAACCCTTCTCCCCTGGTGAATGAGAAAATCATTAATACAGAGATGAATTATAAATAACCCACATTTAAGTTTATTCTATGTGATGATATCTGAAGTTAATTGCATTATTTGTTTACCTTAGGATGGAAGTGAGCAAAACTTAACTTCTGGAGGTAATCTGAAGATATCCCCAGCGCCAAAGGATTGTGACATCTCCAGGAGTGACTGTGTTCGCAAGGATACCGGCATGTATAAGATCACCGTGGAAAACAAACATGGCTCAGACAGCGGCGAAATTGAAGTTGTTGTACTTGGTAGGTTGATTTTTGTTTTATGTTAACTGTTAAAAACCAATGAAGCCTTTTCACTGTGTGTAAACCCCATATAAATATCTTATGTGCAATTCATGTAGATCCAGATCTGCTTGTATATGGGTGCACTTTGATCAGGATCTACACTGTTTGCTTCTTGTCAGAAATTTATACAAACGTAATGAATGTAAAACAGACTAGTGTAGATCTTTACCTGTCATGGGATATAAGCTGGATCCAGTCACAGATTACATAGTGAGCCAGGTCATGGATCAAAAAGCTGGAAAGGCCCATCCTGATCATGATGGTTCAGGGGCAGATCGAGAGGGGGTTCAGTGGGATTGCTTTAACCCCCTTTTTGGGTTACATTATTTAATTTTCATGGGGATTTGGGCCAGAAAATTGGAAATAATCATGTTACTACGCATAGACGGCCCTAAAAAATCCATTTCATGATATCTTGCATGTGACCCTAATGGTTGATGTATATTTCAGGTCCTCCTGGCAGACCCAAGGGTCCACTGGATGTTACCGACATAACCAAGGACAGTGCTAAACTCGCCTGGAAGGAACCTGATGATGATGGTGGTCAACCCATTGAGTAAGTTCTCTTAGAAATGTGATATTTTGTCCTAATCTTTAAGGGCAAATCACAACTTCACTCGTTACTCCATACATACTGGTTTAAAGCAAGTGTGAATAGTTTAATCTGTACCTACACAAAATAAACCCTGTTTATATAAAGGGTTAACAGGTTCAGCAAATATATTACTTGCGAAGACTAGTGTGTATTCGTCCTTTCTAACCTGCCATAAGACTCCGAGCTGTTCAGTTTATAAAGTCCTCAAAACAATGAAAACAAATGGAATAGGTAAGTTTCATAGACCAACAAGTATGGGACTCATATTCAGTAGGTTAACACTGAACCATAAAATCTTTTCCTCACAGAAATATCAAATAGTAATATTAATTAACAAGAAAGAAACAAAAAAATCATATAATATGACACTGTTAATAGTTTTAGAATTTCTTTTATAAATTGCTTTTTTTCACAGTGGCTACCGAGTTGAGAAGATGGATATGGAAAAAGGCAAATGGGAACCTATTAAATCCACTCGTAGACCTGATCTGGAGGTACCCAAACTCATAGAAGGTCATCAGTACAAGTTCAGGGTCATTGCTGAGAGCCCTAATGGTGACAGTGAGCCCCTTGAACTGGCCAATCCAATCACAGCAAAGGATCCGTTCAGTGAGTATAGACAAAAACTCGATTTGTTGTAGCTTTGTTATCCCTTTCCTCCATAGACATACCTTTATTGCGTGGGCGAACAGTGTAGATCCAGATGAGCCAGCACATTCATGCCGTCTGATCATGTTCTAAACTGTTCGCTTTTTGATTCATTAGGTTATTTCTGACCAAAATGCGAACTGTGATGATCCAAATCAAACGGCATGAATGTGATCTACACTCAGTCTGGTCGCACATGCAGATGCATATATATGGAGGAAAGGGTTATACCAGCCTGCAAAAGCAATAGAACATTGAGTCAGTTGACTTTGTTTATACCTGATATGTTTATGCCACAAGATAATTTGCACTATAAAGTAAAGATCTGACTAAATTTTAATTGAAAATTAATTTAACCCCTTTACTTTATAGAAATGCCCTATATCATATGTGCAATCATTGTAGATCCAGATCAGCCTGAACGTCTGTGTATTCTGATAAGGATCTATGCTGTTTACATTAGAAGTGATCATTTTCCTGATCAGAATGTACTGTTGTGATGGCTGATCTGGATCTACACTGGTTGCATATGGGTATAAGGCCATATCCTTGGACAAAAATGTTATTTTAGTGCTTTTGGATTGGTCGAAATTCTGCATGTGCAACTTTATCAGTTGAGGCATTTGCTAGTGAAAGTATTGATATAAATGTAACTGTTAGGAAAATTCAATATAAATCAGAAAGCTTTGTCTAGTACTATCATAATAACAAGACAAAGACCATTCTCAATTCAACCCCAGTTATAACCTCTGTGACAGAACTTCAAGTCACCAGTGAAGCCATTTAGTCTTATATAACCCTATACTCCAAATATACAATGTTTATCACATACATGTGTGACAAGTGAAAATCTGATCAGCCAGCACATCTGGCAAGCCTGGTCAGATGGCACATATCTACACAGTTTGCTATAGGATAGCAACCATATCCTTAGCGGACAATATTTCTCATGACTTACTAATACTGATAAGCTATGACCATATTACAGGTGAGCCATTCCCGCCAGGACAGCCTCAAGTAAAGGAACAAGATCGCGATCACATCACCATCAGGTGGGAGCCGCCAGAGAATGATGGTGGCGCACCTATTACAGGCTACGAAGTGGAGCGCAAGGAACCCAAGAGCAACAGATGGATCAAGGTATGTTATCCGTTTTATTCTACAATCTCTCCACAGTAGTTACCTCCCATTTTAGTGCCAGGCAGTGATAGCTCCAGCAGAGGTGTGTTTAACAGTATCATTTTTCTGTTAAATAGGTTAATGATCTACTGAACAAGAATAAAAAGTGTGTCAGATTCAGTTTGAAATATTTTTTAATTATTAAAATTCATTATTTTTTACTTTTTTGGAATGCATGATTGTGATATGACATCGTGTGACTTGTGGTTGCCTTATTTGGTCTTCTGCAGAAATAACATAATGAATATAAAAGCAAACAGAATAGATCATGCATAGAGGGCACATATATTCTGGCTGATCTGGATCTGTTCACCAATGTGATAAAAATAGTACATATGGTGTAAAGGGTTAACGTTTTGATAAACATATATTCAGGTGACGAGATCCCCAGTCAGTGAACCAGAGTTTGAGGACACCAAGGTGACGGCCAACAAGGACTACGAGTATCGTGTCATTGCCATCAACAAGAAAGGTCCGTCTGAACCGTCCATACCTTCCAAAGCCATCACTGCCAAACCGGAAAAAGGTGAGTGATTAGTCAATCTTGTTTCATTGTATTGCACAAAAGGGAATGAATAAAACTACATTGATGAAAATTAACTTCTGAGCTAGTTTTAGTTGATTATAAATGCATATAATTTAACATAAAAAAGGGTTTACCTTGGCAGTTGTCGTATTCTTTACACTTACCTTACTATAGATCCATAACAGTCTTCACATTAATGCAGTCTGATCAGGATCAGCAATGTCTGCTGTTAGATATATTAGATTGTTTCTGAACAAAAAGTGAACATTTTAGATCCAGATCAAATGACTGAAATTTTCTGGCTGGTCTTGATCTACACTGCTCGTACTTGTAATGTTATAGTAAGTAAGTAAGTAAGTAAGTAAGTAAGTAAGTAAGTAAGTAAAGTAAGTAAAGTAAGTAAAAGTAAGTAAAAGTAAGTAAAAGTAATTAAAAGTAAGTAAAGAAAAAGTAAGTAAAAGTAAGTAAAGTAAGTAAAGTAAGTAAAGTAAGTAAGTAAAGTCTTTATTTAACGAGGCTACACATTTGGTTTACCAATCTTCCATATGGGCCTCTAAAAAAACATCATTATTTACAATTTTACACCATCAAATAACATAATGAGAATCATGAAATTTCAAAACATACTTAAAACACAACATACACATGCACACTCACACACACATACATACTCATACATAATTCATATTCATGGAGTATTAATGCTTTATGTGTGTTTCCAGAGGCTCCAAAGGTTGACCTCACAAGCCTCTTTGGTGCTAAGGAGATCAGGGTGAGGGCTGGCGAGCCACTCGTGATGAACCTTGGTATCACTGGTGCCCCAACGCCAACAATTACTTGGACCAAGAAGGGCAAGCCTGTGGACCGGGTAAGTCAACTGTGTTAAAGATTTTGAAACAGATTTAAAACCAACAGATTTGAAACCAGTCACAAATCTCAAGCATCTGATTGGCTGAAATGGTGACCAGTCCCGATTTCAGCCAATCAGATGCTTGAGATTTGAGACTGGTTTCCATTCACAGTTTTATAATCTTGGTGCCTAGTTGTTTGGGTTATTCAGTTTTTGTTGACAAAGTATTCCTGGAGTTCACTACTGAAATATATTTGTATGTTTCGATTGTAAAATCAAATTTTCAGTTTATTTTATTTTATATTGGTGTAATTTTAACAGAAAAATTAAACTAAAAAGTATAAAAAGTGATATCACGATGCCAATACCAAAACTTGACGCAGTTTTCTGAACGTTCTCATTCTGAATAATATGATTACTAACAAGCAAAAACTATGAAAATAAAAAGGATATTCCATGGTTTAAGAACAGTGGAATACAACTTTTATTTCACCAAGAAAATTCTAAAAGTGACCAGAAAGCATAAAATAAAATAAAGTCTAGACACAGATCAGGATGCATGTACTCAGAGCAGCTTGGTCCAAGTTTACACTGTTAATAAATGTTTGAAAAAAAACTTCTTTATAAACAATGATTGAACTTGCCCCAATTCCAAGACAGGCCAGTCTGTGAAACATACTTAGTACCTGAAGGGCTAACCTTGGTTTTGTATTGAAATGATTTAGAGCTTAGAGCTGTTTATAAAATTTTTACGCTGTATCTGTTATGTATTATCTATATCAGATAGATAACCAGTAAATTCTGATGATATAGAGGATATTTGTTTTTACAAGTGTAAGATAGAAATATATTTCACTGAGTGAGATCGGGAATTGGTATTTTCACGAGTGGCGAAACCACGAGTGAAAATACATAATTCCGGAGTTCACTGTGAAATATATTTTTTATCTTTCACTGGTAAAAACAATTTCTCTTTTTTTTATGCTTTTAGAGCGAAATAAGTGTGAATTTGACAAAAGCGTTGCAAGAAATGGCGCCAAAACCACTTGCTTGTGACATGATGTCATGACATCAAATATACAAATTTAAGCCCGTTTTCTAAAACAGTAAAACAGTATTGTTTGAAAACAGTAAAATACCACTTTTATTTCACCGGGAAAATTCTATAATTCAGTGAAAAGCGTAAAATAAAAATGTTTCACTTCCAGGCCACTGTCTCTAACACAGAAGATGAGTGTAAGTTTGAGATTCCGAAATCCGAGCGTGGTGATTCTGGAGTTTATACAGTCACTGCTGAGAATGCAAATGGTTCTGACAGCGCAGACATTACAGTCATTGTTCTTGGTAGGTAACCTTCAATGTTGGGTGCAGTTGCTAGGTAACCTTCAATGTGGGGTACAGTTGCTAGGTAACCTTTAATGTGGGGTGTGGTTGCTAGGTAACCTTCAATGTGGGTACAGTTGCTAGGTAACCTTTATTGTGGGGTACAGTTGCTAGGTAGCCTTCACTGTTGGGAAAAGTTGCTAGGTAACCTTCAATTTGGGGTACACTTGCAAGGTATCCTTCAATGAGGGGTACACTTGCTTGGTTAGCTTAAATGTTGGGTACAGTTGCTAGGTAACCTTCACTGTTGGGAAAAGTTGCTTGGTAACCTTCAATGTGGGTCACAGTTGCTAGCTAACAAATCAATGTAAGATTACCCTTGTGAAAGGACAGTTGTGTCAGGGATGTTGTGCCTTTAGTTTGGGCTAAAACCCTTTCCTCAATAATATGGATTTTATCACATGAGCAACAAGTGTAGATCCTGATCAGCCAGCACAAATGTGCCATCTGATCAGGATCTACACTCTTTGCTTTTTGGTCAGAAATAACCTAATAAATCATTATGATATTTTGATATAAAGTAAGGTTTGCTATAAACTATGCTTCTGTTGTTGTTTTTTTTTAAAGCACAATTAACAACAATAATTCTCAAAAACAATCTTGTTAAAAATTGATTATGTGTATGTTCAGACAAGCCAGGTGCCCCTGAGGGACCACTGGAAGTCAGTGATGTCATGGCAGACTCATGCAAGTTGGCATGGAAGCCACCCAAAGAAGATGGAAATGCTCCAATCCTTGGTAAGTTTACCGTTTTTTAACTCAAAGTTTTATTGCATTGCCTGCATTTTTATGCACAGTGATATTTACATATAACTAGTAAACAAGAAACAAAAATGAACCCCAAATATAAAGATTGGAATGAATATCGATGAAGTACATGTATTTTGAAGAAAATCATAATTATTTTTTTAGTTTCCTTTTACCAAAAAAACGTATTGCTAGTTTTAAAGTTATATAAATTCCTTTTCAGATATATTTTAAACCCGATTACAGAGCCCAGAGAAAAATATGGGTCCTCAATTTTTTTACATGTTTATATTTAAGTTACATGTATATGGGGAAGGTTATAATAAAAGATGTCATAGACTTTGATATCAGATGTCAATTCTTGGAATAAAGTTAAGCAGCAATGTTATGATTTTATATCAACCTACCTCTTGGTGACAAAAATAAATAACCCAGAAAATAATATAAGTATAATAGTACATGTAAAATACTTTTTCAGTTTAATATTACATCATTACTGTACAGAACAATGATTAGTGTAAGAAGTTCCTTAGCTAGTCATAATATTATATTGCGGATCT
This sequence comes from Corbicula japonica, assembly GCA_038501625.1. NCBI lineage: Eukaryota > Metazoa > Mollusca > Bivalvia > Venerida > Cyrenidae > Corbicula > Corbicula japonica. The sequence goes on from JAZAYU010000081.1 coordinate 2,064,232, forward strand.
GGAAACATTGCTGTTGGAAGGCAAGGACCCACAAACCCTGATATATCTGAGTTTTACTGTTTAGAGGAAAACTGGAAAAGGTGCCTGCTCCTTAGATGTGTTATATTTAGAGGTATTGTTGTAATTACAGGATATGTTGTTGAGAAATGTGAAGAAGGCTCAGACTTCTGGGACAAGGTCCCTGGTGTAGTGAGTGGTGAATCCCACAAGGTAACTGGCCTAAAGGAAGGAACAAAGTACAAGTTCCGTGTCAAGGCAGAGAACAAGTTCGGCACAGGTGATCCACTGGAGACCACCCGACCTGTGCTTGCCAAAAATCCATTTGGTAAGTCCAAGCTTTTCCTATATCAGTTTGAAAACAAAAGTTTGTTAGCAAGTTAATGGTATTCCAATAGCAAGTTAGTGGTATTCCAATAGCAAGTTAATGGTATTCCAATGGTATCAACTGTACTCCATTGTCATTTGGTCTGTTTTGAGCTCATATTTATTTTTTCCTTGATGCAAGCTTTCCAATTTTGTTTTGCAAAACTCTCATTAAATGAATTTGTTAAGTTTGTAAAGACTGATATTTTTACATCTGTGATACTGGTAAATGAAATTGTAGATAGATTTTGTTATCTTTACCTGGCCCCAAGATTATAAAAACTGAGAATGGAAATCAGTCTCAAATCTCAAGGATCAGATTCTTGAGATTTGAAACTGGTTTCTAATCTTCAGCACTGGAAATACCACTGTTTTATTGTTATTAAATACTGTTTTCCACAGACACACCTGATGCACCCACAGACCTCGAGATTGAGTCATTCGACAAGAGAACATGTAACCTCAAGTGGAAGAAACCAGCCCACGATGGTGGCAACCCCATCAAAGGTACTGCCGTCATTTCTTAACCTTAAATTCAATATATACCTGTTTTATCTTCTGTGCAGCCAATGAAGATCCAGATATGTTGGCACATCCATGTCATTTCATTTGATCTGGATCTACACTGGTCACAAGGAAGATAAAAGGGAATAAAGTAGATGTGTAAATGAACCTGCAGAAATTTTGCAAGGAACATATTTGCTATGACAAATGCTTCCATGATTCTGTGAATAATTTCTAAAAGAAGTAGATTTTGCCTTCTAAAACCCATTTTAATAAATACAAATATATTCATTTTGTTCCATAGCTAATTAAAGATAAATAGATAAAACAAAAATACTAAATTCTAATACAATATTTACTCAAGTTTTTAATGCAAGAAAGTAACATAACTTTGTTGCAGGTGTACTCAGTTTTGAAATATTTATTTATTCCTGCATAATCCTGAATTTATTTATTTTCTTATAAACGAACCGCCAGTGCACACATACATGTATAAATAATGGCTAGTTAGCTTAGGTTTTTAAATTTTCATGATTGCTGGTTTATATCTGTCTTTAATTTTATGCTGAAACTCAAAACTGCAATATTTTTCAGGTTATATTGTGGAAAAGAAAGACAAACGTGGTGATTGGACACCATGCAACAATTTCCCGGTATCAGATTGTAAGTTCCCGGTGATGAACCTCCGAGAAGGTCAGATCCTTGAGTTCAGGGTCAAGGCCGTCAATGATGGTGGAGAGGGAGAACCCAGCAAACCAACCAAACCTCATGAAGTGAGAGACCCTGTCTGTAAGTAGCATTGTAACTTCATGTATTGTCCATACTAGTGCAACTCCGGATATAATATATTATCTTCATATACTGTCATTGTTTGAATATAAGCCGCACTTTTTTCCCAGAATTCGTCGGTAAAAAGTTGGGGGTCAGATAATACACAGGTTCGGCTGCTTATACACTTCGTTAAGCCATTTTCATCTGTTCCACCAGGTTTCGGGGGCGGTGCGGCTTATACATGAGTGTGGCTTATATTTGAACAATGATGGTAACTATATGAATATTACAAAATCAGAAAGCTATCAGTGCACTTTAAAAGCAGTGGGGTTACCAAAGTAAAGAAAATCATTAGTCATTCAAATCTGGGATTTTGTTTCAATCATATTTAAGGTAGACCTTGAGATTGAATCATTTGACAAGAGAACATGTAATCTTTATAATTAAGTTATTGGAGTGTTTTCCATTTTTTATAAGACATATGAGAGAATGTATACTTTTCACAATCTATGATGTTGTAGACTGGTCTTTAGTTTCATTTTTATAATCTATATATATTGAAAATCCAAGATAGAGAAGTATTAATTCAAAGCAAAATTTTGAAGTTTTTTTCAAACATTACCTAAGAGCAATTTGTGTAGGATAAACAATAATGCAGTTAATTGTAATTTTAATTGCGTTGGTAATTTGCAGTTGAAGCAGGACCACCTGGTCAACCAAACATTGAGGAGATGACAAAGAAATCTGCCACCATATCCTGGACCAAGCCAAAGAACGACGGCGGTAGCAAGATTCAAGGTTGGTAGGAACCCTTAGTGACATACAGCCGGAGTGCATTTTTATAGTTAAAAGATCAAGAGTTGAACTATATTTCTTTAAAGAGATCTGACATGTTTGGTAACGTTGGTTTGACTGTATTGTAGCTGGAAGCTAGGATTGCTACACCTGGACCAAGTTTCAAGTCTGTACCATCTGATTGGCTGAAATAGAGATATTAGTCACTGATTGGCTGAAATAGACACATTTCCTTTTCAGCCAATCAGATGCTTGAGATTTGAGACTGGTCAAGAAAAATAATTACAATAAGTTTTCACTTTCCCCTTATAACTTGCAGGCTATGTCATTGAGAAGAAGAAGGGAGATGATGACTGGGTTGAGTGCATGGAAGTTCCAGAAAACCAGACAGTTGCCACGGTTCCAAACCTGAAGGAGGGAGAGGACTACCAGTTCAGGGTTCGAGCCATCAACTCACTTGGACCTGGAGAGCCCAGCAAACCTACCAACAAGATGAAGGCTGAAGATCAGCCTTGCCGACCTACTCTTGACCTTTCAGGGGTCAAGGACATTACTGTTAATGCTGGACAGGAGATTAGAATCAGAGTTCCATATACTGGTGTACCTAAACCAACGGCTAAATGGTTCAATGGAGACAGTGAGATTGACCATCCAAGGATGACTTGTGTGGTAAGTACCTATCTCAGATATGTCCAGTTACCATAAGCAGTAACGCTTCAATCATTTATGCTTGTAGTTGTTTCTTATTAAATTTCTTAAAACAGGACTTTTTTAATGGGGACTTTAGACCAAATAATTATCAAAAATGAGCAGTTTATAGTAAACTTGATGGGATTTAATTTGGATCTGCCTGAGCTAGAAATCCAAAGGTTGATCCCACAACAGATAATAAAAAAAAGGAACAAAAATAAGTCAAGGTATTATTAATTGATTTGGCAAAGATTTTAAATTATTTGTCGCAGCATATATTATTTTAAAGCAGGCCAAATTGCAGAAACAGAGGCTTTGATATTGCTGTTATGGTAGTTTATTCATAGGTGTACAGTTTTATGCTTTTAAGATAGTGAAGAATATTAAACAGAATTATTGGTTGCAGATAATGGATGCTGGCATTGTTATTGAACAGAAGGAGGTATATAACTATCCTCAATCACGTCCTATGTTTATGTTCTTCCGTCTGTGCCCAAAATCTTAAACTTGAGATCAGAGACCAGTCTAGATCTCAAACATTTGACTGGCTAAAATAGAGACTAGTCTCCATTCCAACCAGTCAGATGCTTGAAATTTGAGATTGGTCTCTCTAAACAGCATTATGCCATTCTGTTCCACTGATTGTTTTATTTCCTGTCTGCTCCTGTCTAATGTGTGCTTTCTACCCACACAAGATCATGCATTATTTTGCATAATATTTTTATGAAAAAGATAATTTGAAAACAGTGTTATTTGCAGTATTTGTTAATTATTTATGTTACCTAAGAATTATAAACAAGTATTTTTGGTAATTTAACTCTCTACACTTAACTTCATAGATACAACATGGGCAAACTGTGGAGATCCAGATCAGCTGGCATATCTGTTCTATTTGATCATGATCTACATGGTTCAATTTTTGTATCGCCCTTTCAAAGAAATGGCGATACATAGGGATCGCTTTGTCCGTTTGTCCATCCATCCGTTCGTCACAAAAACTTAACGTTGGCTATAACTTTGCCATTTCTCAATATTTCTTCATGAAACTTTCAAATTATATTGCTTATGACAACACACTTGTGATGATGCCAAATTCTTTAGGTCAAGGTCACAATTAGTGGAGTAATTAGTGTACAATTAGTGTACTTGGATTTTGACACGAAAACTTAAAGTTGGCTATATCTTTGTCATTTCTCAATATTTCTTCATGAAACTTTTAAATTATATTGCTTATGACAACAGGCTCACGATGATGCCAATTTCTTTAGGTCAAAGTCACATTTGAGTGAGTTATGCCCCTTTTTGTACTTGGATTTTGACACGAAAACTTAACGTTGGATATAACATTGCCGTTTCTCAATATTTCTTTATGAAACTTTCAAATTATATTGCTTATGACAACACTCTCATGATGATGCCAAATTCTTTAGTCATGGTCACATTTGATGGAGTAATGCCCCTTTTTGTACTTGGATTTTGACACAAAAACTTAACGTTGGCTATAATTTTGCCATTTCTCAATATTTCTTTATCAACTTTTCAAATTATATTGCTCAAGACAACACACTCTTGATGATGACAAGTTGTTTTGGTCAAGATGGAGTTATGCCCCTTTCTGCACTTGCATTTTTCTTCTGACATTGTACCAGTGGGTGACATAAGTGTTCAACTGAACACCCATCTAGTTGATTCATTAGGTTATTTCAGACCATGAAGCAAACATTTGTACATTGTTTGGCTAGTCATTCAGAATATCTTAATCTACACACACTGTAAATAATTCAAACAAAGTTTATTCCAAGTTCTTTTCTGACAATGACACAGTCTGAGTACTTTTAACAATCAAATGTTGTCTATTTGTTTTTAATATCTGATGGAATGTTAACTGATATGTATATGTATGTCAATAAGGCGTCAAACATTAATGTTGCAAAATTACTTTTATGCTGTCCCTTGCTTGCTTTGGATTTTCCGAAACTGTTTAAATTTAATGGTGATGTTATTAGGTAACGTTATTGTCAATATTTTATAAGAGGCAAATGTCCTGGTATTATTTCTTTTGTGCTTTCTGTTGCTTGCGGTTGCATTATGTAACTACTTACATTGTGTCAGATTGGCACAAAAAGTCACAAGCCAAATATGGTAAGAATTATATTTATTGCTTGCTGCCACATTAAAGCTGTCTATATTTTATCCTGTCCTAAGCACAAAGTTCAAACATAGCAGTTTCCTTCCAGTTATATCTTTTATTGCCCACATTTATGCGAGATTGTCTTTTGCTTACATTATTCTGCTTGCATTAATTTCTTTGTTAGTTTAAGTAATTTTAATTTCATGCTATTATGCTATTATGCTACTGTGAAATATGCAGTGTCCATGTAGGGGAAAAAGCTGGTCAGTCATTGGTGCATAACAGTCTGATTATCAGTAGCAAATATAAACACATCTTTAACTAGCTCCCTTTACCTCACAAGGAAATCTTACTAGTTTGGGGTTATTTCTGGTTACTGGATCACTTATTTTCATTTGTAGACCAATTAGTACACATGTATTGTGTAAGAATTTCTGAGATATTAAACTGACCTTTTTTAGACACAAGAATACAAACCAGTAAACGTTTTCAGCAATCTCATTTCTGATAAGTGGTAGTAGATTAATTTAAAGATTTTGAAAATAAGTTTGGACTGGGATGAAAATTTTGACACATCTCATAGCAAATTTTTCAGTCATTCATACCTTTAAAGTTCAGATACTCAGATTTAAATAACAGGGTCGAAGATTATTCTCCATTTCAGCCAATCATATACTTGAGATTTGAGACTAGTCTCAATTGTCAGTTTTATAATCTTAGACCCAGTTGTTAATTCTTGTAATGTTTTTTCTTACAACCAGCTGGAGAAGGATGAAGTAGTTCTGACAATCACAAAATCCGAGAGATCAGATACTGGCAGATACAAGCTTCAGCTCAAGAATCCATCTGGTGTTGGGGAGGGAAGCCTTAATGTTACTGTACTTGGTAAGTTCACAAAGACATAAAAGATTAACCCTTTACTTGATATATACGTATTTCTGACCAAAATGCGACCAGTGTAGATCCAGATCAGCCGGCACATCCATGCCGTCTGATCAGGATCGGCACTGGTCGCATTTTGGTCAGAAATAACCTAAGGAATCAAAAAGCGAACAGTTTAGATCCTGATCAGACAGCACGGATGTGCCGGCTGATCTGGATCTAAACTGTTTGCCCTAGCAATAAAGGTGTATCTATACAGGAAAGGGTTAATAACTGTGTGCACAATTAATGTTAGTCTGACACGAGTATCCGCTGAGATTAATTTTCATTGCTTTGTTTACTGCCACATATTGAATGGATCCTCAGCTGTGCAATGATGGTCAAATTCAGGTGTGAACATTTATAGGAACTTTCTATTTATCTTAACATTTGGTATCAAATAATGGTATTAATGATACTGGCGTAGGCCAGGAATCTAATCAGGGGCAGCTACCCACTTGTTTCCAAGTAATTAGCTAAGTACCACAACCTCACAAAAAGGTTGCACAAATCCTCACCTTAGTGCAAAAAAGGTTTATCTCCATCTTGTTTCAGTTAATTATGCACACAGGTGCTGATAAATGAGTTTATAATAATGTGGCATTGGTGACTGATTTATTTATATGACTGTAGTAATTTATTGGTGTGGGGAGACTCTTGTTACAGCCCTTATACTGCAGAGTTAACCCTTTACTCCATGGATACACCTGCAATCCCATTGGCAACCACTATAGATTAAGATTAGCTTGCACATTCTTTGCAGTCTGATCTTGGTCTACACTGCTTTATCTGATGAATTTAAAAGCAACGAGTGTAGATCCTGTTCAGACTGCCCCAATATGGAGTCTGATCTAGATCTTCACAGGTCGCCCATGGGATAAAAGCCATATCACATAGATCCAGTGCTACTGTAAATAATAAATGTCTCTTACAACCTGTTTTCTTTGTCAGATCGCCCTGGCAAGCCCCAGGGCCCACTAGAAGCCACTGACGTTAGAGGGGAATCTCTGACGTTGTCATGGAAACCACCACTTGATGATGGCGGCGAAAGAATCACAAGATATGTTGTGGAGAAGAAAAAGAAGGGAGACACCAAATGGACAAAGGTTTATTTTCCTTTGAAATAAATGTTTTTGACTTTTATTTAAGTATATTTATTTTGAGCTCTTTTACTTGCAAAATGTGTCTGATTCAGTCAGAACATACACCATTAGTTTAACATTTTTGCTTGCAAAAGTTCTGAATCTTAACCATAATATATTTCACAAAATAGCTCATTGGTGCCACTAGTGAAACATTTCTGAAAATAAGCCTTATTTAATCTGATTCAGTTTTTCTGGTAAAACATTTATCCTAAAATATGTGATTTGTTTCACCATAAAACATTATTTTTTGCAAAATTCATCATTGTTGTACCAGTAAACATTGCTATGCAAAATATTATCATATTAAACAAACTTTATGTTGACAATTTTGTTTTGAACTCTACAGGCTGCAGGTTATTCATCAACACCGTTCTGCGATGTGCGTAATCTGGAACCTGGAGAGGAGTACGAGTTCCGAGTGATGGCGGAAAATGCCAACGGAGTGAGCGAGCCCCTGCTAACAACTCAGCCAATCCTTGCCAAACTGCCATATGGTAGGTTTGCTTGCTCTATATATGCTGGTTGTTAATCCTTTACTCCATATTGCATTTTATCGCATGTGTGAACAGTGTAGATTCATGTCAGCCAGCATGTCCATTCTTTCTGATCAGGATCTTCATTGTTAGCGTCTTGGTCAGAAATAACCTAATGAATCAAAAAGTGAACAGTATAATTATGAAGCATGGTTGTTTAAAGATTTGTTAATTTTATGTTATATAATTTATAATAATTGTGTTTCATTGTTTGAAACAATTTCAATGAATCAATTTAAAACCCAGAAACTCCCATTTCTCTTTATATATCGGTTTATTATGTGAATGACCAGTGTAGTTCCAGATCAGCTAGCACATCCATTCTTTCTGATAAGAATCTACATGTACACTGGTTGCATCTGGTTGTAACGATGTCTGTTATTTATAGACAAGCCTGGTGCCCCTGGCACACCAAAGTGCAAGACCACCACAGAGGACAGTATTACCCTCACATGGTCTCCACCCAAGAGAGACGGAGGTAACCCTGTAACCGGATATGTGCTGGAGAAGAGAGAGAAAGGAGAGGACAAATGGACAAAGTATGTCAGTTTACACATTTCTATTTGATGATATTAAAATTATCCCTACATTTTAAGCCATTTGTGATTTTTATTCTCATTTCAAGCCATTTGTGATTTTTTATTCTCATTTCAAGTCATTAGTGATTTTTTATTCTCAGTTCAAGTCATCAGTGATCATACCTGCCATATTTCTGGAAAGCATCCAGGGGATTTGGTTCAAAATTCCAGGGGATTCCGATATAATTCCAGCGGATTTTTTAACGTGGCTTATCAAGCGGAATTTACTAGAAACTAAACTAAGATGCAATATTAAATATATTTAAAATATATTTATCCTCATTTATTTAAACAATATTTTTATTATGTTTTTTTTGTAACAGGGTGTCAGCACATAATAAAACTATATAAAACCAACACTATATGAACAGACCAACAAACTCTGATGTGCATAGCACAGACTAACATCAGTTAGAACAATTATTTAAGTTAACTAACATGGACTTGGATGTTATTAACTTGCTGCTGATGCTGAGTTTGAACGCTCAACATATGGTCTCTGCAGTCAAACCAGACCAGGAGTCAGTCTGGATCTTTCTAAGTATGCTAAGGGGGTTTGTTTAGGAAAGTCATTGTGTATTTACATTATAATTTCTATTTTCTGTTCAAAATCCCCATGAAAATTAAATATTGCTGCCCAAAAATTGTGTTCGAGCAACACTACTGAAGTCCATCTGGATCCGTCCCTGAATATATCAAATGTTGCAGCTTGGCTATTATATTTTTATTCCAAGGATGCAAAAATCAGCTTGACTGGTCATTTCTTCCTACTTTGTAATTAAAAAAAATATTTGCAAACGTGCCAAAACGTTAATTGTTGGTCAAAAGACGAATAATTTGTATCCGAAAGTGTCCCATTATCCGGATACACACATATTTTGGACATCATAAAAAAACCTTCAATCTTTAAACAAGTCCGATTATTGTACATAAAACAGACGGTATACTTGTGATTTCATTCACACTTATGCAAACAGGCAATTATCCAATAAACAATCCTGATAAGTGTAAATTCTCACTAAATAATCGATAATCCTCTCGGTGACACTAATTAGACGAATTCAGAACGTTTTGACACAACCGTTAGGAGTCCGAGATATGTAACGGTGTATTCGGCGTTTCGACAAATGTCTGATGAGAGCGACAAAAATGCATTTTTATACCTTTTTTCTTAACTTATGTTAATTCCGGGGTTTTTTGTCTCCCGCCAGGGGGCCAGGGGATGGCTCTAAATTCCGGGGGATTTTTCCCCCCGCCGGGGGATATGGCAGGTATGAGTGATTTTTTATTCTCATTTCAAGTCATTAGTGATTTTTTATTCTCATTTCAAGTCATTAGTGATTTTTTATTTTCATTTCAAGTCATTAGTGATTTTTTCTTTTTATTTCAAGTCATTAGTGATTTTTTTATTCTCATTTCAAGTCATTAGTGATTTTTTATTCTCATTTCAAGTCATTAGTGATTTTTTATTTTCATTTCAAGTCATTAGTGATTTTTTCTTCTCATTTCATGTCATTTGTGTTTTTTTATTCTCATTTCAAGTCATTTGTTTTTTTTTATTCTCATTTCAAGTCATTAGTGATTTTTTATTTTTATTTCAAGTCATCTATGATTGTTTATTCCATTTCAAGTCATCTAGGATTGTTTATTCCATTTCAAGTCATCTAGAGTCACATCTATAGAGTAAAGGATAATTATATTGCAGATGTAGCTATTCGGACATCCCAGACACAGAGTTCTGTGTGAAGGGTCTCACTGAAGGTAAAGAGTACGAGTTCCAAGTGGCAGCAGTCAACAACGCCGGCCAGGGAGACTTCAGCAACTGTACCGAACCAATCAAGGCTCAACCACCACCAGGTACACTCACAAGTCCCATTTAAAAAATAACCTTCCTTTGTTTATTGGTAATGTGACAATTTAAACTACATCTTTTCTGTCAAGAGTTTGTCAATTAATTCACAGGAATGTTGTCAGTAACTGCACTTTAACCCATTACTTCATAAACATTGTATATACATGTTTTATAGAAAAAAACAAAGAAATAAATAAAACTTGATGTTGGAATCAAAATGCAGGATTTCAACAGATATTGTTTTTACTTTGCATATTCCTGTGAGTTAGCTGTTTAATATAATAGTAGAGAATTTGTAGCGTATAAAAAACAAGATTTTGTCTGCACAAAAGTTTCATTCTATTAAATTAACATTTTCTAGCAAATTAAAATATTTTTCATAATCTAGATCTACTTTAAACTTGTTATTTCAGTTGCACCCAAGGTTGCCCCTGACTTCATTCCCCGAGACATTATTGCTAAGAGGGGAGAACCCTTCAAAATCAGCATTCCATACAATGGCAGACCCATACCGACAGTGGAATGGTCTAATGTAAGTAACCATATCGTAGCTTTATCCCTTCACCTGCTGAATAAATGTCATGGACTTGCCTTTCTCTTCAAGTGTTTATTAACTATAATGATTATATAACCCTTTCCTCCCATGGACACACCTTAATTGCGTGGGCAAACAGTGTAGATCCAGATCTGTGCCGTCTGATCACGATTTGCACTGTTCCCTCTTTTATTTGTTAAGTTATTTCTTAACAAAATGTGACCAGTGCAGATCCTGATCAGACAGCATGAATGTGCCAGCTGATCTGGATCTACACTGGTCGCAATGCACATATATGGAGGAAAGGGTTTATTAGCCAGTCATGTAGAACCCAGTCAGATATGCAGGCTGATGAGGGTCTACACTGGCTACAAAGGCTGTTCTTAGGGCTTATATGGTTAACACATCTGTTCAAGAAATGATTGTGTAAGCAAAGCAAATCTCAGCTTTGAGGTGTATGAAGCTCAGCTGTTTATTATATTGTACTCTCTCTTACACACACAGAATGGTTTGAGGGTGAAAGATGAGCCTGGCAGAGTTGCATTCGAGAATGACCTGAACAACATCGTTCTTCTCAACAAATGTGCAGAGAAATCTGACTCTGGCAAATACAACATGGTGATGAGAAACGAACTCGGAATGGACTCGGTGCCTATCAACGTGATTGTAGTAGACGTCCCCGGCAAACCAGAGGGACCACTCACAGCTAGTGATGTCACAACAGACAGTTGTTTGCTCAAGTGGAACCCACCAAAGGTTAAAAAATGATTATATCTTCAATTTCTTTGATTAAACTTCACACACCCATATTAGATTAAAGTATATATAAAAAATTCACAATTTCTTTAAGAGAATGTTCAGGCTTTTAAGAATGGGTTTAAAAACTAATTATCTTTTTCATAAAAGTCAATATCTTGAAAATTAACTTGTTATTTAATCAAACCTTGATCATAGGAATTATTTTGCCATAGTCAAAGCTTAATTCAGATCAAAGCTTAATTTTCATTGTTGATGAAAATTGGGATACCCATTGGATAACATATCTAGCACCAAGATTATAAAACTGTAAATGGAAATCTGTCTCAAATCTCAAAGATCTGATTGGCTGAAATGGTGACTGGTCGCCATTTCAGCCAATCAAATGCTTGAGATTTAAGACTGGCTTTCATTCTCAGTTTTATAATCTTGATTTCTGGTCTCTTAAATACAGGATGATGGAGGCAGCCCTGTCCAGAATTATATTGTAGAAAAGAGAGATCTTCGTACCAATGAATGGGTACCATGCAGCAAGTTTGTGAGGGGAACCAGCTATGAGGTTCTCAACCTTGTTGAAGGTCACGAGTACCAGTTCAGGGTCATGGCAGAAAATGAACACGGTGTTAGTGAGCCAATTGTAATGAAAGACTCAATAATTGCTCAAAACCCATGGAGTAAGTACACATACATCTTGTTGGCTTTTTTAACCCTTTCCTCCATATATATGCATTTTATGAAATGTGCAAACAGTTTCGATTGAGATCAGCCAGCACATTAGTGCTTTTTTACCTTTTAAGTTATTTCTGACCATAAAGCAAACAGTGCATATCCTGATCAGACGTCACAGATGTTCTGGCTGATCTGGATCTACACTGTTGACCTAAGCTATAAAAGTAGTACATGTAGATATGGAGGAAATGGTTAACACTTTACTCTTAAGATTACAATCGAATACTGGTTTTTTTTCTGATTTTCACATCTGTGTAAAGATGTTGTGTATTTAAGTATATTAAAATGTATCGTGCCTGTCTTGGTTTAACGAGAAGGTTGTGTTTTCTAAACCAGGGGTGGATCCAGAGGAAAGTCAGTGGGGTTTCGTGAACCTCTTTTGGCCAGCAATATTTATTTTTCATGAGGATTTTGGCCAGAGAGTTGCAAATTGTCATGTAACTACCCTTAGACTGCCATAAAGGAACCTCCTTTCTCAAAATCTCCCATCAGACCCAGAAAAATACCTTTTTTAGCTCACCTGAGCACGAAGTGCTCATGGTGAGCTTTTGTGATCGCCTGATGTCCGTCGTCCGTCCGTCCGTGCGTGCGTGCGTCGTCAACTTTTTCTTCAAACGACTTCTTCTCCTGAACTCCTGGGCCAATCTTGCTGAAACTTGGCAGGAATGTTACTTGCATGAAGCTTTACCAAAATTGTTCAAATGGTTCCGGTCCATTGCCTATCTAGGTCACAGAGGATAAAAATAGATTTTAAACATGAAATTTTTAAAAATCTTCTTCTCTGAAACCGTAAGGCCTAGAACTTTGATATTTGTTGTGTAGCATCACCTAGTGGTCCTCTACCAAGATTGTTAAAATTATAGCCCTGGGGTCAAAATGGGCCCCGCCCCAGGGGTCACTTATTTTACATAGACTTATATAGGAAAAACTTTAAAAATCTTCTTGTCTGAAACCACAAGGCCTAGAGCTTAGATATTTGGCATTGAGCATCCTCTAGTGGAACGCTACAAAGTTTGTTCAAATTATTTCCCTGGAGTCAAAATTGGCCCCGCCCCAGGGGTCACTTCATTTTACATAGACTTATCTAGGAAAAACTTTAAAAATCTTCTTGTCTGAAACCACAAGGCTTAGAGCTTAGATATTTGGCATTTAGCACCCTCTAGTGGAACTCTACAAAGATTGTTCAAATTATAGCCCTGGGGTCAAAATTGGCCCCGCCCCAGGGGTCACTTCATTTTACATAGACTTATATAGGAAAAACTTTAAAAATCTTCTTGTCTGAAACCACAAGGCCTAGAGCTTAGATATTTGGCATTTAGCATCCTCTAGTGGAACTCTACAAAGATTGTTCAAATTATTTCCCTGGGGTCAAAATTGGCCCCGCCCTAGGGGTCACTTCACTTTTCATAGACTTATAAAGGAAAAACTTTAAAAATCTTCTTGTCTGAAACCACAAGGCCTAGAGCTTAGATATTTGGCATTTAGCACCCTCTAGTGGAACTCTACAAAGATTGTACAAATTATTTCCCTGGGGTCAAAATTGGCCCCGCCCCAGGGGTCACTTCATTTTACATAGACTTATATAGGAAAAAGTTTAAAAATCTTCTTGTCTGAAACCACAAGGCCTAGAGCTTAGATATTTGGCATTTAGCATCCTCTAGTAGAACTCTTTAAAGATTGTTCAAATTATTTCCCAGGGGTCAAAATTGGCCCCACCCCAGGGGTCACTTCATTTTATATAGACTTGTACAGGAAAAAACTTTAAAAATCTTCTTGTCTGAAACCACAAGCTGAGAGTACTTTTGTACTCAGGTGAGCGATATAGGGCCATCATGGCCCTCTTGTTCTGATATTCATACCTCTTGTTTTTCTTCAGCTGTCCCAGATGCCCCAACAGGGCTGACACCTGAAGACATTGACTCCAACTCTGTGACACTGAGCTGGCAGAAACCAAAACACGATGGTGGCAAGAAAATCCAGGGCTATGTCATCGAGTACAAAGAACCCTCAGCCAACAGGTGGAAGACAGCAAATCCCGCACCTGTACCAGGAACCAACTATACTGGTAACATCTTAATATGAATAGTTTTGAAAGCTTTAGACAGAAACCATAATGCATCCATTTTTGGGCTGATCGACCCAGCTATACTAGTTTTTGAATACATGCTTATAAACACTAAATAGAAACAATACCCAATAACACAAACATATATAGAAAAGTAGTTCCTGGTTGCACAGTACATCACTGACAGATGTAAGAAAGTAGTACTATTTTCCACTATAAACACATGCAGATGTGATAAGTTATTCCCATTTGCACTGAACAGCACTTACAGATAAAAGAAGTAATTCCTATTTGCAATAATTTTACTGGATGAGAGGCTTACTTGATGTTCATTTGGAGAAAAGTCAGTTACATGCATTTCTGTTGTCATTTTACACTTCCACAGTGTTGGGCATTTCTCAGTTGTCATTTTACACTTCTACAGTGTTGGAAAGAAATCATTATCTGATTATTTCATATTCCTGAATTCATATTTGTACAACCACCTCTCTCTCTTAGCACTAACATCAGTTGTAGTTTTTACAGATGGCAAACACCACCCGTTCTATTTACACCTATTGTGATACTTCTATATAGACTATGAACTCTGATTATTAGCTTTCTCATGATAATTTTTTTTACCACATAATGGTACCCTTATCAGTTCAGTGTTTTCATTTAGTATTTATTATTTTCACAGTTGATGGTCTGGACAAGGGTGTAGAGTACGAGTTCCGTGTGAGAGCCAAGAATGAGGCAGGTCTGAGTGAACCAAGCAAATGTACTGCACCAATTCTCACCAAGCCGAAATTCAGTATGTGTACTGTTTATTTATCTTCATTTTTATACAGAACTAGAAAGCTTTTAAAGTGAAATCTGGGGCAGTATTGAAAAAAAAAACACTTACAAAATAGTACTCTTGGTTCCAACCTTTGTGCCATGAATGAAAGACTTGGCAAGGTGACACATTCACTTGGATTTAAATACATGGTCATAATTGCTAAAAACAAAGCACAATTGTCATTTTACTTGTAAAACTTCCAGATCATAACCAACCAAACATGAATCCACCTAAATATTACTTAAATTGACAGTAACAAGGCACTTATAAAGCTTATTCCTTTCCTCCATATACACACCTTTATTGCATGGGCAAACAGTGTACATCCAGATCAGACGGCACATCCGTGCCATCTGATCAGGATCTACACTGTTCACTTTTTGATTTGTTAGGATATTTCTGACCAAAATACGACCAGTGCAGATCCTGATCAGTAGGCGTAGATGTGCCAGCTGATCAGGAGCTACACTGGTCGCACGTGCATAAAATGTGTCTATATGGAGGAAAGGGTTAAAAATGCTGTTGGATTTGAAAGAAGATTTCTTTCAAATCCTAACTTTTAAGTGGCTATATACAAGGAAAGCCAGAAACAAATCACTTGTCAAATGTTTAACTTTGTTTTGCAAATTCTGTTATGATTTTGACAATTATTTATTGTGTATTTTTATTCTATTCAGATCTTTTTCATATTTTTGATATTCATAATTTTTAGTTTCACCTTAACATAACAAATCAAACATACAAGTGTTTCAACAGTGTGCAAAAACTTGTTCAAATATTTAAATGTTTTATTTTTAGCCAAACCCCACCCACCAGGAATACCAAATGTCACAAATGTGGGCAGGAACTATGCAGAACTTGAGTGGGAAAAACCAGTCAAAGATGGTGGCAGCAAGATAACAGGTAAACAAAAGTCTTTCATTTATCACAAAGGACCTCAAATGTCGATAGACATCAGTACTTCGCCATGAAAAAAATGAGTTTAAAGGTCTAATCTTTAACATTATAGGTAATTATGTTTATGTTCAAATGTGCACAATAATTTGTTGATATCTAAGACATAATTTAAAAAGGAATGCAATATCTTATGCATCTCAATGGGGCTCGAAAACAATAGGGCTGTTGGCTGATTAAAGGGATGTCTTTTGATGGGGTATAGGTATTTAGGGGGCAGGGGATGGGGGTGGGGGAGATCAATTGATCTTGCACAGATAAGTATCTCTGACTTGAATGGTTAACCCTTTACTACATATGGCTTTCATCCCATCGGTGACCAGTGTAGATCCAGATCAGCTGTCACACCTGTTCCATCTGATCAGGATCTAGTCTGTTCCTTTTTAAATTCATTTGTTTTTTTTGTCCTAGAAGTGAAAGATGAAGCTAATGATCAGACGGCATGGATATTATATTCTGGCTGATCTGGATCTATAATGTGATAAAAGGCATATCTATGGAGTAAAGATTTAAAAGCTTTTTTTTATCTGACAGGCTGTAGTGCTCCATGATGGCTCAACAGAAAAACATAATGTTTATACGTCAGTCAGTGACTGTCTTTTATCTCCAACCTTGTTGTGAATTAAATGTATTTTATTACAAAACTGGAATGGGATAAGCTCATCTAAAAGAGTATATAGAGTAAAAGGGTTAATACAAATTCAATTTTACATTTTCTAGGCTACATTGTTGAGAAGAAACCAACAGATAGTGATATCTGGCAGAGAGTAACGACTGTCCCCTGCCTCGACACCAAGTACCTTGTGGCAGACCTTGTTGAGGGCTCAGACATGGAGTTCAGGGTTTCAGCAGTCAATGCGGCTGGTCAGAGTGAACCCAGTGGAGCTAGCTCCCCTACCAAGATCAAAGAAAAGATTGGTAAGTGATATACATAGCATTGTTATCAGCAGACAGGTCTAGGTTAAATATGTCATACCTTTAATGATAGTATTGTTTTGTGTATTCATGACAATCATATGCCTTTAAACCCTAAACAATAGTATCTTTCCTGGAATTTCACTTTCTGTTTGCTGCACACTAAATCTTGAATATCCCGAATGTAAAAATCATGTATTAAATCGGTATTTTTTGTTACAGTGGGTCATGCCCCAGAGATTAAGAAGCAATTACACAACGTGAAAGCTCCGGCAGGCGGAGAAGCTGTATTCTCAGTGCAAGCCAGCGGGAAACCACAACCTGAGATCACATGGTACGTCAACTTGTGATCAATATTTCTTGTGCTGATTTTGTAGCTGCATGTTTAGGCTCGTGATAATTACTTAGTTGATTTCTTTAATTAATTGATGTTGAAAACCAATTCAAAGCCATGATATCTGAAAATTTAGGACTCTAGTCTCGATTACATATAATTGTCCAATCAATAGTTAGAGAAGTTGCCAGAACTATAAAGCCATGTCTCTGCTGCAAATATGAATTATTCATCCACACTCAGAAATGCGAGTCATACGAGGCAGGGCAGGACAATAAACATGGAAAATCATCAAAGGGGAGTAATTTCCCCAAGTCCTGAATTAGTGTCACAACTTTGTAAACTGATCAAGCCAACAAAGCTTCATTGTTATTGTTATTTCTTTGCTTTTCATTGCATATGAACATTCATTTTTAGTTTTACCAATTTGAAGTGTCTATTCTCAACCATATATATTGGTCCTTATTACGCACAGGGCCCAGGATCATAAAACTATGTTTTGAGATCAGTCTCAAATTTCAAGGATCCATACATGCCAGGTATCAAAAAATAATTAAGTGAGACTGGTGACATTTTTAAGTGAGATTTGAGCAAAAATAAGTGAAATTTTCTAAAGCGTGTCGAAACATGGTATATTTTAAATGTTCTTATATACCTTTACCTTTTTTTTATAAAAAGTAAAGTCAACAGTCAGTTACATTACTTTAATGAAGTAACAAGACAATTAAACACATTTTTAAAATCAAATAAAACATTTGTGACTAAAATCTTTATGCCACATTTATTTTAAAAATGTCCACTGAAAGTTCATACTATTCAAGCCATTAGTTATCCACTAAATGCAATTACTGACTTGGCATTTTATAATATTAAGAAAGTGTAGAGTTCCATTTGCATAAAAATTATTCTTGTAGCTTTACATGAAGGGGAAAGAAGGGCCCAAAAATTTCACAAATCTTGTTTTTATCACCTTGGATTAATGCTTCAACATGCCAATTAAAACCAAAACTCTTGAAAATTAACACCTTCAAAGTAATGCCCTTAGACTTTTACCCATCCATGGCCGAAAACTGTAACACTTGCATTGAAATTGTACACCATCTCAGACATAAAGATATTTGAGTAAACATATCAATTAATAAGAAAAGATAATTGAATAACACCTTATCTAACATATGATGTTAATCCATTGCCCCAGGGTAATTGCAGCAGATGAAATAAACAAAATGTCATAATTTCCAATAATCACTGTCAATCAAGCGCGTTCATTTCGGCGATCCTCAGACTTTTTGGAGACATTGAAATTTGCACTGCAGATGACAAATTTTTTTGAAGAGAAATTATCAAAAATACGTGAGGTTTTGTTTTTACCCGTTAGACCGTGAGGGTAGGTGAACTTCCGTGAGTTTTTACCTCACGGCGTGAGACTTGGCATGTATGAGGATCTGATTGGCTGAAATGGCCGCTGGTCGCCATTTCAACCAATCAGATGCTTGAGATTTGAGACTGATCTCCAGATTTTGTTTTATGATCTTGGGCACAGATCTTGATGACAAAACTTTGAAAGGAAGCTTTTTTGTTATTTCGTGTAAATTTTCTTTTAAGATCTCTTTTAAGATGAGCTTGTTTTGTCTTTCCAGGTACAGAAATGGTGTACCACTGGCCAACACCCCACATGCTCGTATGAAGCAGATTGATGACACGTATGTGCTGACACTCAATGACATCACAACTTCAGACGCCGGTCAGATTTCTTGTGAACTGCGCAATGGTCTTGGTGTAGAATCCAGCTCCTGCAGCCTTAAAGTTATCTGTAAGCTTTACTAATATCTGCTTGGGTATCTTATTTGCTGAGATTCTATCTGGCAGGGCCTTTGGCAAATAAAGCTGAGATTAGAACTCAAATTTCTTTCATCTGATTTGTCCATTTATTAAAACTGTTCTCAGTTTAAATCAGTACGAAGTTTGAAATTCTGGACTGGTCTCTGGAGTTAGTTTGATAATCTTGGACCCTGGTACAATTAGTCTTTACTTTTGTATTTGTTCACTTCAATTTAATAAGCATAAAAGAAAATTTCAGACTAGTTTGTTTCAGGGTTTATTCAAATGATATGCAAATTAGCAGCCATTTTGTTTTTAGCTCCGCCAAGAATTGACAAGGAGATCAAAGACCAGAAGGTGATGAAAGGTGACGCCTGGAAAGTTAAACTTCCCCTCAGTGGGGACGGTCCCTTTGACATTGTTATCAAGAAGGATAACAAAGAACTACCTGTCACCGAGATGGAACGTCTCAAAGCCGCAGCATTTGATGACTTTGCTACTCTGGCTTTGAAAGGTTGGCGTCTAAATTTGTTTTCCCCAAGTTTGTGTTACTGTTATATCATAAACTATTTTCAGTGGTTTAATTTTTGGAGTATTTTAAGTGCCTAAAATGAAACACTTATGAAATCATGGTATTGAATATCTAGTTCTTTGAAAGTAATATAATGCTTGAATTATGCCTGTGCAAAAAAGTAAGTAATTTCTGTGTATTGCATAAAATTTGATCCCATAGACATTTAATGATACCACAGCATTTTTTGTTTCATTTTCACACAGCTGCATTCCTAAGTAGAGCTACACTTAGTGTGTACTTTTGTTTTAAAATGTTCTTGAAAAAAGTTGTTTTGCTTGAAATAGTGCCATCTGATCAGAATCTACACTGCTAGATTCTTGATCAGAAATAATCTAATGAAATAACCAAAAAGCGAGATGTGTACATCCTGATCAGACAGCACTGATGATCTGCATATACACTGTTTTCCCATGTAATAAAAGATGTGTATTGAACC
Organism: Corbicula japonica; assembly: GCA_038501625.1. Classification (NCBI taxonomy): domain Eukaryota; kingdom Metazoa; phylum Mollusca; class Bivalvia; order Venerida; family Cyrenidae; genus Corbicula; species Corbicula japonica. Next base: position 2,084,454 of record JAZAYU010000081.1, read on the forward strand.
AGTAGCTGGCACTGTACGCCTAAACCATAATTCCTGTTTGATCATGAGAATACATACATTTGAATGATTTACAGTTAACTAAAGATTACTTCATTAAATCGTTGTAGATGCTGAACTTGGAGACTCTGGGCTCTACAAGATTGAAGTGTCCAATGAAAGTGGCATGGCTTCCGTGTCATTCAGGATGAGTGTCCAAAGTAAGATCAATCTTTTTGCAATAATAAGAAAGACCAATAGCAGTGTTTGTTTTGAAGAAAATAAATTTTGTTTGTTAGTGTTTAAGTTCAAAGAGATATGTGGATACTCTGAAACATCATGGTTATCATGCTACGTATTTCATAACATGCTGTATAAAGGATCATTTTGACTCTGTTTATCTTAAAGCATTAATTTATACATTAATTAGGCTACTTTAAGCATTTTCTAAGGTTTTATAGTTCATTATAAAACATTAATTGGGTGTTGAAAAGTGCTTTATTTTATTGTCCAGTTTGTATGGGATTAAATCTCGGTTTGCTTCCTGTAGGTGCCCCGGGTGCCCCTGTTGGGCCTCTGGATGTCTCAGAAGTCACAAAGAACTCATGTCATCTATCCTGGAAGCCTCCGAAGGAAGACGGAGGTAGCAAAGTGCTTGGATACATCGTGGAGAGGAAAGAAGTCGACAAACCATACTGGACAACTGTTTCTTCCAGATGCAAGGTAAGCATCAAGTGTTACTCTACAAATAATGATTTTGAAGCAAATGTGAAATTTTTACTGGAATGGTTCATTTTCTAGATATTGGATACTCATTCCAGATGGAATTTCTTGGATTTCCAATATTCATTGGTAGAAATAATGTAAACATTGATTTGTATATTCTTTTTAAAATAAATCTATGATATTAACATTTGTTGACTTTGGTACTGTTATGATTGTGTTCCATTTAGTTTAAGACATTACAATACAAAAGAGTAGTCAGAACTTAGTTTCTGTGAAAAAACAGTTTTAAAGCTAAAATTCCAGCTTTGGAGAAGCAAAACTCCAGTTTCTCTACTTTCAGATTATCACATATATGCAAACCTCTAATTTTTCATTGTTACCATGGTAACAAATTACTGTTGCTACCACATGCAACAGTATAATTTCAAATGTTTTTTTGTGTTTTTGCAATCTGCACTTTGTCACCATATTCCTGTTGATGATGGGAATGCAACAGTTACTGATTAATATGTTCTATTTCCACAAACAAACAATATTTCACTTTGTTGTTGTTGTACAGGACACTGCTATTGATGTACAAGGTTTGAATGAGAATGGTCACTATCTTTTCCGAGTCTCAGCCATCAATGACAACGGACAATCCGAGCCCCTCACAGCTACCAACCCCATTATTGCCAAAATGCCTTATGGTAAGTTCTTGACATATTGTTGCTGTAAGCTGAAATGAAAAGAAAACATAACAAATAAGAACTTAAGGCTATATTAAACTCATTTCAGATTCATTTCCTGCCATTTCTTATTTTGTAGAACTGTTCTTAAGTTTTGCAAAAACTGCAATTTATAGAGAAGATGTACAAAATGACCACGTATAGTTTAACATGGCTGGGCCAATTTTTTTTTGCAAACTGCACCTTTTACAGAAAATCACAGTATTTTATATTTTATGGGGCATCCGTGGCCAAGTGGTTAAGGTTTCTGACTGACAATCACTTGCCCTTCACCCCTATGAGTTTGCGGGACCTACCAGGGTCAAGATCTTTCTTGTGAGGGAGCTTTCCAGCTTGCTTGTGGATCGTCAGTGGTTCTACCTAGGTGTCCGCTCGGGCCTGAAAATTGTCGGGAGGGGGCACCTGGGGTCTTATTCCACCATGTAAGCTGGTATCCCGAATAGGCTTAATAAGCAATAAGCTTAGCATTTGCTGATGTTCTGGCCTCTAATCTACATGATATATTTTAATAAACAGAGAATAATAAATATAAATGTTACAACTATACACATATAATATAAAAGTGAACAAAATGTTCTTTAACCATTTCCTTCATATATATATATATATACATTTAATCACATGAGCAAACAGTGTAGATCCAGATCAGCCAGCACATCTGTGCCATCTGATCAGGATCTGAATTGTTCGCACATGCCATAAAATTTGTATATATATGGAAGAAAGGGTTAAGTTGTTTTTTTTTAATTATAACTAATAAATAATGATCTGCCAATTTAAAATGATTGTTGATAGTGATTGTGTTTATTGATTTGGGTTCAATTCTGAAGTTGAAGTTAAATTCTACATTAAATATGTATTCTATCTGTACAGATGTACCATCTGCACCTGGCATTCCTGAGGTGGAAGAGGTCGGCGGAGATTTTGTAAGCCTTACATGGGCTAAACCTTCATCAGATGGTGGCGGAAAGATAACTGGCTACTGGGTAGACAAACGTGAACATGGCAAGGATGACTGGACTCGTGTTAACTCTCAGCCATGTATTACAAATATGATCAATATTCCAAACCTCATCGAGGACAGGAGGTATGAATTCAGAGTGTTTGCTGAAAATGGAGCTGGTTTGAGTAAACCATCAAGTGCGTCCAACAGCATCAAGATCAAAGATCCCAATGGTGAGTATCTGAATGATTATTAACCCTTTCCTCCATAAATATGCATTTTTATGCATGTCCGACCAGTGTAGATCCAGATCAGCCAGCACATCTGTGCCATCTGATCAGGATCTGCACTGGTCGCAATTTGGTCAGAAATAATCTAACAAATCAAAAAGTGGACAGTTTAGATCCTGATCAGACGGCACGGATGTGCCGGCTGATCTGGATCTAAACTGCTCCCCCAGTAAATAAAGGTGTATCTATGGAGGAAAGGGTTAAGCTTGATTAACCCTTTATCCAATGACTGTTTTTCATGGGTGAACAGTGTAGATCCAAATCAGCCAGCACATTTATGCCTGTTGATCAGGATCTATGCTGTTGGTTTTTAAATTTTTTTTGTTATTTCTGACCTAGAAGCAGTGTTGGTCCTAATCAGACATCTCATACATGCCAGCTGATCTGGGTCTATATTGTCTGGATATGCAATAAATATGGAGTAAAAAGTTAATGAATGATGAGTCTACAAAAGGAAATCAGTGGGTTTATGGTTCATGGTTAAAACACTTTTTTGCTTAAGAAAGAATGCTTCTCTCTCTTATTTTGCCACTATATATTTTGTAGCATAGTAATAACTAGTGATATCCAAACTAAGTATTTCATTATAGACTTTCTATGTCAGAAAACAAAGGGTATTTAAGAAAAAAAATTTCAGCCTTTGAACTGAAAGTGATAATAATACTTAACTTGATTAATTTGATATATTTTAGCGGCTGTATCACCAGAATTCACGCAGGGACTCCGCAAGGTTCATGCCGTTGAAGGAAAAACAGCCAGGTTTGAGTGTGAAGTCACCGGAACTCCCAAACCTGATATCTCATGGTACGAACACATTTTTTTGATTGTTGTTAGACATTGTCACTGCCTGTTTAACTTAATGAGTTTCAAAGTGAACAATTCTTTAGCATGCATGTAAAGTTTAGGCTAGATATGCAAACTCTTTTGAATTTACCATGTCAGATTAACCCTTACCTCAATAGACACACCTTTATGCAATGGAAAACAGTGTAGATCCAGATCAGCCGGCACATACATGCCGTCTGATCAGGATCTGTACTGTTTCCTTTTTGATTTGTTAGGCTATTTCTGAAAAAAAAAATGCAACCAGTGCAGATCCTGATCAGATGGTATAGATGTGCCAGCTGATCTGGATCTACACTGGTCACACATGCTTAAAAAATGTGTATATATGGAGGAAGGCTTAAAATAGATTAAAAAAATGTGAAAACATCCGAACATGACAGATAATCAAAATATTGCAGGCTTGGTCTGAACTAACCCTTTCATGTGCAGTCATGCATTTAAAGGGTGTAATATGTAACTGTTACAAATCTGATTCAATGTACAGGATGACTTTTACAGCCACCAAATGGCACATAAAATGATGCTGCGAAATTTAAGACTTAAGTTTTCCAAATTTTCCACAATTTTCATAATATCTATAAAAAATTCAAGTTATTAAAAAAGTTGTTGTTAACTCATCAGGTTCAAGGGTAGCCGTGAGATTTTCCCCGATAGTAAACACGAGATCATTGCTGAGGGCAACTCTTACACCCTGATAATCAAGGAAGTGTTTGGGGAGGACCAGGATGAATATCTCTGCCGTGCCACTAATGCTGGAGGTTCAAAAACCAGCAGAGCTGACCTGGAAATTAGCTGTAAGGAATTTTATTTGTTCTCAATACATAGATAACTCAAGGGGATATTGCTTATTTCCAATGTGCAACCAGTGTAGATTCAGGTCAGTTAGCTCATCTGTGTGCCATCTAATCAGGATCTACACTGTTCACTTTTAGAGTCACAAGATAGATCCAGATCAGTCTGCACAAATGTATGATAAAAGGCATCTCCCAGAAGTGAAGGGTTAATCTAGCTCATTACCACACCTAATCTTAATATCGCATTTAACTGAAGTTTAAGACGTAAACAGAGTAAAATAATTCCAAAACTTTCCTGAATTTTATGTTTTAACCAAAGTTTAACTTTCTAACTTTTTATCCACAGCGCCACCTAAGATAAATGTTCCACCAAGATTCCAGAATGTCTCGGCCTATGAGAAGGGCGAGGAAATCGTCTTCAAGATTCCATTCACTGGAAACCCCAAACCTACTATCAAGTGGATACGAGACGGCAAGGAGATCTCTGGACACCGATATCATATTGACGTCTCTGACCGTCACGCTTTCTTGACAATTAAGGGAGCAGTCAAAGAGGATGATGGGCCATGGCGACTTCAGCTTGACAATGATCTCGGCACAGACTCTGCTATTATCAAAATACAGATTAATGGTGTGTACACATTTTATACAGTGTGTTAGATTTCAAACAAGATTCCTTTCAGGTGATAAATGGTATTACATGACTGGATATTGTTAACTTTTACTCATTGGATATGGCTATTATTCAGGGGCAAACATAGACCAAGATCAGCCAACACATTTCGATCAGGATCTAGATTCTAAACTATTTACTTTTTTATTCCATAGGTTATTCTGACCATGAAGAGAACAGTGTAGATCCTGTTCAGTCACAGATGTGCTGGCTGATCAGGATCTACACTGTTTGCACAGTGATAAAAACTCCCGGTCGTATAATGTTAAGAACTGTATTGGTAAACAACTCTTTTTTCATTGAATATGTTTTAAATGGATGATTTGTTAGTCAGACTTTACATTCGGTAGGGATGGCAACGAATAGCAAAATTGGCATTCGAATATTCGGTTGTGAAAGTATTTGAATATTCGATAGTTATTATGTTTATTTGCGATCTCTTTGAACATAGTATCATGGAGTTCATTGTACAAGTCAGTAAACAGGCACTTCCGGTTGTATAACGGCATTCCAATTAGAAATAACGCTCAAAGTTGTCATCAGGTCAAGCTAAAATTAGGACAAAATCTCATTTTCTAACATTTAATGTTCATGTGATGTCCGCTTGCAGATTAATTACATGAAGTTACTATAAAAGAGGTCAGTCCACTTTCGTTTTCCTTGTAAACGTGTTTTTCCAGGACAGAGTAATTTTATGGTAATATCGTTGTTGTCACGGTCTTAACGCCGATCGTCTAAATATTACACACATTGTTTATCATTTTAATTTTATATTAATTATTTCATATCATTACTTCTTACGTAAGCTCTATGGTGTGATATAGGTTTCTTCCTGGTTTCAACAGCAATTGACTCAAGTTTGAGTTTGCATGTGACTGCAATAGCAGTCGTGATTGGATGCGCGTGATAGCGATTATGCTAATTATCTTTATTATGAAAATCTTATGAATCGGCTTATTTTTGCTTCATCCAATGAAAATTGTTTTCTATTTTAATTAAAATATGCACGCGCGTTATTCATTTCACACCCTTGTGCAGAATTCTTTATGAAATGCCGATCGGTATTGTTCTCCAGAATCACCGATAATTGATGTTAACGGGTCACTCAAACTGCCAAATGCTGTTTATTGGGGGCCAATAAATTGACTATGACACATTTTATAATAACACCAGGTGTTCTGTTAATTGCACATCGAATTTAGCATGTTTAGTGTCGAAACAAAAAGTTCTTGCACGAAATAATTCAAATTTATTTGATTTTCTTTATATTTCGTTTCACAAAATTTAATATTCGAATATTAAAAAAGTATTCGAATGTCCCGTCGGCATTCGAATATTCGTTGCCATCCCTAATATTCGGTCATGTAAATAAACTTACATCTCAAAGATCCTGAAATATTGAACATAAAATTGTGAATTTGGAAGTTTTTGGAATTAACACTAATGTGAAGGTAAACTAGAGCTATGAGTAGGGTAAAAAAATTAAGATTGTAGACCAGTAGATGGTAGATTTAACCCTTTCCTCCACAGATACACCTTAATCGCGAGGGCGAACAGAGATGTGCTGGCTGATCTGGATCTTCACTGGTCGCACATGCGTAAAAAGGCGTATATATGGAGTAATGGGTTAAGAAAGACAAGCCTTCTACATGTTAATTACATGTTAAGAATTCATGAATACACTCTAGATGTATAAAGTTGCTCAGTATTGTAATAGCTGTCATATTTCTGTGACTTACAGACCGGCCAGATGCACCTAGATTCCCGACAGTGGAGAACATCAGCGATGAATCCTGCACACTGGTATGGAAAGCCCCGCTTAGCGATGGTGGCAGCTTCATCACGGAGTACCTGATTGAGAAACTTGAACTTCCATCATCTGCCTGGACTAGAGTGGGAACTCAGAGGTATATACTAGCATTTATTTGCTTAGCTTTAATAATACAGTAAAAACACTTGTTAAAACCACTCTGAAATTAAGACTACCTCGATAATAGGACAACAACTTCAGTGTCCCCTTTCACAGTTTTGCACTTTTTTCCACCCCGAAATAAAGACTACCTCACTATTCTGACCACTTTTGTCCAGTCCCAGGTGGTCTTAATAGAAAGGTGTTGCCGTAAAGGAGCATTACTGTTGAATTTCCTTTATTTCACGAGTTTCCAGATTTTATAATGAATAGTTTGATTAGGTTTTGTGCCTCTGAGTAGACATTCTGCAGCCATCCATCTTTTCAAAGGTCTCTCTGATTTAAAAATCCCACAATAGAAGACAGAAGATAGAAAATCAATTAGCCAACTTTTGCTACTTAATGATAATAATTTATCATATAAAAATAAAAATATAGCATCTGCTAATTTGAAGCCAACTTTTCCAGTGTTGATTAAAGGTCTGGTATTCTTGAAAGTGTACATTTACAAGGTCTTCCATGTTTTTCAACATTTTCCTATTTCAGAAGTGGGCAAAGCCAAATTTTTTTATCCCTAAATTAAAGCTGTTAGCTAAACTTATGTCAAATTTGCAACCAGTGACCTTTGATCAGCCTGGGCATCAGAGCATACTGATCAGATTCTAAATATGTGCATTTCTGTAAAAAAAAAAGTGAAATACCACTGATGAAAATTAATGGACAGGTCCACATGCCCAGCAGTGAGAATCTATTTCACAATTTCCATTTCATTTACCGTAATCACTCATGTATACATCACATCCAAGAAAACGTCTCATCCAGATTATGAGCATGAAATTTGAAGAAAAATTCCATAAACTTCTGATTCTGTGATGAACCTACTTCCAATTTTTCCCTCAGACTGACAGTACAAAGTGTAACTGGTCTATCACCTGGCAAGCAATACCAGTTCAGGGTTTATGCCGAGAACTTCTATGGTCGCAGTGACCCCAGTGAACCAACAAAACCAATCACCACAGAGCAGGGCCCAGAAGGAAAGAGGGGCAGATTGGGTATGTATTTATGGTTTCAAAATCTTCAGCAATTCTTATGCCATTTGGTAAGGGCCCAAGATCATAAAACTTAGATTGGAGACCAGTCTCAAGCATCTTATTGGCTGAAATGGCAACCAGTTGCAATTTCAGCCAATCAGGTGCTTGAGATTTGAGACTGGTCTCCAGATTTAGTTGCATGTTCTAGGTACAGGCATTGACATTATTGGAGACAAGGGATGGATCTTAGCAATCTGAAATCAAGCATAGCATTAGAATGGACTAATGCTGATAGCGGAAACTAGTCTCTGTCACAGTTCTAGAAATCATAACCCTCTTTATTTATATACAGTTATAATAGTTTGGCATATAAGTGATGGTTTACATCAAAGCCGAGTCATTTAATGTTTGCATTTGTCATTTTGTTTCATATTTTATGAGTTTAACTGTTTTTTAGTATTTTCAATTTTGAGGTGCCTTCTATTTTATAAATATACTTTTTATGAGGATTTATGGGAGGGTTGAAGGTTTTCTCGCTGGATGATGACTTAGAGTTAAAATAATACTATTTCAGATGAATTTGGCCAAAGAAAACGCGGACATTATGATGGACCAAAGATTAATGATTACGACAAATTCTGTAAGTATGCTGCTGATATTTCTAGTCATCATACTGTTAAAAAAACAGTTATGGTTCTTAAACTGGTATTATCACAATTATCTTCAAGAACTGTCTGCTTAATTTCAATTACTTGTCTTGTCATGTATATGGAAATTGTTCCCTTGCAAACATTTGTCTATTACTGAAAACTTCACATTAAACATTATCGATTATTTCAGTGAGAATTCAATCCTTATTATTTTGCTTAAACTTTTCAGTGCTTTCAGACTTTTTCCCCCATACATAGCATAAGGGGCAACTAACTTTTAATAGTTGTTGGTAAATCAGGATAACTCAGCTTTTCCAATTGATCGTCTGCTATAGCAAGCGCATATTTTTATTATGTCTTTTGATATTTCATTGAAAAGTATACATCATCTATAAAACTTAGTGTGTCTTGCACAATTTGATGACATCATTTTTGAAGTATTATGTAAACATAGTACACATTCACTGTTCATTAACTACTTCAGACTATGATTTATGGAAGAAGTATGTACCACAACCAGTGGAGATCAAAACGGACAGTGTCTATGACTATTACGACATTCTGGAAGAACTTGGAAGGTAAGTTAGGAATATATTTCCCAGGTTTTATGTAAAATTCACAAGTTCCATCAATTCTTAAATACAAGCTAAATTATGTATTACAATAATAGTTACATATGTTATTACTTTAAACAATGATACAAAACCTAGATTAGGAAAGAAAAATTGCAATTACCTTGAGATCACAAATATTTTAAAATATAAAGTACTTGGATACCATCATCTTTCAAATACAGGCTGGATTCTATACCTCAACTCTTGGATCAAAATATTAAAGCTACTGAGACAGTTGATAAAAGTGTAATCTATCTTTTAGATAAACTTACATTCTTTTTCCTGATTCTATACATGCCATTACTGTATTAATCAATTTCTTTTGTTTTTGACCAGTCATTCATCTGTTTGATTATAAAAGCTGTCAGCCAATTTCATTCAGTTATTGATGGCACTGCCTAATTATATGCATTTCCCGCCACTAAAATGTCTTATATTTCTTGCAGTGGTGCATTTGGTGTAGTGCATCGCTGCATAGAGAAAGCCACTGGCCGAGTGTTTGTTGCCAAGTTCATTAACACACCATACCCCCTAGACAAACACACCGTTAAGAATGAAATTAACATCATGAATCAACTCCATCACCCGAAACTGCTCAATCTGAAAGATGCTTTTGAGGACAAGGATGAAATGGTGCTCATTCTAGAATTGTAAGTATCATTATTGATCTCTTTTGTATACTTTTTTATATGCTATTTTTGTTTACTTTCCGTTAATCCTTTACTCCATAGATATGCCTTTATCACCTGGGCAAACAGTGTAGATCCAGATCAGTCTGTACTTCTGTGCCATCTGATCAGAATCTACACAGTTTGCTTCAAGATTCATTTCTGACCATGATGCAAGCAGTGCAGATCCAGAGCAGATGACACAGATGTGCTGGCTGATCTGGATCTACACTGGTCGGACACACAAAAAATGCATGTATATAGATGATAGGGTTAAGTTAGATAACAGTTGCAAATACATGTATAATTATCACATTGATTTTTTTGGCTCTTAAATATCATCAAAAAAATCTAAAGTTGCACAAGGTTCTATACTACAAGATGATTAAATTATTTTAATTATTAATCCTACTGTGGATGCACATAATATTTGTGGGCCAAATAACATTAATGGTTTTCATTGAGACACCATTTTTATGGGTACTTAAATTGTAAATCTTACTTTTCTAAACTTATGTTTGAGTGAAATTTTTTATTTTTTGATGGTGTCTTGGGCAGATTGATCAAGGAATTGAAAACAAATGCTTTTCTACAATTGAGGTAAAAAATAATGCATTTTTTTTATTGTTTATTCCAGCCTGTCTGGTGGCGAGTTGTTTGACAGGATTGCAGCAGAAGACTACAAGATGTCCGAAGCAGAAGTGATACATTACATGACACAAGTCTGCCACGGCCTCCAACACATGCATGAAAACAGCATCGTTCATCTTGACATTAAGGTATGGTAGCAGATGTGATCCAGATCTATCTCAGACACACTGAGAAGTCTTAAGACCAATTAACCCTTGCCTCCATATATACGCCATCTGTGACCACTGTTGATCCAGATCAGCTAGCACATCTGTGAAGTCTGATCAGGATCTGCACTGGTCACATTTTGGTCAGAGATAACCTAACAAATCAAAAAATGAATAGTTTAGATCCTGATCAGATGTGCCAGCTAATCTGGATCTAAACTGTTTGCCCTCACAATTAAGGTTTATCTATAGATGAAAGGGTTAAGGGAGACCTATAATCAGCATCTCAAGTGGATGCCATGATTTTATTCCACTGTAAGGATGATTGCAAGGAGTTCTGTTTGAACAACTTTCCAAATCAAAGTGGGTTTTTTTTATTATTCTGTACATAATATTTCATCATTTTTGAAATAAAAATACATTTACAGGGCTTAGTGAGATGCAGCAAACAAAATACATGTACTCAGTATAAATATTTCTGCAAAGATTTTGTGAAATTCTATACCAGATTGATAGATACTTGTTGAGGGTGGAACAGTTGTCTCTAACCTATCTAAAAGTACCACAATTATTCTAATTATGCTTGAAACACCCTTAGTTTTAAAGAAGTTAAAACTTAACAGACTCAGTAAAATTGTGTTTAAGATTTATTATTATTATCAAAATGAATCATTTTAATATGTACCATGTATATTGCACATTTTAAACATTTCAGCCTGAAAATGTGATGTGTGAAACAAGGAAGAGTAACAATGTAAAACTGATAGACTTTGGTTTGGCTACAAAGTTAAATCCTGATGAAATCGTGAAAGTAACTACAGCAACTGCAGAGTTTGCCGCACCCGAAATTGTTGACCATGAACCTGTGGGCTTCTACACGGACATGTGGGCTGTTGGGGTTCTCGCTTATGTACTGTAAGTACGGATTAACCTAAATCTCCATGGGATATGGTTCATCAACAAATATAGATCTGGATCTGATTGCACATCTTAATTTAGTAAATGTATTTACATTTTTGTGTACAAAAATTGATGATGGTCACCATTAAAAAAGGTTGCTTCCAAAAGCATTAAATGAGCAACCTCATACAGCTGTAAGTTAGTTACTTTGTGGTCAAATTTATAACATTCTGTAACTGATGTGAAGGTCTGCAATTATGTATATTTCAAATTGTCTGGAGTTCCCCTTTCAGTAAGATAAAGTGAATTAAACAAATGGTTAATACATCAGTACACAGTTTTTTTTAAATTCTATTTGCAATGTGAACTTTTTGTGTCATAGAGAAATTATCTATATTTATTCAATTTAAACTTCTTGGTTTTGTATTTAGGCTCAGTGGATTATTCCCCTTTGTTCTTCATTTAACTTCTAGGATTTGTATTTAGGCTCAGTAGATTGTATCCCTTTGTTCTTCATTTAACTTCTTGGTTTTGTATTTAGGCTCAGTGGATTATCCCCCTTTGCTGGCGAAAATGATTTAGAGACCCTGGAGAATGTGAGAACGGGAGACTGGGATTTCGATTCCGATGCCTTCGCTAATGTTTCGGATGAAGGCAAGGACTTCATCAGAAAACTCATGGTAAAACAACCCCAGTAAGTAATCACTTTTATACTTTTCTACTACAGTAAAACCCCTCATTATGGACTCTCGATATTACAGGCACACCGGTATTATGGGCAATGTTTTAAAGAACAGACATGTTTTCTTCTTCTTGATTTAAACCCTCAATTAAAGACAACCCGCTATTAAGGACATTTTCCATTAGTCCCTTAGGTGTCCGTTATAGAGGGGTTTCACTGTACTATGCAATCATTAATAATCGTAGTATGCTATTTTAATAAATATGTGGGCAGGCTGATCTACAAATTATAAACCACCATGAAATAAAAAATGGAACATGAATGTAGTTTATAAAATTAAGATTTATGAATATAAAAACCCATGAAAATGCCGTCTAACAGAAACCATAATTAATAAATATTTCATGCCCTAGAATAAAAGTGAATCCACAGTGTAATAGACTAGTCACTAGTCTCCCACTGAGTTAACATATGTATTGAACTCAACTTGATATAAATTAGGCTAGTCCATCCATAGTTCATAGGGGTCTTTTACAGAAATGTATTAACTCAATAAATCCGAGTAGGGAATAGTGCACACTCAATCAGTTCTGGTCAATGTGACCGATGTGTTGAATTTTGTTCTTAGCACCGAGGAAATAACATTAATTCAAAATTGAAAGAGATAAATTAAAGACTAATTTTTCTTATTATTCAGTTTATTTGCATTTAAATTTATAATGCCTGTTTGTTAAGGCTGTAAAAACATTAAATGTTTTGGGAATTTATCAATGTTTTCAATGACAATCTCAAAGTAATTTTGTTTGGTTTTCAAGAAAGCGATGTTTTTTTTATCTGATATCAGTATACCTTGTTTAGACTGTTTCCTTAAAAAAATTGTTGAATGTTAAACAAAGGTTTATTGTGTGTTAAAGGTCGCGTATGACTGTGCATCAAGCATTGGAACATGCGTGGTTAAAGGGAGATCACTCCAGCAGAACGCATAGAATTCCATCAAGTAGATACGACAAAATTCGAGCCAGAATTAGAGCTAGATATGTAAGTAGTAATTGGGTTATGCCTACATTCATGATACTAGCTGGAGCAGATGACTTAACCATTTCCTCCATATATAAGCCTTTTTACGCATGTGCGACAAGTGTAGATCCAGATCAGCTGGCCCATCCGTGCCGTCTGATCAGGACCTGCACTAGGCACATTTTGGTCAGAAATAACCTAATGAATAAAAAAGCCAACAGTTTAGATCCTGATCAAATGGCACAGATGTGCCGGCTGATATGGATCTAAACTGTTCGCCCTCACAATAAAGGTATATCTATGGAGGAAAGGGTTAACCTGAATAAGCTAATGACAGATTTGGGGGAAATTATGTCTTACTTTGCAGTGCCATTCAGTAAATGTTTAAAACATCAAATACTATTACACAGTTTGGTGATAGAATGTGATATAAACAGATTTATAACATACTGCTTGTATATTATTGTTTTCTTCAAAGTATTAAGTAAAAAACCTAAACACTAAGGATGACGGGGATTTTTTTAATTTAATGTAATCAGATATTTGAAATAAAATGTTCATAAACTTTTTTTGAGATGGGTTTGGGCGAGGGATGAGGCAAATCTCCTAGTACTTTTTCAAAACCCATTTTAGGACAGTAAAACTGTTAATGTTCTTTTAAAGAATTATTGTTGTAAGGATAGTCTAGATGTTAATTATATTTTATTGATTTATTTTACAGGCTGATTGGCCAATTCCGGAAACAGCTATTGGCCGACTTGCATGCTACAGCTCTTTAAGGAAAAATAAACCGAAGGAGTATTCTATATATGATGCCTATTTCGGTATGTATAATGATGAAAAATATTAAAGAAAAGAAAAGTGATGAAGCAAGTTTTAAAGATTTTAATAGTAATACTAGGTGGTTGATATTGTAACCAAGACTTTTATGTTGATAGCTAAAATTTCTAAAATCTTTACTGGTACCTTTGGAGCAAGGTTTATCTCTTATTGTATGATTCCATGAAATTTAATGACAAATTTTATGTTGTACTCGTATGATCAAATTTTATGTTTTATAATCAATGTTTTCGTTTTATAAGTAAATATTGTGCAGTACTTGTATGAGTAAATTTTATGTTGTATAAGTAAATGTTGTGCCATATAAGTAAATGTTGTGCTGTGTAAGTAAATGTTGTGTTGAATAAGGAAATGTTGTGTTAAATAAGTAAATGTTGTTCTGTATAAATAGATTTTGTGTGGTATATGTAGATGTGTTGTGTAAGTTCTCGGAATATGTTGTATCTGTCCATTTCAGATCGTCGTGAAGCCATTCCTAGATTCATTCGTAAACCTCGCACCTGCGCAGTCACAGAGGGACAGAGTGGCAAGTTTGACTGTAAAATCATCGCTGCTTCACCACCCATTGTCACCTGGTTAGTATTACCTCAGCGTTCATAATTGTGGTTACCGTATTGCGTGCATCACAGGAAAAAGCGCTTCCAGCAACTGACTCTGAGTCTTCGGAAATTACTTCATGAATTTGAGCAGACAACATTGTTTAATATGTATTCTGGTTAAAAAATAACATTATATAGTCAAAAAAACACAGATATCCGTAATTAGAAAATAAAAGATAAATGTATGTTCTTTCCAAATATATTAATAACTAAAATGTCAACGAATATCACAGAAAACACCTTTCCCTGCAACGTGTCCCATTTTTACATCAGACCTGCTTCTTTTGTATAACCTCAAATATAACGGTTGAACTTGAATTTACAATGTTTATTATTTCAATGTTCTTTGATAAAAAGTGACTTAGATCTATCTATATACACTGTCATATGTATTCTTTCAATGTTAGTTTTACTCAAATTTTAATCGTGTAATGTTTTAGATGTAGATCTCTACTTCCATAATTAATACATAGCTTACACTATCATACATGTATGTAACACCTGTTATTGTGTGTTTTCCAGGTACTTTGACAATACACAGCTTACACAGAGTGTTAAACATATGCAGAAATACCGCGGTAAGGAGTATGAACTGAAAATTAGTCGCGTCAAATTGGAAGATAAGGGAGAGTATATTGTGAAGGCCGAGAACTCATTCGGACAGAGGGAAGAAGTTGGAATACTCAAGGTCGAGGGTAAGTCAGAAAGAGTTTAACATGTTACATGTATGTTTTAAATTTTAGTAACTGACAAGAGTTTTGAATTGGAAGCAGTCCATTCATAGTTAGAATAGTTTAGACCATGACCCATACCAAGTAGATGCACAGATGTGACTAAATTAATAAACAGTACAGTACAGTTTGTGGTGGTTGTATAAAGGTTAAAAATGATAAAATAATGGAGAATAATAACTTGGTACAAAAAATTTAAGAAAAATGTTTGAAATGTTAAGAAAAATTGAAACTGTCATGAAAAATTCTGGCTACGTTTTGCTTGAACACATTTTGCTGTCATGTTAACCATGAGTGTCATCTACAAACAAGGGGGTGGTCATCCTTATTATATGTTTTTCTGACTGCTTGGTTGTTTATGCAAACTGCTGTTGTTGTTTTTTCAGAGGGAGAAAAGCTTCAAGTCAGCAGAGACACAACTCCAATGAGAAGGTGATTATTAATCTGTTTGTCATTTAACCCTTAACTCCTTTACAAAAGTTTTGATCACAAGAGTGCAGATTCAGTTCATCCAAGATTGTTGAGAAATAATTTAAGGAATCAAAAGGTGAACAGTGTAGATTCTGATCAGACATCACAGATGTGCCGGGTGATCTAGGTCTACACTGTTTTCCCATGAACAAAAATATGAAGTATTTGCAAAATAAAGGCCATGCTGAAGCCTTTACTCCATGGATATGACTTTATTCATGTGGATTCAGTGTAGATTTACTGCATGGCTGATCTAGATCCACACTGCTTGCTAATTGGGATATTAGCCATATCCCATGGTGTAAAGGGAAAATCTTAAACATCCCGTCAAAGGTCAGATGGCTTGAAGTCACATGCATATCACAGGGGAATACATTTAACACAAAGGTCATAGAGACTTTATAATGTGACACCTCATTTTGAAGTTTTACATGATTGTTTTAAATAAAAAGGTCTTAACAGGCTTTTTTTAAAAATTAAAACAAGGTCATTGAAATTCTTTCGGAGAGTGTAAATTTTAAGGTCATCATTGCATTATTTCCAGGTCAAGGTCAGAGGTTAAGGAATTTGAACCTCCCAAGTTAGATCATGCCCCGGAGGGAGGCTTTGATCTCAGACCAAGGTTCATCCAGCTCGGCTGCAGTTTCAAACTCACGACCATTGTGGAGAGTATCCCACCCCCAACTGTAAGTGGCTTTGTCGTGTTCAATAATCCTTAACCCTTTCCTCCATAGACACACCTTTATTGTGTGGGCCAACAGTATAGATCCTGATCAGCACAGATGTGCCAGCTGATCTGGATCTCCACTGGTAGCAGGAAGTAAAAAGGCATATATATGGAGGGAAGTTTAAATAAGTAATAAAATTTTATTACTCGGAAAACTCTTAAAATGCGCATCTTTTATTGTATACTCATCACAACTTTTGAAAATGTCTGCTACAATTACTTATTATTAAAAGTAATCATTGCACATTAGATTCTGCATGTACATGTATTATTATTTTTGACTTATCTTCACCATAATGATTACATCATGGCCAAGGGAGAAGAATAAATATAAGCTATCATAGGTTGTTTTCTGCTCCCATCAAATATATATGTATTGGCTTTCTAAACTAGTGTCCAAAAGAAAAGATACCACTTGTTTGCAAGGACATGCAATAAACCAAACATCTACAGAACATTTGGATCTAACTTAATCAAGAGACCTTTCAACATCATCATCCATGTGTACAAAATCAATTTCATAAATCCTGTACAAGCATACACAGAATTTAAAGATGGGTCAGGTCTAAAACAAACATTTTACTGAAAGTTTGGTATCGTTTCTTTTGGACATATGTTATATCCCTTTTTGTATAAAGGTTTTTGTTATTTTTGCACAGTATATGTGGCCAACATACCTATTCTACTGGACAACCATTAATTTAGTAATAACCATGACATTAAGTTACTATTTACCTTGACCTTTAAATGTCTAATATTAAGAATTGTTGATATAAAACAACCTTGACCTTTTAGGTCACATGGTACATTTAGTTACTATTAACCTTGACCTTGAAATGTCTAATATTAACAGTTGTTGATATAAAACAACCTTGACCTTTTAGGTCACATGGTACAAAGATGGCAAGGAGTTAAAGAAGGATGATCATTACACGATACAATATTCTCATGGCGTCTGCTCGGTTGAGGTGTCTTCTGCTAAACTGGACGATACTGGAATTTACAGATGTGTGGCTGTCAATTCTCTAGGCGAACATGAAACTTCCAGTAAAGTCATCGTAGAAGGTAAGCATACTAGTGTGTGAAGCAAAACTTAATTGTAGGTACAGACCATATTCAAGTTTAAATTTGTCGATTAGAAGATGATGAATAGTAGCTCTAGTTTAACCCTTCACACTATATATACAGTTTTTATGGAATCTGCGACCAGTGTTAATCCAGATCAGACGGCACATCTGAGCCATCTAATTTGAATCATCACTGGTCCCATCTTATTCAGAAATAACATAATAAATCTTAAAATCAACAGTGCAGATTTAGATCAGATGGCACAGATGAGTACACATAGTTTTGTATAATACTGAATTTGTGAACTCTGGATTTTTCGTGTATTAGGTCAAAACAAAAAGAAACTAATAATTTCAATCGTTGCAATGCCATTAAAAAGAAGATATTTTGCTGAAACAAACAAATTTTCTTTGTATTCTTTATTTTTTTGTTAAACAAATCAGAAAAATTTTGAAAAGAAGGTGATAAGTACAAAACAGTGAAAAATGGTATTTCACAGTTTCAAAACATAAAATTATTTTTCCACTAAAATCTTACCACTTATTTTCAGATCGTGCACATGGGCCATTCAAAAAGAGAGCTGGTTCAGTATCAGCGGTCAGTAGCTCGGCATATTCCTCCTCGTATAACCTTGGCAGTAGCAGCTACGGCAGCGGCTACTCTTCTCCACTGCTCAGCCGGTCAGGTCTCGGCAGGCAATATAGCAGCACCAGCAACTATGACAGTAGCAAATATAGCAGTTCTAGCAACTACGATAGCAAATATAGCAGCAGTAGCAACTACGATAGCAGTTTTAGCAGTAAATACGGATCATCTTTAGGATCTGGTTATAGCGGTTTATCTACACGTACATCTAGGAAATTTGCCGATGAAAGTTCCAGTTCGTATAGCTCAACAAGACGTTCAAAGCGGAGTGAGTCGGTCGCATAATGCTATGTGTAACCCCCTAGTGAATGTTGTAATACTAGAAACGCTCCTATGACTAACAACTGCAGCAGAAAGGCATTATATACATTATTTATTAACCAGCAAAAATGTGCTTAGAGAATAGTGTCAACTGAACTCCAGTTGAAAAATTCTTGAAATGTCTGCTCATGGAACAGAAATGCAGTTGAAAGTTTTACCTGTGTAAAAGTCAGGGTATCAGGCCATGACAATTTGTGGGGTTTTGGTATGCAATTTTCATGGACAATGTATTCAGTTGTTGTTTTTTATGGGCATATTGTAAAAGGTTCTATGAAAGTAACAGCTGAACTAGAAAAAATAACTTTCAAAAACTTGCATATATAATTTTATTACTGTAGTTTTAGTTTCACCTAAGCTACTTTAATTACCAAGGGATCTAACTCTTGCAAGATATTTCGATCCGTCTGCTTCCGGCAATTTTTCCCAACTGCTGGATTGATTCACATTTCTGTATTGATAACATATTCTACATTCAGATTAGCTGCATTTTGTGCATAAGACAAACTGAATATTGTAATAATAAACCCAGCTAACTTTCATAGAATTTTATTCTTGAATATGACATAAGTGGTGTACTATGCATGCATAGAATAAAATCGCTTATTTATTTATTTCAAATTATATTATATGTAACTTCAATTTTTATTCAGGTTTTGTCAGCAATTAATTAATGTATTTCATTGTCATTGTTTGTTATGTTTGAAGAGAATGTTTAAAAGATTTTAAGAATATTTTGTACATAGAATTCTTTTGGTGTCTATATCTTTATGATTAAGATATTTATTGTTTAGTTTGACCGAGCTCTTCATAGAAATTGCTTGAATCGAAAAACGAAGCCTTGAATATCTATAATAAGAAAAGACATATTGGAACGGCGCAATAAACATGGTTGTTTTTCTTTAACCCTTTCCATCATTGATACACCTTTATTGCGTGGGCAAACAGTGTAGATCCAGATTAGCTGGCAAATCCGTGCCATCTGATCAGGATCTGCACTGTTCACTTTTTGATTTTTTAGGTTATTTCTGAAAAAAAAGCAACCAGTGCAGATCCTGATCAGATGCACAAATGTGCCAGCTGATCTGGATCTAAACTGGTCGCACATGCGTAAAAATGCGTATATGGAGGAAAGGGTTTAAAGAAATGCTAAACAGCTTTGTTAATACATTGTATTTTTAAATTATTTTATCAGCACTACATTAGCTGACAGTTAATGAATAGATTAAGTGTAAATGTGTTTGTACTTGAAATTTGTAAATAGAGTATGAATGTTATGTTCATTTTTACTGTGATATTAATGCTCCTTTTGCTTAGAACGGAATGAATTTTTTAAATTAAGTCATTGATGTATTTAACTTTGTAAATTATTACTAATATTTATGTTAATTTGTTGATAAGATCAAATCCTCAATTATCCTTTGTGTTACTTGATTGAGCAAAGAAAAAATAACAAATCAATTTAAAGATAATTGAATATGGTAACCTTTATGGAACCGTGTCTTTGATAAAATGAATATTAAATACAATATAAATGCTTTTAGTATTTAGACTAATATAGCATCATGTTTGAATGTTTATATTTTATATACTATGTATGCTATGTGATTATTTCTAAAACGGCATTAGAATTTGCTTTTTGTAATGTTTGGACATTATAATAAACTGACACAAGATATTGTGCAGTTTGTGCAGTTAACTTGATGACTTGGGAGATATAAACTGTATAGAGACTACTAAATTAATCTTTTCACAGTCATTGAGAGTTACGCCCCCTTCCCTGAATTTAATCTGTCGCCCCACCCTCTCCAAAGCAGGTGCAATACATTAAATTTTTATTTTAACTTAGTTTTATCTAAGTAACATCTTTGTTTGCAGTGTTTGACACATTGTTTTATGAGAATAAAAAATAAAAGCAAATTAGGTGTTGTAGTTTTGTAGAAGGAGTTTTTGAATTTAAGATTTTTGAGGATTATGCTAATGAAATATCTCAGTCTGCTAGGGTGGCATGCAAGGTCTAGAAAGTGGGTACGTTTGGGGCAGTCTTAGAGTAAGTTCATGACAATATCCCACAACTTTGTGGCCGAAATTCCCATGAAAATTAAAACTGCTGTCCAAAATAGGGTATCAAGCAAATCCCACTGAACCCCCTTTGATAATTTGATGTCGAATTTATGGTCAAAAACTAAGGTCCGGATGTTTGTCTTTACAATATTAAAAACAATCATCTGAAGTTAAAAGGGTCACTATGTCAATGTACAACTGTTACCATAGTAGATTCAAAAGTTTTAATCGAGGCATCATTATATAGAAAACTCATTATAAAGATCACCACGAAAATAAGACTACCCTGATAATAACACCATACAGTTTAATGTTCCCTTCATCAGTTCTACACCAATTTCTACCACCTCAATATGAAGACCACTTTGTGCAGTCTGGGAGGTGGTCTTTGTGGAGAGGTTTCTTGTATTTGCTTATGAGATTACTTTTGATAAAATTTGGGTCATTTGGAAACGGGGCAATTAAAACTAGGTCAAATCGATTAAAATTGTGTCACCCATCAGAGGCCACAGTTTTCATCGGATTATCACTAGCTCGGTAAAAATAATCTTTCTAGTCATGGAAACTATTAATATCCAAAACTTTTGGCTGGATTCTCAGGTAATGAATCAAGGGATGGCCCTTTGTTTTTAAGAAGTGATCGGATGACTGGTAAAAGCTTGGGGTTTTAAGACATTGAGGTTTGTGTGACTTGTTTCCTTCGAATTCTATATGATAGTTATGTATTATTCACCATGTCAAAATGGGGTTTATCGACTTTCCGGTAAGTGTAGATAGTGATCGTTTTACCGACTTATTCGTTCAGACAAGGATCATAATTGTTTTTAGACGCATTCTAATTAGGAAAGCTTCTCTGACTAAAATGATGAACAGTGTAGACCCTGGACTGAAGGTTATAAAACTGAGCATGGAAACCAGTCTCAAATCTTTAGCATCTGATTGGCTGAAATGGCGAATGGTCGATATTTCAGCCTATCAGATGCTTGAGATTTGAGACTGGTTTCCAGGCTCAGTTATATAACCTTGGGCCCTGATCAGACTGAGGGTAAGGGTTAGGGTTAGCATCCCTGCATCCCATCGGCTCCTCTAAGTCTTAACTTGTTGCATAGGCCAGAGTGATGCGTTACATATAGATAAGACTGTGCATTCATTTTTTTCTTGAATATTGAATATCACGAAAGATCGAAAAAAAAAGTTTATTAAGGGACTGAGAATGCACTTTACCTTTTGAATTCACACCTTAACGGTATGTTTTCTGCCAGGTGAAAATGAAGCCCCCTCGTTTACTAACGAGTTTGAGGTCCAGACGCTGACAGAGGGGGATACACTGATTTTGATGTGCAACGTTGCTGGTATACCGGACCCAACGGTGGAATGGTTTTTTGATGGAAAGGTAAAATTGGAACTTTTACTGATAAATTACTGTGTAAAAGGTGGTACGTGCCTGCATATATTCACACAGAATGGAACATCATACAGACTTTGTTAAGTGTAGCAAATAAATTTCTAAAAAGTTGAGTCTGTCCGTACGCCGACAATTGAGTAGTGTACACCATGCATAAAACGAGTCGTTGGTGTCCGCATATTCCTTTCCATTGGCTTAATCGTTTTATCAGTAAAATATTTCAGTGAAATATATTATTTTAATTTATATAAAAATATTGATTTGAAATTGGTCAGTTGTGTTTTTGTCAACACATAAAAAGTCTAGGGAATCGTAATATTTCCGCGGATAGTTGTCTAATGCCCCGTCCACAATTACTTTATGACCATTATACGAGGGGCGTTCATTAAATAATGAAAATAGGCTTGTAAATGGGAAACCTCGTGATGTATATTAATGAAACTACACCAACAAAAAGTACAAAACTAGAGTAACAATTTTGACGCCAAATATAACCATTACGTCATGACGTCATGTATTGATGACGTCATCAAAACATGCCGTCAGTTCCTGTTTGGTTCAAAATGGACGTCACCAGAGAAAACCAAAGATTTTACGTCTTCACAAGGCTGCAGCTCGGATATGAATTGAAGAAAATTCATGATGATTTATTTATTGTGTATGCAGACCTTGTTGTACCATACAACACATGCGCCAGGTGGGTCAGAGAGTTTAAAGATGGAAGAAAGCTGTTAACTGATAAGCCACGTCCAGGAGCACCAAAATCGAAGGTGAACGGGGCTTTGATCGAGAATGTAAAAAACCAGATAGACAATGATCCAAATATTTCTGTTCGTGAAATAAGTTCTGAGTTAGATGTTTCAATTGGTACTGTCCATAAAGTATTACATGAAGAATTAGGGTTGAGAAAGATCTCCGCACGATGGGTACCCCACGTCTTGACGCCAGAACAGAAGAAAAATCGGGTTTCTTGTGCCAGGCAGCTATTGGACCTGTTTGAACCCAATGGACCTAAACGAATAACAGATGTTGTCACTGGAGATGAAACTTGGATATACTTTTATGGGATCCCAAACAAACGCTCTAACATGATGTGGCTGGCAAAAAATGACCCCAGACCCGTGGTTTGTAAACCAGGTTTTCAGAGTCGGAAGAGGCTTTTTACCATATTTTTTAACCACGAAGGTCCGGTGGCTGTAGACGTTCTACCAGAAAAAGCAACTATGACTGGTAAATACTACAGAGACATTGTACTGCCTCAAGTGGTTTCTAAATTGAATGACAGCCGCCCAATCACAGGAACCTCTAGAATTATGATTTTGCATGACAATGCCAGTGCCCATAAAACAGGGGCCGTAACTCAGTACCTGTCAGAGAACCGGATTGCAACTCTCCCGCATCCCGCCTATAGTCCTGACCTAGCACCTTGCGACTTCTGGTTATTTCCTAAACTGAAAGAACTTTTAGCTGGAAACAAATACAACCGTGCCCAAGACCTGGCAAAAGCAGTAAATTCAGAGTTACGGGGTATACCTAAAGAAGAGTATAGGGAAGCATTTGATAAATGGCGCAGACGACTGCAACTGTGTGTAGAGAGAGGAGGAGAGTACTTTGAGGGACTGTAAAAAAATAAACCGCATCAGACAATAAACATCAGAGATAATAAGGTAGTTTCATTATTTAATGAACGCCCCTCGTATAATTAGAGGTTACATTTTATCTTATTAAAAACTTGTCAAGTATATTTTTCGCCTTTATCCTATTTTTGGTGCCGAAATTTTGAACTTGGTGCTATGAATTAAATGCTAACTCACAAAGCTTTGAGAGTACAATAGATGTAACATTGTTCACCTGATTATTACAAAACTTAATTGGAATATTTACATGGCTGTTATCTCAAACGAGCTGGAAACTGGGTCAGCTATGTCAAATGCTCATCAGTTCTATCAGTTCAGTCCTGAAAACCTTTATAAAACACTTCATCAGATGATCACCGATTGTTTACCTTGAACATAGATCATCTTTGTTTCAGACGAGTTCAGAACTGGCTTATGCGTACAAAAACGTCAATAGATCTAGACAAAATCTTATATAACACATCTGGTAGTCAAAAATACGTTTTAGCTGGGCCAACTGAGATGCAATGCGTTGTATATGGGCCAACTGTAAACTAAGATGCAGAATGAATCATCGGGCAAATTTGACTGAATGTACATCAGCGTCCTTTTAATTTGTTGCTTTAAATGAATGTGCCCGTACTGTTAGAGATGTCGAATTTATGTAGGTTAGGTTATTAAGTG
Organism: Corbicula japonica; assembly: GCA_038501625.1. Classification (NCBI taxonomy): domain Eukaryota; kingdom Metazoa; phylum Mollusca; class Bivalvia; order Venerida; family Cyrenidae; genus Corbicula; species Corbicula japonica. The sequence continues at coordinate 2,108,866 of JAZAYU010000081.1, forward strand.
TCAGAGTGATCCATTTTGTGTCAAAAAGAAGCAATCATTCACAAATGCGTTTCTTTTGTTCTGGCCCGGCTCTACGTGTTATACAGTACTAACATACGTATTCCTTTGGTAAGTATTTTGCACATCAAAACGGAAGTTTTTTTAGAACCTTGTGTTGTGTTTCTTTTAAAGCCGCATATAATTTTCAGAAACTCAAACTTGATGACAGAGCGGAGATCAAGAATCAGGATGGCGCATGCTCCCTAACCGTGCCTAACGTGACGTCATCGGACGTCGGCGAGTACTCATGTACAGCTAGCAACGTTGAAGGCACTAAAGAAATACGGACTTTTGTGAAAATTAAACGTACAGTATAAATATAAACTATCTTAATTTCAAAATTTTTTAAAATACCTTTTGATATATTATCTTTTCTAAATATAAAACATAGTTCGGAATATAAAGAAATCTGTTTCCATAGCAAAGCTTTTTTATAACTGAACACGGAACTGAAAATATTTTTTTTAATTCGGTCTTTTAGATGCTGAGGTTTCTCTTTTATTGTTGAACACCTCTGTCATCAGTGTCATTCAAGGGTTGGCAAAGTTTACTGAGATTTTAAGTAATAATTAGAACAGAGTATATATATTTTCAGCGTTCAATGGTGTTTCATTGATATATGAATCCTGTTTGATTACGTAAAGAATCGGGTTTCATTGAAAAACTTGAGCAAACTTAAACTAAATGTATTTTCATTAAAATGGCTTTATTCGACAGAAAAGTGCTTTGATTAAGCGCTAAGGGAATGTCGCAGTGATCGTTTTAAACTTGCCCTTCAATAAACTTAAACTTATAGATCTATATCTACTTGAATTTCAGCTAAATTGAGTAAAATGCAGTTCAGCCAAATCCTGCCTGTGGACCTTCCGCTGTTTATTCGCCATCCACAAGGCCTAATTCTGAACGACGGAGACTCGGCAGTCGTAGAATGTGAAGTCAAAGGTTAGTTTCAGAGCCCAAGATCATAAAACTAAAACGCGAGACCAGTCTAAAATCTTAAGCATCTTATTGGCTGAAATGGCGACTGGACAACGATTCATACGATAAATAATCCACGAAGAAGAAACATTTTATAGAAAAAGGCTTTGGAACGTTTTTTTTTATTTCTTGACCAAAATAAATGTTAAAGGTGCTTATATTGATCATAATGCGAATCAGGATTCATAGATGTCCTAGCACGAAGATTATCTGTTTTGATAGGTTGTCAGGAAGTCATATGGTACCATGGCAACGATGTTATCCGGGACAACGACGACTTCAAATACGAGACTGCAGGCGTCGTGCATCGTCTGCTGATCGCGGAAGTATTTCCTGAAGACAGTGGAACATATCGAGCAGAAGCTTCCGGTGATCATGGAACCACGTCTAGCTGTTTCACCATTTTTGTAATCGGTATCATTTTGTTTCGATGTAATAAGAGTATGTTACGTAATACGGTGTCATTTTAGTATGTAACGTATTACGGTGAAATGTATGTTACGTATTATGGTGAAATTTGAATATGTTACGCAATGAGGTGAAATTTTAGCTTGTTACGTGTTACGATGAATGGTATGTTACGTATTACGGTGAAATTTGAATATCTAATGTATTGCGGTGAAATTTGAATGTGAAACTTATTATGGAAAAAATTAAGTATGTTACGTATTACGGTGAAATGTATGTTTCGTACTACGGTGAAATTTGAGTATGCTACATATAAAGGTGAAATTTTTGTATTTTACGTATTACGGTGAAATTTGACTATGTTACGTATTTCGATGAAATTTGACTATGTAACGTATCACCATGAAATTTCAATATGTCAGGTATTCCGATGTAATTTGAGTATGTTACGTATTTAGATGAAATCTGACCGTGCAGCGTATTTTGGTGAAATTCGACTATGTTACGTATTACGGTGAAATTTGAGTATGTTACTTATTCCGGTAAAATTTAAGTATGTTACGTATTACGTTTGTTTTATCATTCTCATTATTCGTTTATTGTACACTTAAATTAATGTAAATCAGAATAATCAAAATATTTTTTTTTATATCAGAAAAACATTAAAAAACACATGTACTTTATAAAGTATAATTTAAAGGAAATTGATGTGATTGTGCACCCTGGCTGTTTAGAATATTTTTTATCCCGTGCTATTTTATTTAGGACTGCGTTTTATTCATTACATTAATATCTATTTCTACAGTACCTGAAGAAGAGCACACTGGTCCAGTATTTGTAGAGTTTCCAAAGTCGCAGAACGTTGACGAGGGCACCCCTGTGTCATTCTCATGTTCCCTAGACAGAGTCGACACAGGTATCAAGATTTTAAAATGACAGCCTCGAATTTCTGACCTTTTATGTATACGTAAATCGTAGAGTATGGAACGCCTAAACTGTCTTATGTTAAGAAAAACTATTATGCTCGGTCAACTGTCATTCTATTCAGTTATGATAACATTCTGTCTTGTGCGTAATACATTATGTCCAACCATGAAAATATACTATTGAGTAGAGCCATCATCATGTTTAGTAGAAGCATTGTATTACTGAGTGATTCTTTCATTATTCCAAGTTATAACGGCATGCTGTTGGGTGACACAATTATTATGTTCAGTTTTGATAATATTCTGTCTTGTGCTATACTCATTATGTCCAGCCATAAAATTATACTTTTTATTAGAACAATCATTATGTTGAGTCGAAGCAGTGTATTACTGATTGATTCTTTCATTATGTTCAGTTGGAATGACGTGCTGTTGGGTAGTAGAAGTATCCTGTTCAGTTACGATAATCTTCTGTCAAGTGAGTAATTCATTATGTTTAGTTATGAAAATATACTGTTTAGAAGTTTCATCATTATGTTGAGTGGAAGCAGTTTATTACGGAATTATTCTTTCATTTTGTTCAGTTGCAATGACATGCTGTTGGGTGGCACAATTATTATGTTCAATTATGATAATTTTCTGTCTAGTGTGTAATTTATTTTGTTCAATCATGAAAATATACTTTTGGGTAGTTTCAACATTATGTGAAGCTGTGTATTACTGAAAATAATGTTGAAACTACTCAACAGCATATTTTCATGACTGAACATAAAGAATTACCCACTAGACAGAACATTATCATAACTGAACAAGATACTTCTACCACCCAATAGCATATCATTGCAACTGAGCATAATGAAATAATCACTCAGTATTACACTGCTTCGACTAAACATAATGTTAAAACTACTCAACAGTATATTTTCATCACTGAACATAAAGAATTACCCATTAGACAGAACATTATCGTAACTGAACATGATACTTCTACCACTCAACAGCATGTCATTGCAACTGAACACAATGAAATAATCACTAAGTAATACACTGCTCCGACTCAACATAATGTTGAAACAACTCAACAGTATATTTTCATGACTGAACATAAAGAATTACTCACTAGACAGAACATTATCATAACTGAACATGATACTTCTACCACCCAACATCATGTCATTGCCACTGAACATAATTAAATAATCACTCAGTTATACAGTGTTTCGACTAAACATAATGAAACTACTCAACAGTTTATTTTCACGACTGAACATAAAGAATTACTCACTATACAGAACATGATAATTACTGAAGATGATATTTTTACCACCCAACAGCATGTCATTGCAACTGAACATAATGAAATAATCACTCAGTAATACACTGCTTCAACTAAACATAATGTTGAAACTACTCAACAGTATATTTTCATGACTTAAAATAAAGAATTACCCACTAGACAGAATATTATCATAACTAAACATGATACTTCTACCACCCAACAGCAGTTCATTGCAACTGAACATAATGAAGGAATCACTCAACACGACACTGCTCTGACTAAACATAATGTTGAAACTACTCAACAGTATATTTTCATGACTGAACATAAAGAATTACCCACCAGACAGAATATTATCATAACAGAACATGATACTTCTACCACCCAGTAGCATGTCATTGCAACTGAACGTAACGAAAGAATCACTCAGTAATACACTGCTTCACTTAAACACAGCACCCAACAACACGTTCTTTTGACACTAGAAAATATTAACATCACATAACATGACATTTCAGTTACAGGTCACATTAGAATGATCACACGGCATATCGTTTCTAGAACTTAACAGAATGACAGTTGACCGAGCAGATTAGTTTTCTCTAAGTTCCTGCACACGTTGTCCAAGTATTGATGCAATTTGCCCAAGTTTCGCAATGGACGAGAAAAACACCATATTTAATCCGCTGTCTTTCGTCTTGAAGCGGAAATCGCCGAAGATTACCAATTGCTCCCGTTTGAATATTTGAGTGTGATGTAAATTAGTACTCCAACCAGCATCGACACAGCGATCCCTTCTAGCAAGAGCAAATACCCCACCCTATCATAAGATTCGTGACTTAAAGGGTCCAGTAAAACACCGATTTATCGTTAAACGGCCTCTAAACAATCATTAAAACTGGAATAGAACATAAAATTAATATGTTTGCATCATTAATTGCTTTTTGTATTGGAGATATGTGCCATTTGATGGTGCATCTTATAATGACTGCTTTAAATGAGTTCTTTATTAAATAAAACGAGTTAATACTTTAAACTAAAGCACAAAACGCAATTACATTTATGAAAGCAAATGCGGCTTTATATTATTCGGTATAATTATCAGTATTTTCATATTATTTTAAAATTGTTTTATAAATGTTTTTCTAGTAACGTGGATGAGAGGTACTCAGGTGCTGGACGAGACAGGGAGATTTCGAATAACAAACTCGGAACATGGAAGTACTTTTACCATCCCAGCTGCCCTAGCAACCGACGCCGGTGTATTTTCTGTCGAAGCCAATAACGATAAAGGTAAATGTCATAAATTATAATTGATATTCACTTAAACTTCTTAAAGTTCTTTAAAGCTGCCGTAAAATGTCGCCCCATACGTACATTTAATAATAATAATAATAATAAATTCTTTATTTATAGATGGTAACTCTTAAGTTTTGTACAAAGTAAAACAACAATAATACAAATCTTATTTTCAAGAGGCCATCAAAAATATTATAACTACACACATACACACAAAATTAAAATGAAGCAAAAAAATAAATAAAGATGAACAATACAAAATCAAATATGTTAATTGGGCAATATTTTGAGAAGGCAAAACATTATAATGTAATACATTACACATACTCAAGAGTAGAAAAAAAAAAAAAAAAAAAAAAAAAAAAAGCAACGACAAGTCATTGAGCAGTTACCAGTTTGTGTATATATCTAGATACATTTTAAGGATTTATTGTCAATAAATGATGTTTGTATGATTTTTTGAATAAATTCAGGGAGAATGAATTTTTAATGGAAAAAGGAATTTCATTCCAGATAATCATACCAGAGTAACTAAATGTCTTTTTCATAAAGTCTGTGTTCAGCTTTGGATGTTGTTAATTTTACCGACAATTCATGGTAAGATCTATGAACCAGTTCAAGAATTGAAATTCAATCAAGACCAGCTAATATACGAGTAAATAAAACAAACACTAACTAGTATTACGGATTAATTTCAACTGACTGTTTGCAAAGACACTGCTAAAACCTTTTATGTTTTACATGTGTTTATTTGCACGAGTTCAGTCAGTTCAGTGATTATTGACCTTTAAGACTTATCTAAAATTTTGATAAATGTGCCATTGTTTCACTTTGTTTTGAAAACAATTATTCTAAGACCACGTGAACCGTTTAAAATGTTTCTGCAAGCTGTTTTTAAAACAATTATCCTAAGACCACGTGAACCGTTTAAAATGTTTCTGCAAGCTGTTTTTAAAACAATTATTCAAAGACCACGTGAACCGTTTAAAATGTTTCTGCAAGCTGCGTTAATCAGGTTTTGTTGACGGTGCATGACTTCTAAGAGTCCGAGTTTGTTAAAACTTAATTTAATACTCGTGTTTAAAATCGGACGTTTTAAGACATAAAAGCGGTCCTTTTATGATTGCATTTATATCTGTCTCATACATTAAGTGGACTAGATATGATAGTTGTAGAACTTAACTAAAGCTAAAACATTTGCTGTAACTTTTAATATTAAAGATTTTTTCCCGGTGACTTCTTTTTATTAAGGAGTTCCACATCATCTTAGAGTATAATTAAACTGTGTTCGATTATATTCAGACATGAAATAAATGTCTCTTTCAGGAAATTCGATGTGGACATTTACCTTGGCAGTCAGTGTTAGTGCGTCACCTTGTGCCGACATTGACGTTCAAAGCCTCATCCGATCTGTGCAATAATTAGCAGTGCTTATCCGATTCATACAGCTATTTACAGTGCTTAACCGATATGTGCAGCTATTTGAGGTGCCAATATCCGATATGTGCAGTGATTTCATTAAAGTGTTTGTCTAATCTTGCACTTACTTACATCTATGATTTTTATATTCCTTTCGGTCTGAAAAGAGTGGTTTTCAATCGATTTTCATTAATTAAAAGAATATATGAAGCATCTTATAATACTACGTGCTTTATATGTATATTCGATACTTCCGCAAGTGTAATATTTTGTGTAGTATCTAATTAGTACCTCCATCACCATCACCTAGAATGTCTCTAAGACATAATACTTTATTTTCAAAAATGTTACTGGTAAGGCTTTAATTCCTTCATATGTATGGGATTTGATCGCATATACGACTGGTGTAGGTCCAGATCAGCGGGCATATCAAGGGCTGAGTGCGAAACTATTCTATCCTGTATAGAAATAGGAAGCAGATAAAATAGTTTCGCACTAAGCCCTCGATATATGATCTGAATCTTTACTAGTCGCCTCTTGGAAAAAAATAATTCAATAAATCTTAAAGGGAGTAATGTAAAATCTGATCACAATGCACCGATGTGCCTTCTAATCCGAATATACACTGTTCGCCATTAGATAACTGCAATATCCAATTGAGCAATGGGTTAGTAAATAAGTGGCAAAACATTATATCAACACGTTGATCTGTTCAAATATACGACAATTTGAACGTTATTGAATAGGCCAACATTTCAATGTAAACCCATCAGCTTTAGCAGTATTCTTGTTTCCTTAAAAACAGCCTATATGTAACATAATGATGTGTCTATTCAAATAGATAGTTTGAAGCTTATTGTTTTTTATCTGAAAGGAAATTTAATTTACTTAATTTTTTATATAAATCTGAATAATTTTAAATCGATTGTGAAACAAGTTATTCCAATTTAAGTTAATCACTCAGGATGAATGCCTACTGGGTTGCGCGCCAAATGCGGATTGGGGAATCTGCAGGCGGATTTCATCGATGCTGGAATCGAACCCGCACACTCCGGATCTAGAGTCCAACGCTCTACCTCTAGACCATTAATCTTCCACTGATGTTTTTAATTATTTTTGCAATATAATAATCAAAAGAATCCTTTAGACGTTTGATATTTTGACGTGTTAACGTACATCCGAGGGGCACTGATGCATATCCAAGTCTAGATAGCTTTAGGGAAACTAAATAAAATTTAAACATTTCGTGTATTTTGATTTGGAAAATTCCCAGCTTCATGAAAAGTACGATAAAACCCGTGTGTAAGCAAATGCAAACAATTGTTTATTACGCTTCTTGTAATATCAAGAAAAACATTTTACCACGATTTAAGAGACAGTTTGTCTGAATGAACCACGGAGCGGTCATTGCCGACAGGGACTGACTGAAGTCTAAATGAAATTTGACTCGAGTCAGTATTTTCAGTTAATGTGCTGAAATGGCATCTAGCCGTTACTAACCCTTCACTCCATACAACTGTTATCATATGGGCGAACAGTGTACCAGATCAGCCGTCCGTGCCGACAGATCACAATCAACACTGTTAGCAATTGGATTCTAAAGCGTTTTCTGATCAGGAAGCGAACAGTGTAGAGCTAGATTAGACAGTATGATCTAGATCTACACAGGTCGACCACGCGATACAACCCGTAATTGTGGAGTAAAGAGTTAAACTGAGAATGGAAAACTATCTCTTAGCAGCTAATTGGTTTAAAGGAGTATATTACAATAGTTTACGCGCATAGTTCTGCGCAAGTGCTAGTTTCACGAAATGTATTTTTCTCAGTGACCGGTGTTAGTTGAGTAATGTTAGTACTTCGACTGTTGCGTAAAATCAATCGATTAAATATTTCAAATTATTTCTCACAAAGTTATCGTCCGTGAGAATGGCCTCAAGCGAGAAAAACAAGAAGGGCAGGTTCGTTAGTGATGGAAATCACCAAGCTGTGAAGAAACGTAAATTATTTGGTTCGATAATTTGCCCTGACAATGATTCAAGTGTTTCGGATAATTTGACGTCCGAAGTAGATAATGTTACTTTCATGTGAAAATGACTGATGTTAGTTTTGATACTTTTGAATTTTTAACCAAATAGAAAATACGTTCATGTCAAATGGCAAAGAAAATTGCAGCATCCGGTTTGAATTTGAGTCATATAAAACTTGCTGTCTCTCGTGGTGGGTTAGATGGATTGTCTCAGCTGTTTGGTGAGAAACGACACAGGCAAACCTGGAGTAACATCTCTTAAATCTGTTGTTCAGAAATTGTATAATTATTTAATGGATCATAAGATTTAGGGATTGTTACATGATTTTCATTCAGTATCAGTGTTAGGTGTTTTTCGATATGTATGGAAACTATGGCAACACTCAGGGCTGCAGTTGTGGGAATTTTATGAAAGAAATGTGGTAACTGTAATTCTTGATAAAGAAATAGTTATTTCTTTCAAAATATGAAATTAGTTTTGATGAGCATGTTATAAATCTATTTATACATGTTATGATGGATATTTTTAGAATTGAATTAAAATTAGAGATATTTTTTACTTATATGACCAACTTTGAATGAATATAGTAAAAAAATAAGCCTGGATGCCCCTGTTTTTTATGTTTTTGTTTTGTTTAGAAATATATACTGTGTCATTTTATGGAGTTTAAAAAAAATCTGTCCGTTACAAAAAAAGATATATAGATTTTTTTCCAGTCAGGGACTGAATTGTCTCCCTTTTAGTTGGATATTTTGGTCATTTTTAAAGTTTTTTCTTCAAATATACAAAAAAATCTCACATAATTCCACCCAAAACCATACATACACATAATTCCAAACAAAAAAATGCATAGATATAAGGTGTTGATTAGGAATTCCAGATGTAACAATCATTTAAAAAATATATGTGCGTTTTCTCAAAATCCCTTCAAAATGGCCGTATAGAGGGGTCTAATAATGAGCGATTACTCAAAATCAAGCCTGGAAAGCTATATTTTTCTTTATATCATTTTTTTTGTGAAGGAATTCTCTTTAATTGTGCAAAGTTTTAAAAAATTCTGTCCGTTAGAACTTATTGTCATATACTCCTTTAAACTGAGTTTAGTCTCCAAACCAATCACGAACTACAGTTTTCAGGTGTCACTCAATCGTCGATTAAAATTTATAATGCTTAACATTACTGTTTTAATGTATATTGGTATGTTGGTTTTTGTATCACATATATTTGTGATTGGTGTATTCTTGTCTTTACTAGACTAATGAAATACATGGAATGAAAAACATGTAAGCTTTTTTTTTTGTTTTGTGAGAGAGTTATGTCACCTACATTGTCAACAGCGGAGAAGCAATCTGATATTGATAATATGGATGAAAATGAAGTTATTGCGAATAAACAATTAGTTGTTGCAGTAAAACAAGAGAATAATACAACTAACTACTGCATAAAAACGTCATCTTTCGCTGAATTTCACTCAGTTCAGAGCCAGAATGTTTGTCATAACTCAATGATGTTTTTTAACAGAATGATATTAGATTTTTTATGTTATTACGAAAACAGTAATGTTTAGTTTTTCCGTAAAAACAACGCGCTAGTACTAAGAAGACAAATGCATATACACGAGGATAACGCATTTATAAGAACTAGTCACGCTGGCATTCACGAGCAATAATCACGAACACTAAAAAAGATTCAAAATATTTTCTGACTGTTATTTATGATATAAGACAGTACTAAACACTGTATTTCATTTAATGATATCAGAATTTAACTTTTAATACAGGTTATGTGGATGGTAACAGAATGAATTACGCATTGGCCATTCAGGAAAAAACACGTTAAAAACCTACGTCAATGAGAACTCAAAATGAATCCCTATGTCTATAATTTGTTTAGATTTATTGTGTTAACCTCTATCTGAAGTTCCTACACGTGTTGATGATATACGGTGATGTACGGTTGTCATAATGAGCAGACGATACATGCCAGCTCACGTCCATCAGATCCACATTTAACCTCGTGAAATTTGATTTAGATTTAACCTCCGTGATAAACAGCTTCAGGATCAGCATCCACGCAAGCGTATTCAGCGAGAGCCATAATGTGTATGTCCGGTCATCAGATACCCGGTTCATCCTGTTGTCCATCCAGGTTCACAATATTTTCTTCTGTATTTGTGTATAGTAATAAATCGTAATTTATTACTTGAGTTCGATGAAGATGAAGTGTGAAAATTTAAAAAAAAACATGTCACGTGGTATTGCCTTTTGTATAAAGAGTTAGATGTATGTAAAGAATCAAAACAAAACCAAACAAACAGTTTGGATATTTGGCTAGCAGAAAAGTCACGATGAGTAGGCCTAAGGTTTTTATGCATATCTGATACTGAGCTTGACAGGTCTAGGACAGTTGCAAGTTTTATAAAAACGTGATTTTATATGATGCTGTTTGCTTTTTTATTTATTTTTTAAAAGACCGAAAAAAAGATAATTTATCAAAAGTACTGCTCATACCTAGCTTTTACACGCATGATTTATGCACAGCATAAGCATTCCTTTGAAGTATGCATATTGAATGATGCATTGCATTTAAGGTACGGTGTGATGAAGAACTATAAGCTGTTCTTCGTTTTTCGAGATCACTATATTTTAATAAATGTAAAAGAAGTGTCATTTGATATGGTAATGGTACGGACATTATTGTGCGTGATATTGTGCGAGGGATCTTGGGGACACCTGACGTGTCCGAGCGGTCAGCGTCTGTCTATAGAGTCTGCCATTTACGGTCGTTCACAAGATGGCAGTATATGCCCGAACCAATTAAATAGACGACACTTCTTGTAGGTCGTCCGTTTCGGATCATATCGTGAAGTCGAAGTGTAACGGGGCTAACGGATGCTCAATCCAGGCTAATAATGGCGTATACGGAGATCCGTGTGGAGGTACACACAAGTATCTCGAAGTTTTGTATCGTTGCCTTCAGGACATGTCATAATTTAGTGCTTCTGTTGCCTTACTTTACTGTCTCAGTTGTGGTTTATATTAATTTACCTCTTTATAATGCCTATTAATGACTAAAAAGGAGAGAATTTCGCCTAATGTTCGGACTAATATATGAACGGTTTAGGAAATGTTGTGAGTGCGTTTTACTGCATGAGTAACACTTTGGCTTTAAATACCTATGTTAACTGTGTAAGAATATTACGTTGTTTGCAGGTTTTCTTCTAAACTATACATTATAAAATTCAACATGTTTGTCATATTACTTCATTTTAAGTAAAATACTTTCTTTAAAATTTATCTGAAAAAGTGGACATGCCAGTAAGACTTTTATTATTGGGCACCTGCATGCGCCCTAATATACATGTATTGCAATGTTGATTACGTTCTTGGACTTTTCACCACAGTGATACAAGAATACATTTTTATATACTGACCGTCAATAAAAAGTTACCACGTTTACCTTAGCGTTTACATTGATGAACTTTGAAACCATCAAGTATGGCAAAATACTTGCAATTTCGGCTAACTTATAGTCTTACCAGGATTTTTTCTGTTGCCGAAGTTTAACAGCTCAATTAAGGATTAAATCGATAGTTGATGGTTTCCAATTGGGTATGGAAAACAGTTGGGTTGTTTAAAGTGTGTGAAGCCCGAAGGGCTTCACGCGTACTTTAAACAATCCTACTGTTTTTCATACCCAAATGGAAACTATCAAATATTATTTATATTATATTATTTATTCCAACTGGTTTTAGGACGCACCAGTAGCATACTCTTCTCGTAAGAAGAAAATTTATACCCTGTCTAGGTATATCAACCTTAACCAATCGCACCGCAACGGCTTGAAAACACGTGATTCAATAAAAGTAGATAATGGAACTTTCGAGTAAAAAAATAGACAGGCGGTCGCTATCTGCTTCACGCCATTCTGTGTCTTTTTAGATAATTGCAAAAACGTTAACAATATAAAAACAATTGATGTCCTCGACTACAATACCATTTCTGCTTTTAAACTCACTGCAAAATGATATTTTAATTAGAAAATATTAACCCTTTTATAAATCAACTATTTTTCTTAACTTTATTTACCCAATTCAATACAAAATTTGACCTGGCATAGTTAATGAGACCGATCTGATAATCGTATGAAGTATCATATATGTACATATAAGTAGATTCTAATTAAAAAATGAAACAAGCATATCAGGAATAGCCAAACTAAAAAAACACAACCTCCCCATACACCCAAAGTAAAAGAGAAAAATAGAGCAATAGTTTATAAAACGATCGATTTCAAAAAAGATACCACAAAACACAGAGAACCTTGGGTTACCACATTGAAACGGCCAGTGGCAAATTGTCCCTTATGGTTTAAACCAGATTATGTCACCTTAGTGCAATAACGGTATATCTCCTTCATATTTCAATGGTACTTACACCGTTATTGGACTAACGTGAAGATTTTATGGTTCACTAACACCACACTTGCCCCAAACAGGTTCTAATAGAAAAAAGATCAACATATTAAGATATATATTGAGTAAAACATCATTTAATAAGCCAGTAAGGTCCTTCATTAAACATTATCATCGAATACAAAAAGAACAATACTTTAAAGTCAGGAAACCGCTTAGAATTTAGGGACTACCTTTAAAGAGAGTTTTAAAAAAAAACGTTCCGCCATTTCCTCCTTAAGGTATTCACTGCGGGTATACCGTATGCATAACTAACAGAATCCTGAATCATAAACTGTATTTAATTATTACTTTTTATTATCATTTATTCTCGAGATATTGAAATAATAAGTATCCGGGTAGCAAGGACTAAGTTCTCACTATTTTTGTTAGTACATGTATATGATAAGACTCTCAATTATGAAACTGGAAACAAAATGTTATTCCTTTTAATGACCATATCGGTAATATGGTGCAAGTACTGTAGGTAAGTAATTTTAGCGCGATGAAGCAGTGATACTAGTATTTAACGCATAAAAGATGCTTTTCTTATTAGTTCAAGATACAAATATATAAAGGAAGACAAAATCCAATATTTCACTTCGCGTTTCGAGTTTACTTGTCTCCTCTTCAGGTGAATGTTATTATATCAACATCTGATATCATATCAGTTCAAGAGAGGTTTTCAAACCAGTCACATGACTTGTTTGCATCAGTTAACAAAAACTTGGAGTATAAACAGTAACGTTTTGATTTCTATCTTTAAACAACATTTTGAAAAACAATAGTAAATCCAAAGTAATTTAGGTGAAAAGACAAGCTTTGTAATAATCAAGCTCAAACAGGCAAAAATGTCAGATAAACGGGAAAATAATTATGTTTTACAAACAGGAAGACAATATTCCAATTGTCGTATTTAGAGTTTGGTATGTGCTTGTAATATTTTTAAATGTTATCCAGCTATGAAAAAAAAAAACCCAACAGAATTGAGATCCAAAGTAAAATCATTCGTTAGTGGCCAACAACCCACTGCTTCTTTCCGGAAACATTATTCTGTGGAGAAAAAGGGCTGGCGGTGTAACTCAAGTATTAACCAACAAGAGATCGGGTTAATTCTTAAAGCTTGATTATGCTGACTTGGTATTTAGTTTAGATCTACAGTGTGTAAAAGTTCATATTGCGAAAGCCATTTTACTCTTTTGTGCGTCTTTATTGTACATATTTAATCCATGATGGAAAAAATTTAAGTTTTATATTAAGACTTATCCTTAGTTGTTTTGTTCATAAAAGTTATGTTGAAAATCATCTGTAAAAGTATATTCATTTAAATTAAACCAAAACGTATATTTAATAAAATGACAAGGCATATTAATATTTATAAGAAAATTATATCAAGGTTATAATATAACAGGCAAAATTTGTACAAAATAACTCCATTATTAACATCGTATGCTCACTTTGTCGTCATTTGTATCAATGACAAAGATGTCCAAATATTCGAACTATGCGATTCTATTTTGTCCGTAAAATCTTTGCAAATAAAACAAAAAGTTAATACATGGTTTCCTGGGACGTTATGCGAGGATATACTGCCTGTTTGGGTGGCATATTTTCCCTCGCCTGTGACTGGGGTAATGACACCCAGCCTGGCAATATATCCTCACATACCCTGTCATAAACCAAATAACAATATACTTATTATAAACTTCTTGAAGCACCACATCCGTACACCCGTGCATTTCAACTCGAATGAATTATTTTACGAGACATTGAAATGAAGCAACCTACAGTCATCCCGGACATCTCTTGGACATTTCATTGAATAAAGCAGTTTCAGACCTGCTCGGCAACTCTCTTGCTCCATCCACGCTAGCCACATACAAAAATGCCATGCGTCACTACAAACAGTTTCATGACACTTACCACTTAGGCCATAAGATGCTCCCCATCAGCACCAAACGCCTAGCACAGTTCATAGCAGTTTGCCATCACAAAGGTTTGAAACCATCTTCCATTTCCACCATTCTTTCAGCGATTTCTTTCTAACATCCATCAACTGAATGGTTATCGCAATCCTACTCAATCATTCATTCTTAAACAACTTCAACATAGTGTCAAGAAATCATCAATTGCAGACACAAGATTACCGATAACCCTTCCGATTCTGGAACAATTGTTGGCCACTTTAAACAGAATCATTTCAGACAAGTTCATCAGATACATGTTAAGAACCATGTTTCTTGTTGCCTTCTTCGGTTTATTTCGGATTGGTGAAATTTCTAAGACTATCACAGACCCCCAACACACGGTTCTCAGGCAAAACATAACTTTACACTGCAATTCAGCCTCTATTCTCCTCACAACTTATAAACACTCGCAAGGTCAACCCTCTCGCGTTCTCCTTAAGAGACAAGGCAACTCCAAAATCTGTCCTGTTCGTCACCTTGAGAAATATCTAGCAAGTTCCAAACACAAGCAGGGACCATTATTTCAACATAAATGTAACTGCCCAGTGCAGTCAACTTTCTTCAACACGGTTCTAACAAAGTGTGTTAAACAGGCGGGTCTGGATCCTAAGAGATACAAACCACACTCTTTTCGCATAGGTGGGGCTACACACGCACATTTATTGGGTTATTCCACCTCCCAAATTCAGGCACTAGGGAGATGGAAATCTTCAGCTTTCCAAAAATACATACGCATCTCAGCCCTATAATACAACTTACACATTCAAGACATTTTCCTTGATTTCACACTTGTCTGTTTTGAGGCAGCAAATGTCACTGCTCCTGATTTCATGTACTTGGTCTTTGTTTGTTTGCTACATTCATACACCATGCCATTGCCTCCATATTGTTGTTTTTCGGAATTATTATTGTCCGTTTTGAGGCAGCAATAACATAACAGTGTTTCACTATAAACAGTGATATTTCAGACATGTCTCTTTTATGTTCTTTATCAGTGTATATTTTTAGGCACATCATAGTTGTGTTAACACGGGTGCTACATTTGTCAATTTTATACCTTTCAGCTGTTTATTATTATTGACTGTTCTGAAGCAGCAATAGGATCATAAACAACATAACTTTATATTTCTGTGTATATTTTTTGTACATAAGAAATTAACTCTTTTATTGTATGGAACAGTAACCGTGACATGAGTTGATGAGTGCTCCAATTTAAAATTGTTACTTTATTGTCATACCATAAATGCAATGATGATGACAGATCTAAAATAAACAATAACATAGACCGCAACAATGTTAGAATATTAGGCGCTAATTTCAGCTTAATGACATTTAGCTGCGTACATCGCTTTATTTTTCAACGTGCTACATTGAAATGTTTTAAGAGGAAGCGTTCTCTTTGCTTGCTTGTTTTGAGGCAACAGGAAAGGGATTACGTGACCTCGGATTTAGCCACAACGACTGTCTGTTTAGATGCAGCGATCAATACCGGTTTGCCTCCTATATACGCTTTACAATTTATTTTAGTGGAGGTCTCAAGGATGTACGATTTACAATTCCGCGTAGCTCCAGTTATTTCAGCTTTACATCCCACCAGGACGCATCATGTGTATATAAATTTTAATATGTCATTTCAATTATGTCTACTTTTGTATTTCTCTTATGATTTCTTTTCAGGGTCATACTTATTTTGAGAGTCAATATAACTAGTCTCTTCAAATTTGTTCAATCCCCTTTTCACACCACACCTTTCATCTGGGCGGTTTTCCCTTGTGGCGTTTCTTGCCGCCCAGATAAGAAAAAATAATAATTTTTTATTTATCCTTTTATGGTATTTTTAAATAAATAACCATTTTCAATCAAACAAGAGTTTGTCTATTATTTTTCCTTACCAGTGAAAGTTGTCCTTCACGCCTACGGGATTGAACAAATAACATAAATATATTTTATGATTATAAAATAATTCATGTATTTTTAAATCTTTCTATCTTTCATGTATATATTACCATGTACATTGTTATTGATATGTATTATGTTAATGTGGGAACCCATCAGAATCGAGATGCTAATCACATGATACATTTTAACCAATGGCATCAATCGAACGCCATTCTTTCTCAAGTTTTGTTATCAAGAAGCCACGCTAAACTTTCTCTTCAACCGCCTCCTCCCATTCCTCCTCCACTCTGATTGGTTCCCATTATTATTTTCTTTCCGTTTATTTCATATTTTTTATTATGCTTTGTTCTTACCTATTTTCCTGGACGGCGTTTCTTGCCGCCCAGATAAGAAATAATAATAATTTTTTATTTATCCTTTTATGGTATTTTTAAATAAATACCCATTTTCAATCAAACAAGAGTTTGTCTATTATTTTTCCTTACCAGTGAAAGTTGTCCATCACGCCTACGGGATTGCACAAATAACATAAGTGTAATTATTATGTTTATTATGATGCTATGTCGAATGTTTAACTCTAGTACTAAATTTCAATTCAGGTATTCATGACACATCGACATGCATATGCAATATACACTTAGGCAATGGTCTTACTA
Source organism: Corbicula japonica (assembly GCA_038501625.1). Lineage (NCBI taxonomy): Eukaryota > Metazoa > Mollusca > Bivalvia > Venerida > Cyrenidae > Corbicula > Corbicula japonica. The sequence goes on from JAZAYU010000081.1 coordinate 2,126,216, forward strand.
CACCGATCGTATTATTCCTCAGTGTGGAATGGAAGAATAATCTTTAAACTCGATCCTTAATATTCTAAACCATTTTCACTTCTTATTTATCTTCTTAACCATGAAACTCCTCACTTTCCCTTGTAAACCACTGACACTAAATCAAGGTAGGGGTAAAACAAGTCTCAAAATAATCTGTAGGGGAATATTTCAGTTAATTAAATTCATGTCATTAATCACACCCGTCAACCGACAGATCCAGGAGCGGACAGCAGATCCAGGAGCAGATACGGTAACTGTTTGGATTTTTGACAGTGGTGTAAGTAATTTTAATTTTCGATAGTTTTGATTATGTCTTGGAAAGAAATATCGGCTGATTTTAAAAGCCAAATGAATTCTGCACCTCTCTATTGATTCCTGCAGTGGTTGAAGGGATTATAAACATTTTTTCAAAGTCAATATAATAATAAAATGAAAGAGAACTTGTTACAAAAGACACCTCTGTAATACGCTTGCTGTAGAAAAATAGATGAAAAGGAAACTTTGAAAGCCGCCGAACACGACAAAATGTGAAAATATTGCAGACTCGGTTTGATTGAGCCTGTTCATGGGCAGTAATGTAAATGTATATTACTACCCACGCCGTGGAGCGCAACTCAATATTTACACCAATTAACAGTAAAATTTCGATTCATCTCAAACGAAGGAATGCATATGGCGGTGAACATGGAACCTTCAAAACGGTCATGATTTCAGATAAATACCATTCAATGTTCAGCGGCGTATGGTCCCTAGATGAAAGAATGTGTTTGCCCTAAACGAGAAAACAATGGCCAGGGAGGAACTATAGAGAATAGAATTTTGACAGGGGATCAGAGAATATAAATCCTGCAAATAACAGACATCACCAAAGGCAAAATTTAACACAAGGAAATATTTTTGAGGGGTTGTTGAACTTTATCCAAATCAATATTGGCTGGGATATTGAAACCACCCATCTATTAACTGGTCGAGATATTTAAACAATAGTTATTTTTGAAGTACTAATAACAAAGTACATAGTTAATGGAAATTGATTCCAGTTAATGTGGCAACTATTTGTAAGATGACAAGTGAAAATGTCATCGACTACGTCATTAAAGCATACAGTTATACACAGTGGAAAATTTGTGGCATATGCTAGCAAATCGTAGCAATGTTTCATTTTCCTAGAAATTATCTTCAACTTCTTCGACATCGTCTTATTTAGGTGAATATTTATGTGGCGTTGTTAAAATTTCTTGAGAAAAGCTAAGATTTGTTTTAGAAGCCAAATTTGTGACGGACAGGCAAGGCGATCTCTATATGTAACAGACCCACCGGAATCGAGATTATATGAAATTATTTCCGTTTCGAATAATACGAACTTGACGGTAATTGTCCGTGTGGAGGGAAAAGGTGCGTGTATCTCGTGCGATTAGGCTATTTAAGTGTTGGTTTTATCTGTGTACACCATTCGAGGCGTTTCTATTCAGCGGTAAACATGTCGGCACCCGCCCACCCGCCCTATAGGTTGTTAATATTGTTTTTGGATGGTTGTCGAGGTTTAACAGAACTTTCAGAGAATAAATTTTAAAATGTGTGTAAATAAAGTGTTTATTTTTGTTTCAGGTGTTTCGAGTTTTGGTGTTTTCTCTTAGTCATAAACAATATATTTATTTATCATGTAAGAAATATGGATATTTTAAGGCTATTCACTAGTTTCAGGTTCGAGTGGTACTATTAGACGAAGCTTTATCCAGATGTGTTGAAAGTTTTCCGTTCGTCTTCTGGACTGCTAAATAGCCAGAACTATGGATGTCAGCTTTTCATTCGGACGGTTCGCACACTACAGGCCCACTGATTTCTACCTCTGTTCGGACAGTTTTTGAGCAACTTGACCTTGGACTTTACAGACATTTGAAAATTTTAATGTATATTACCGCTGAATACAACGACCTATTCCTAGTTTTTGTTTGTGTTTTTTACGTATTATGAGATAAGGAAATAATTAATTTACTCACGTAAAAGTGAGTAAAAAAATATAGTTATAATTTACAATATACCGTGCACTTTGGCGACCCTAAATCTCTCTCCAAGCATATAAATAAAATATTAACAGTTTGCAATTCAACAGTGGATCTCGGTTGAAAATCTAATTCAAAGGACGACCGCAAGTAAATTTTTGCTGAAGATGAGGGTGATACAACTCGTGAGACATTGAATAAAAGTACCGACACGCTCTTATTTCCCGTGCTTCTTTTCTCAATGTATCTGTGTATTATCTTTTTGGGTGAACTCAGTGAACCTACTGGAGGTAAAATGATCGGATTTCACATTTGGTACCGCGTTCATTAATTAGTAACACCCTAAATTCAATACATGTATCGTTTAATCGGCAAATTATCGAATACAAAACCTGCTTAAACTATACAGTGGTGTTTATCAATCGGTAAGTGGTTGTACTTTGTTTATTGTAAAATGTATCGATTATTACAAATCTTGCGCATATTTATCGTATAAAACGTTCAAATTTATTCGTACTCGAAATTTTCGCCCCAACTCAGTCTTGGATATTAGCATCTACCCGAATGCCCGTGGTAGATAAAAACTTGATAAAGCAGAAGCCAGACACACAAACTTTTGCTCTGCCATCCAAACTCCTCAAATAGGAAACTCCACAAAATCATTATGACTATCACTCTAAAACGTCACCCATCAGTACTTTCAGTGCTTTGATTTTTCAAAGTGTACTTATTTTTCAATGACGTACCCGGTATGTTGTCTGAAATATTATCTCAAAGAACTTTGCAGAAAGTCGTTACAATGTGCTCACTTGAAGGACAGTGTTATACCATACAAGCATCATTGTCCAGATATGACAACCTCAAATGTTAAAACAATCACTGGAAAATAATGTCTGCCACAGTTACCCTATGCTTTGTAAGATGAAAGTAACTGTCTTATATCTTGGAAACCTGATACAGACAATAAGACAATAGAAAGCTGTGTGAAATACCATGGCTTTTGTAATGTTCACAACAAGCTGTCAGTTAAGGGCATTCCACAATCTTCTTTGCAATAAAAAAATAAAAGTAAAAAAGAAATGTATCAAAATCTCTATAACGTCAAAATACATTTAAATAACACTGCAGAAATCAATGTTATTTACGTATCTTTATTTAAAATACGTTAAGAAATGTTAGAACAGTAAAGAAAAGTAGATGGACCTTAAAAATCATTTTTTTAATTCAACCACAAAAACTAAACAACACAAAACATCTTCAGTGTCACATTTTCCATGCCCACATGAGATTTGTCATTTCTTTGGAATTTATTGAAGATAGACGATCTGGCCGCAACTGGACGCCGGTCATAGCACGGAACAACTGAATCTTAAGAAGTTGAAACCTATCATCAAAACACAGAACTGAAACTATTACGTCCTATGATCCTATTACAGTCGTGGGTGCTCGAAGGAGGCTAATAATTTAAATAATTTCAATTATATGGCTGCTATCTAATATGTTAAAATATTGTCCAACTATTACTCAAACGTTGTTCATGCCATTATTGACTACCTAACCAAGCATACAATTATTAGTAATAAATAATGAAGGAAGCACAATACATATTACTATTTTGTATTATATTTCTTTTATCCCTGTCATCGTGTTCTTGCTGATTTTACTCCAGGTGCTCTGGTCTCTGTAAGATCATTGAGTACCCGCCCTTTGGCTTTGCAATGCTATTAAATTCTTATGTTTATATGTTTGTATGCTTTTGCATGCAACATTGTTGAGCTGATGGGTGGGTTGGAGTTATTTCACCAAGACAATTTGTACTTGTTTTGTGATACGAGAACCTGTTGGGGCAAGTGTGAGGTTGGTGCACCCTAGAACCTGGTTTAAACCCCCAGTGGCAATTTGTTTTGCCACTGGCCTTTCCAAGGCGGTAACCCCTCCGGTTCTCACTTCCGTTATTTGTTTGTGGCGTCCATTTTGAAACTGATTTTTGTAATACCATGCTCTCTTTTCCTCTCTACTTTTTGGCTGTGTGGGGAGGCTGTGTATGCTGGATGTGGCCATTCCTGATATGCATCTATCTTTTTTTTTTCAATAAAATGTTGCGAATATTAATATTTAAACTATTTAGTGATCTAGGTAACATTACGGACCCTATGGTCTGTAAATGACAAATATAGAACTCTTAACATATACTTTCGGAGATTTATTAACTAAATGTTTAGGAACTATCCTGACAAAAGAGTAAAATATGAACGTATTGGGTCATTGTATGTCTATATAGGTCCGGCACGTACTGCATACCGTTCCATAATCCGTACACAGGTACTGCCAGCAAGTCGATAGACGCCGTCCATGATAACAGCCGGACTAATGTTTATGATACCGTCTAGACTCTCCGTCGTTATCAGAAAATAAACGACTGTTGTAAACCAAAAACTAGAGGCCTCTGATTGGCTGCTGGATTACGTCAAGCCTTTCTCTGTATCTATTTTAAAAAATTTTCTCCAGCTTCTTATCAACTAAGCCTATTGCTCAGTACAATAATTCAACATAACACTTGATTAAAGAGTAAATATAAACCATTTGTAAATCAAAGCACTGAAAGTACTGATGGGTGGCGTTTTAGAGTGATTGTCATGTAACATCATCTATAGATTGTTTGGAGTTTCCTATTGGAGGAGTATGAAGGAACTTTCGGATGGCAGAGCAAAAGTTTGCATGCCCGGCTTCTGCTTTATCAAGTTTTTTTACCACGGATTTTCGGGCGGATGCTTATATCCAAGACTGAAGTCATTTTGTGCCAGGAAAAATATATAATAAGTCAACCTTTGATTTGAAACTTTAAATTGACAATAAAGAAGTGAACACACATGGACAAATAAAAATACTTTAAAAAATGAAATATGCATATCAGGAATGACCACATCCAGCATACACAGCCTCCCCACACAGCCAAAAAGTAGAGAGGAAAAGAGAAACTATGATATAGTTGCTATATGCCCTATGATTTGAAACAATATTTATTTATTATTAGGAAATAAAAGATATGCAAAAATAAAAATAATATGACTATAAAACAATTAAAGAAATAAGTCAGAGCACTGCATCATGTCTAATTAAATTGAAACGCTTTAAACGCTTTAAATGCTTTGGAGTTTCGTCTAAAGTTGCACTTCAAAGCCTTCTTTTTTGTTAGAATGTCATGCTAATTACCGACTAGCTTTTTGGAAACTAAAACTTGTTTGAAAACGTACCGTGTGCAAAAAAGTTGCATCGTGGTTAATGGATGATATTTTTTTGTTCTTTTCGAATAATATGACTATAAAGCAATTTTATAAAAATTAGGCAGAGCACTGCATCAAATCTAATAAATTTTTAAAACGCTTTAAAAATTCGCCTGAAGTTTACACTTTAAAGCCGTATTTCATTAATATCCATGCTTATTGTTTAATCAAATATCCCTCAAAATTCTGCATGAATGAAATGTCACACCAAGTTTGAGATAAGCTATCATCACCCCATTATTATTCTTGCAATTATCAATGGTAAATGTCCGAATATCCCTTGAATAAGTTATATTTATTATTGTTCCTATCTTGGCTTATCAGTACTAATTACAAGCAAAGCCCTCTATTGAAAGCTGATCAGTGTATTGCTATTTGTAAACACATACACTGCTGCGAGATCACCTGTTTACCTAATAACAATTGCGCAGCGCCGTCTACCGTCTCATAAACTCAGTGAACTCTCTGGAGGTTAAATGATCGAATTTCACTTTTGGTAACCGCGTTCGACTATATAAGTAGATAGAGACCCAGGTACCATTTTGATCATGTGACCAAAATTCACTTGTGAAACACTGGGCGGCGTTTTTAAACGCCACCCAAAAAGAAAAGAAGAGGTACAGCTTATACTGTATTAAACCAGCATCTAGAAGGTGTAAACGTCGCCCTGAACGACAGGATATGGCAAACAGTGTGCAGTATTTGTGCAACTCGAATGGTTAACATTTAAACCCCCGACGCACTACGCCAGCAGTGGTTACAAGCGTCGTAACAATACAGATACAGATCTCATCATAATATGCATTCCAAACATATGATTGGCAATAAAACAGTGACCGACATTTAAGTGGCATCAAATTGCTATCAGCAACTCTGCTGGGATAATGGTAAACATACATCTTTTAATATGACTCCGAGTTCGTTGTATTTTTAAATCTAACACCAATTGACTGGTGTTGTTAATCTCCAGCAGCAGTATGTACTTTACTTGCAAGCTTGGGGAATACCGCCTATTTAAACCTCGAGGAAAGATAACTGAAGCTCGCTATGGATTCTCTGGCGACTATAATCGCCAGACAAAATTGGTTTACTACTGTCGCTGTCTGCTGAAAGAACAGACATGCGCAGTGAAACAGTCAATGATACCGTCACGTACCTCTAATACTTTTAATGATTTAATGATTAGAAATAACATAGTAATGTAGTGCTTGCAGTTGTTTCGTGCATAATTTCCATTTTCAAACTGTGCTGGTTTATCGACTTACTAATAAACATTACAAACTATCATTAAACCTGAAGACTAAAAGCAATACGTACTAGATGTGCGTCATTTAAAACATACTTAAAACTGTGAACAGCATGTGTTTAATTTAACAATGTTGACATCATATCTGAACAGAATTTGGTGCCTGATTTTGTTGTTGTTGTCTCAGGTGTTGTCGCAATTGTCTTTCTATCAGCTGACATATGCACATTTTCCCTCTCTTCATATTATGTCGGTTGTAAGACGCTTCAAGGAGATTTTCATAATTAAAGCACATTATCTTTGTCATCTCTGTTATGCTATCCTCCATCAAACATTCTGCATATTGCTGAATGGAAAATGTAAAATGATTTACACACAATTACATTCAACATGTTCTTCAACTAAAAACTTTAAAATGCGCTTTATTAATGAAATATTTATATATTCAAACGAGCAGAAAAACTAAGAAAACATGCTTGTATAAAATCCAGCTTTCATTTGCGATTGAATAAAAATAAATATTTTTGTAGTTTGTATAAAAGCCGTACGACGAAATATGCATTACTGTTACCTCGGTTGTCTTATCACCCTTTGGCAATATGTGCTCAAATCTTCTTATGAAATCAACGAGGAATTTCTGAAAGATACCGGTATAGTTTATTTTACTTGTGCGCATATTCGAAATTATAAACAAATGATGCATACTTGATATATCGCTCCCGAAGAATTGTCTATGGACCTACGGAAGCAATATGAAATTTATCGAAGAGCGATAAGAAACAAGTATGTTTAACAAACACTGTTTGAAGGCTTTCAGTTGTTAAGAAATTGGAATAGTTCCGAGTTTTGTTCAGTGAAACGTGTGAATTCACGCTTGAATGTGTTATGGGAAACAATGTTCAGTCTGTTTTAAGTTTCCTAATCCTTAATAAATAGACTTGAATTTATTTTTTGTTATTTAAATATAACCTTCATGTTATTAAAAGATTTGCAACAAAATACATAAAAAATATTAGTTACTCACCCGACACTTTTCAAAATTGTATCGCACTATGTGCAACTTTTATGGGTTAAGGTAAACATAAATGATAAGGTAAAATCGAAACTTCCTTGGTTATAGAATTGAACAGAGACAATGTGCACTGAAATGGATACACTTGGTTGGCGATTTTTCCTCCCAGAAAACACAATAACAACATCGTTCTCGATGCACCTTCGTAAGAATTGTTTGCACAACATGTCTTGAAGATTTATGTCCCACTGGAAATAAAAATACGTTAGTTAAATACTGCATAATTTTTATATTGAAATCGGAGAACTTTTATTATTTGATAAGGAAATGGTCAAGTTTTAAACTGCAGGTAATTAATATACACTAACGCGATTTGAAACTGGGCATAGTGTACAATTGCATTATATAATAATTATTTTGATATATGCATGTCAAAACACATAAACACAGATATGTAAGATTATATTTGCTTGTGTTCGATGTCAAAAAGATATTTCCATAAATTCCGCATTTATTGCAAATAAAATCTCAGTCATGTGTTAAATCGCGTCAGTATTATAACCCGAACATCGTATGCTATCGTAAAATATCATTTTGTTACTCTTTTTTTTAGTTTTGTTAACGTAAATATTTACATAACGATTCGTAAAGTATTTGTTGAAAATCAAATCTAGTTGTGAAACTCTTAAGACCAGATTCTAATTGATATGCAAAAACAAACATTTACAGCTGCCGTATGTGTTTGTGGTGTTTGACGTGCAACATGGTCGAGTTTAGTGGTGGGTTGGAGCTATTTCACCAAGGTAACTTGATATTGTTGGTTCATTTAAAAACCTGTTGAGGCAAGGTTGAGGCTGGTAGACACTAGAACCTGGGTCCGAATTTATAAAACTTGAGATCCAACTTCGTGCTCGAAACTAAGTTTCATTCGCAAAGCCAATGAGTGAAATTACTGATTTACGCATCTTCAAATGCTTTATTTGAATTTCTCTAATGCATAACGATGTTGGACCGAATCAAGGAGTGTCTTTTAGAAAGAAACAAAATTATGAGTTTGAGCACAAAGTTCAAATTAAATTTATAATCTTGGGACCGGGTTTAAACCCCCAATTGCGAATTGCTTTGTAACTGACCGTGCCAAGTGGGGTAGCCCATCTGTTTCTCTTTTCCGTTCATTTGTTTGTTATGTCTTATTAAAACTAGTCTATGCTCTCTTTTCCTCTGCAATTATTGGCTCAGTGGGGAGAACCTGTTTTCTAGGTGTGGCAATTCCGGATATGCATGTTTCACGTTTCATGTTTCGACGTGCTTACCTTTTCACGACTGTAAAACTTCGGAATTACCAGAACGAGGGCAACAATGACGTTACCATGGATACCGATAAGAAACATCATGACCCAAACAAACACAGCAAGCGGCAGGTTATCAGGCCTATATTCGTTAAACCATAGTAATGCAAACAGTGCGAAAACAATCAAGCTCAGGAGAATTGCCAAAATAACAAGAAAGACTGAGCTCCAGCAACAGATGTTTCGTTTCTTCATAAAGTCGTATTTTTTCATCAACGGTTGTTTGTTCACGTACTGCACCATGTCGTGTAGCAAACTGACATTTACCTGAAAAAGATCTATTTTCGTTTGAAAAACTCAAATTTGTTAGAAATGTATGTTTTTGTATACAATACATTCTTCTTCTTCTTCTTCTTCTTCTTCTTCTTCTTCTTATTATTATTATTATTAGTATTATAATTATTGTACATCAAGATTATGAATGTTTGATGTTTTGCACCACGCTCCTCATAAAATACAAAAATGCAAATGTACTGTTATACATGAACGGGAATGGTTACTTTTATTTTGTATATGCCTGTGTGCAAACGTATGTCAGGTTCAAGTCTAATTTAGACATTTTCGTGGACATTTAATATTTACCCTCTAAAATTCGAGCTAAGAAGACTTAGAAAACGTAGTTTAACAAATAAAAAATGTTCAATGGGCAACATTCAAATTGATGAAAAGGGAGCTTTGAAGACCCTCGACCACGACAAATATGAAAATATTTCAGGCTTGGTTTGATTGAGCCTGTTCATGGGCAGTAATGGAAATGATTTGTACTGTCCACGCCGCCTAGCCCCGGGTTTAGTACAATTTTGATTCATCCCATTTTGATCTAAGTTTAAAGTTATAAATCTTGGACTTTAGGAAGAAAGTACCTTAATTCTGCTTTCCTCTAGGACTCTTTCAAGTTCTGTGTCGAGGTAAAACTTATATCTGGACGGCCTATTGCAGTATGAGTGAACTCTTTCAATTGGTATTTCTACACTGTAACCATTTTCAACTGAAAATGTATATGCTAACTTGCAGTGATTTTCAAGTAGAGCATTATGTTAAAAGTTCTAGATTCTAATTAAGATAAAGAAATATATCGACTGATCGTAAATAGGACAGATGCTCAATACTAGGTATCGCTTATAAATACTGTTTGTCGTCTTCGGCAGATAATAAGAGACATTCTTAATTTGCACTTTTTTCTAACAAACCGTGCGTGCATATATCGGGATTTGAAACGCAAAACTGTTACCTTGACAAAGTGTTTACGATAAAAATAATCTTACATTTTGCGAATACATTGATACATTCAAATGGAATCATCTCCTTTTCCATGTCTGAAAATATACAAAATAACATGAAGATTAGGACACATGAGGTAGGTGTGATAAAAACGAGCACTGAACACTAATGAATATACGTATTTTTCTTATGTATTGATAATGTTTAAAGATTGTGAAGTCGAACTTTATTTGATCGGTTGTACTATTACACTTGCCATTTTGATTTTGGAAGTTAAACAATAAAAATCTAATGTCTAATGGTGAATCTAATATAGAACACATATCAAGAAAAGTACAGTAAAACAGTAATTTACACATTGTTCTCATTTGAGTTAAAACCCCGTAAATGTCAGCACATGTATTTTAGAAAATGTTTGATTGGCCTACCTATGTCTGATATGGTGCTTACAATCTTCAAGGATACGTCGTCGATTCTAGGGTTCATTGCGTACACTACAGGCATTGTTGCAAAGGGACTGAACTCCTCGATGCCGTTGATATTTTCCAGTATCACCGGAACAATACATGGAATAGTTGTATCCAGAGAGGCTGCAAGGCACATGTTCATCTGCAGTATACACCAGCTATCATCGGCGAAATGCTTGGACAGTAGTAACACAACTTTCACAGAGATGATCATTGTTTGTCGTAAGGATCCGAATTTATCAACGCCAGGTAGGCTGGTTTCTTTCCGGCCCTCTGTAACACATTTGACACCAAAACGCTCTTCTAGATCGTCAATAACTGAGAAGGCATAATCCTTATCTTCTTCAGACTGAATAAAAAAGAAATGATGTATCTTCCCATCCGGAAGATCTGCTATTCTCTGCTTTATTTCCACGTCGTTTTGATGCATGGTTATTGCTTTCTGTTTATGATATGATAGTTTATGATGCAGGAGTTTTAATACTTAATATTCAGTACCATTGATAAGTAAAACTTTATATTCAATCCTATTGAATTCGACGTTCTATTTATAACCTATTAAAGTGGATCTTATCAATGCACATATATTAGTTTAACCTGATATCATAAAGTTTGCAAAATGTGCATTTAATTCAGCTGCATTAAAATGAATTTCAAAATAAACTTCATGTTTATTTCATGTGTTGAGTTATTTGGATATATCAATACAGTCAACATTAATGTGAGTTTTAAAATACAATTTATTTTTCTTTGTAATGTAAATACAATAACATTCTTGCAATATGTCGTCAATGTCATAGTTTTTCTATAGTTTTATTTTTAAACAAGGAAATCACAAATACGATGATTATTACTGCTCATTTTGAAACGAATCAAAGCAGATTGTATATTTCAACAATTTTTATGTTAAAATAATAGATATATTTCATTATAACTTATATTTTAATAAGAAAAAGCTCAGTTCTGCTACAATTAAAGTATATACAAATCAGTAATAGCCGCATAAAAAAGTCTCCCTACGCATTCAAAGTGCAGAGAGGAAAAGAAAGCATGGGGTTTTCAAATGATCAATCTAAAATGTGACACCACAAGCAATTAACGAAAAAGGAGAACCTGAGAGGTTATGGCCTTGGAACGGTCAGTGGCCAAACATATTTATCCATTGTGGTTTTAAACCAGGTTCTAGGGTGCATCAACCCCACCCTTGTCCCCAACAGAAACAAACAAGTACAAGTTGTCTTAGTGAATAAGCTCCAACCCACCTATCTACTCGAAAATGTTGCATGCAAAAACACACTAACATATAAAAAGTAAAATGGTATGTACTCATTAACCTCACGACAGCAAGAACACAAACACATTGATAAAAGATACAGATCGAGCTTTTTAAAATTCTTTGTCAAAATTTCTCTATAAACCTTCATAAATTATTAAACCAATGCCCTCGTCGTGCAACCAAAAAGGTACGTTTAACGATCAAAGATGGGTTAATCACCAGGCAACCCGAAATTAATTTTGACAGAAGACTGCTAGGCTTAGAAAATTATGATGATGTTGTTTTTGTTGATAATGTGGTTGTTGTTGTTGATGACGATAATGATGATGATGATTATTATAATTATAACAAGTTTTAGCTTTCCAAAAAGCTAGTCGGTCATTAGCATGACATTTTAACAAAAGACGGCTCTGAAGTGTAAACTTCTCTAGAAAAATTTCTTTAGACTGTTGGTATTTAGCCCTGTAATAAATAAGCTCGCTCGCTCCCGTCACACGTTTTTGTTTCAATTTTAAATGATGTTAATTTCATTGTATGACAGTGCTTATCATTGTGTCACCTGCAATAGCAGGTAGACACATATGGATCCTATTGTCCGGCGGCGGCGGCGGCGTCGACGTCGGCGGCTGCGTTGTCCTGTAGCCCATAAACTTAAATGTGAAACTTAATGTTGCCTATAAGTTCGTAAGTATGTATGTGAAGTTGGCTATGACATCGAAGATCATAGATCGAAATTCAATATCGAGCTGAATATCGAGCCAGCTCTGAAATCGAAATTCGAGCTAGGATGAATATCGGGCCAGCTCTGAGATCGATATTCATACAAAACCCTTTGAATATCGAGTTGGGGTGAATATCGAGCCAGCTATGAGATCGATATTCAAACAAAACCCTGCGAATATCGAGCTGGGATGAATATCGAGCCAGCTCTGAGATCGATATTCAAACAAAACCCTGCGAATATCGAGCTTGGATGAATATCGAGCCAGCTCTGAGTTCGATATTCAAACAAAATCCTGCGAAAATCGAGCAGGGGTGAATATCGAGCCAGCACTGAGATCTCAATTCAGAGAAAAGTGAATTTCGAGCTGGGATGAATATCGAGCCAGCTCTGAGATCGATATTCAAACAAAATCCCTGCGAAGATCGAGCTGAGGTGAATATCGAGCCAGCACTGAGATCGAAATTCAGAGAAAAATGAATTTCGAGCTGGGATGAATATCGAGCCAGCTCTGAGATCGCTATTGAAACAAAACCATGCGAATATCGAGCTGGTGTGAATATCGAGCCAGCTCTGAGATCGATATTCAAACAAAACCCTGCGAATATCGAGCTGGGGTGAATATCGAGCCAGCTCTGAGATCGAACTTCAGATAAAAGTGAATTTTGAGCAGATATGAATATCGAGCCAGCTCTGAAATCGGTATTCAAACACAACCCTGCGAATATCGAGCTTGGATGAATATCGAGCCAGCTCTGAGATCGAACTTCAGATAAAAGTGAATTTCGAGCTGGGATGAATATCGAGCCAGCTCTGAGATCGAAATTCAGATATTGATAAAAGTGAATTTCGAGCTGGGATGATTATCGAGCCAGCTCTGAGATTGATATTCAAACATAACCCTGCGCATGTCGGGCTGGGATGAATATCTGGCAAGCTCTGAGTTCGATATTCAAAAACAACCCTGCGAATATCGTGCTTGGGTGAATATTGAGCCAGCACTGAGATCGAAATTGAAACAAAACCCCGCGAATATCGAGCTGGGGTGAATATCGAGCCAGCTCTGAGATCGAAATTCAGATAAAAGTGAATTTCGAGCTGGGATGAATATCGAGCCAGCTCTGAGATCGATATTCAAAATAAACCGAGCGAATATCGAGCTGGGGTAAATATCGAGCCAGCACTGAGATCGAAATTCAGATAAAAGTGAATTTCGCACTGGGATAAATATCGAGCTTGCTATTTATTACAGTTCGAAATTCGCAGGGTTTAGTTTGAATATCGATCTCAGAGCTGGCTCGATTTTTATCCCAGCTCGAAATTCACTTTTATCTGAATTTCGATGTCAGTGCTGGCTCGATATTCATCCACGCTCAAAATTCACTTTTGTCTGAATTTCAATCTCAGAGCTGGCTTGATATTCTCCCCAGCTCGATATTCGCAGGGTTCAGTTTTTAAATTCGATCTCAGAGCTGGCTCGATTTTCATCCCAGTTCGAAATTCGCAAGGTTTCTTTGAATATCGATGTCAGAGCTGGCTCGATATTAAACATAGCTTGAAATTCACTTGTTTCCGAATTTCGATCTCAGAGCTGACTCGATATTTATCTCAGCTCGAAATTCTCTTTTATCTGAATTTTGATCTCAGTGATGGCTCGATATTCACCCCAGCTCGATATTCGCAGGGTTTTGTTTAAATATCGATCTCAGAGCTGGCTCGATATTCATAACAGCTCGAAATTCGCAGGGTTTTGTTTGAATATCGATCAAAGAGCTGGCTCGATATTCATCCCAGCTCGAAATTCGCAGAGTTTTGTTTGAATATCGATCTCAGAGCTGGCTCGATATTCATCCCATCTCTAAATTCACTTTTATATGAATTTCGATCTCAGAGCTGGCTCGATATCCAGCTCGATATTCGCAGGGTTTTGTTTAAATACCGATCTCAGAGCTGGCTCGATATTCATCCCAGCTCGAAATTCACTTTTTTTTCTGTATTGCGATCTTAGTGCTGGCTCGATATTCATCCCAGCTCGATATTCGCAGGGTTTTGTTTCAAAATCGATCTCAGAGCTGGCTCAAAATTCATCCCATCTCTAAATTCAGTTTTATCTGAATTTCGATCTCAGAGCTGGCTCGATATTCACCCCAGCTCGATATTCGCAGGGTTTTGTTTAAATATCGAACTCAGAGCTGGCTCGATATTCATCCCAGCTCGAAATTTACTCTTATCTGAATATCAGAGCTGGCTCGATATTCTGCTCGATATTGAATTTCGATCTTCGATGTCAGAGCCAACTTCACACACCTTTTACATTAACTTAAAAAATAAAAAATATCTTCTGCATGAATAAAGCTAGCACAACTATATGTCACTGATCTTGTTCGGTCTGACTATGTGGTGTAATGCAACCTTTAAATGAAAATTCCAAGTGAAAATCCTCTTCATTCAACAAAACGAATAATACAGTACACGAGGTAGTGCTGGTCAAGTACCAGTGGACGTGTTTGTTTTACAAGCTGGCAACAAAAATGCATTTTACACGTACCTTTCTCGGTTAAATAACTTCTATCTCGACTGCTCGAATTTATCTCCAACATAAAATTAAATACCATACAAAGCCCACAAATGTACTGATTCACTTTTTTAATCTTAAGACTGCTAGTCTGTTGAAAATCTCGCAATCTTACCATTTCACTTGGATAATATTTGGAGAAATAATGCAAATAAACACAAAAAGTATGATTAACCGTTTGAACTTTTGGATAGAAAGATTAAGTAAATAACAATATCAGTTAAAACTTTAGAATACTTGTAATAGTTGTGTTTCATGGAATTCATTATCTCCGACCTGGTCTGTGGACTATAACACGAACATAATCCCGGCTGTCGGCAATTTATAAACTGATCTGTTAAAAAAACTGCAGTAGGATTGTCTGTCTTCTCAAGCAGGTACATTGTATATGCAGATCGGCTTTGATTTACCAGGGAGCGGCGCGGACTGGCCAGTCCCGACTAAGCAATAAAGTATTCCGACTTTGTCGGTAATTTCTTATCACTACACATGGAATACTTCCAGATTATAACATTTACATGATCTATGAAGTATGGAAATTCTGTAGGCTTCGCTTATATGGATTACCGGTGGCGTCGATATATAAACGCACACAAGACAAGTACTGTTTCGCCATTGGCAAATATTTGTCTGAAACGCAAACTTGCAAAAATAAATGTTTGTTTTTTTATCTACTGTTTCTGTTGGAATTATTTTTTCGTCGGCTTGTAAATCAAGCTCAATCACCTTTATACTTTAAATATTTGTCATTTTTCCCCTGTTAAAAAGAAAGCTTACATAGTGTTTTTATTCGTGAATAATTAGATCGTCTATTACTGAGATTTACATGGACGTGCCCATAAATGAAAACAAAATTGAGCTCAAACGTGCAAAACATGTGAGACCCCTAACCCTAATATCTGACCCCACATACACACGCTATGTCACTGATCTTGTTCGGTCTGAAGTCAATGCTAAAACAATGGCATTATTTTTACGAGTACAGTAAATTAGACAACTCAAGCAATCATCATAACATTTTTATTGAAATGGCGATCGTTTTGAATAAACTATAAGACCACCACCTTTTAAAGTAATTTTCTGGCTGAGAAGGAATACTTGTGAAACACCTTTAAAACCGTGACATAATGCCAATATTATGGTCATATAATTAATTAAAAACAAATAATTTTTCTTTGTAACAGTTTCAGAGTAAATCATCTTAACGATAACAAAAACAATCAATGTGATCAGCACAAAGTTCAAGAGAAATTAATAAATGCATCCAACATACGAATACATTTCTTTCCGTCTTCTAGCGGTCACTGACCTGATTTGACCTGATTTGCGGACCAAACTATGTAAATAAGCATCGCTTGTCTGCTAAGCGTACAAATACGCATCGACTGTGGAAAGTTCTATGGTACCGCTATGACCTAGAAGACATCCAGTTTAACGATACTTAAACAACTGCATTCTTTCTACACGTCCTGAATAAAAGTATAAAGTAAGTATACAAGAAACATGATTATCTACATTAGTGTCTTTTCCGGTAAAGGGCTTCTCTATATATCAAGCAATCAAACATCAGCATCTACACTATCCTTTTGCATGCGTCTTAGGAACAGGTGACATAGTCTAAATTATCCGTTCTGGACCGTGAGTCACTGTTAACCGGTGTTCAGGCTCAAGAGCTCAAGTTTGGTCGATTATAATATGTCGGTCATCAGGATGACCGACAATAATAATTATTATTTTTATTATTACTTTTGCAGGTAAGTCGTATACGATCGGCAGATAACGTGAAGGGTTCTGGCTCAGTAACAACATTCTCTAACGCACTGCGCTTGCATTTACAGACTGTAACTTCCACAAAATGTGGTCCAGGATTAGTATTGAATGATGGAATATGCATCGATGTTACTGAATGTACAAAGCCTGTGTTAAACCACGGGGAATGCTTGAACAAATGTCCGGACGGATTTATATTCTTTGCTACTGAATTAAATCCAAAATTCAGTTTTGGCGAAAATCTAACAATAGAGTACCATTATACAGCGAAAGATATAAACCACAATCCTTGTATCAGAAGAACTATAATAGTTGCTATCACTGTATGCATCACCATTTTTACAGCGGGGTATTGTATATTTGTTTGGATTTTTCTGTGTTCGCCGGATTGTCTTACAGAATTCGTAAGTAATCGTTGGCTTTCTAAGGACGCGTATTAACTATTTAAAACATCATTAGGACGAATGTGGTCAACATTCAACATAAGCTTGCACAACTGCTTCGTAGGTTGTGAAGTATATCTGTCAATATAGTTTGGCAATTGAGCAATGACCATTTTCCAGATACTGTAAAGCAATGAGAGATAATAGAAATCAGTATAAAAAGTCGAATATGACTTTTATGAAATATATTTGATTGAATGTCGCCAGTTTAACAATACTTATGAACTTAACATAGCAAATTATAGCTTTGTGTTGATTAAGTATTCTAATATACTTGACTTAGGTCATCGAAATATATAATAATTTAAATATCTGTATTAACATTTATCACTTAAACACAAGTTAAGGTGAATAATAAATATAAAGCTTACTTAAATAAATTATTGTCAAAAGTATCGTCACCTTGATTGCCTAATGCTTTAGACAATTACGACTTTTTTAGGCCATGGGTTCGAATCCAATCACACTATTTTGTCTTTTTTGCCATATCTTATAGATATTGTTTCATATATTCTACTATGAAATCATTCATATAGATACCTTTTTATTCAAGTTATTTTATTTTGTCATGAATCATAAAGAGTTTTTTTCACCAAGACAACTTGTACTTGTTTGTTGATATGAGAACCTGTTGGGGCAAGTGTGAGGTTTGTGCACCCTAGAACCTGGTTTAAACCCCCAGTGGCAATTTGATTTGCCACTGACCGTTCCAAGGCGGTAACCCCTCGGGTTCTCATTTTTGTTAATTGTTAGTGGTGTCTCTTTTGAAACTGATCATTTTATTAACCATGCTCTCTCCCTCTCTTCTTCTTGACTGTGTGGGGAGGCTGTTTTTTCTGAATGTGGCGATTCCTGATATGCATATTTCACCTTTTTATACATTACATCCTTGGAGATCTTGTAACATCTCGAAAAATGAGTAGAACCAAACTGCTGCATTATTTTTTTGATAAAAAAGAATAATAAAAAGGAGAATTTAAATTACATTAATTAAACAAAAATAAAATACATGAAACGAACCTACAACCATACTTTCTTTTGTAAAGTTAAAAATAGACAGTGCTTCTGATCTCTCGGCTTGTAAGACTTTGTTTATAAGTAGCAATAGTTTTCAAAATAGAAATATTTATTTAAGTAGACTAACTAAAGAAAAACATAACAGCATAAATTTAACTATTATAGCATGAATAAATAGAGAAAAAATAAAACAACTGGAAAGTTCAATGTGTTAAACTGGCCATCCTTGTCTCCAGAGATGTCACCGATCGAACATGTTTGTGACGATATAAAGAAACGAAATAATGCACGTGTCCAGCCACCACAGAATCTTGCTGAACAACACAAACTATTTGAAAAAGCTGCGTTATAAATTATATCAATTAAAAATTTGAGTAGTGTGTTTTTTCATTATATTCGTTTACACCTCAGTGATATGTCACTAGATATGTATCTCACTTTTTCAGAAAATTCGGATCAGTTTCCGGAGAAGAATGTCTGGAACTTACAGGAACTTACAGGAATCAACTCCAAATCAACACGATTCAAGATGAATAATGCTGAATACAAATGCTACCATGCTAAAATATGGTAGCTATCTCAAATGTTGATGTTCTTTCATTTAAGTAAAAATTCTTCCTTTTTAAATTCAAATATTTATTGTGTTTCTTAATTTTGAAGTTTATTGTCATAATCAGTTTGATACTTAGTTGCATAATTGACATCAATATTTCTTTGTAAGCGGTTTGACAATTTTATTACCGATAAGATGTAGATATACCTTATAGTTGACATGGTAATGATTGCCCGAGGCAGGCAAATTATCAGAATTTTAGGGATTTTATAACTTTATCAAGGCATTCTTACTTTGACTTTACACTAAGAAACATCTCAATTTTATATAAGAGCGAAGGAATACCGCTCACAAATAAGGATTACCTTAACTGCATTTTATAAATAGTGTTTTATATTTGACATTTATTTTGCAAGTGAAAACCTTGCTCAGGATTACCTGAAACAAATATTTTGAACATCAATTTATTGTTATTTATCGTAATCAACAATCACATCGAACTAAACAAATAAATACAGAAACTTTACACGTGTTCTTTACTCCGACGGAAATCCGACTGATTGAAAGCGTTTATACATATCCGCCATCAACTGCACGTCTATTGCAGTCAGCAAACATGTCAACTTTGTTAATTTTCGTCTTTCCATTACATCAGGAGGAAAGCCTTGAACTTACTGAAAACAATTTAAAATCAAACATATTCAGTTTGGATATTATATTGGAGCTGCTGTATAATCTTTACAAATAGCTGGATAAGGAGACTTCAGTGGTAAATGTACAAAAAAAAAGAAGATTAAGCCCTAATTATGTCTTGTATTTTTTTAATGATTTACAAAGACTTTTTAGTCAGTACGTAGGTGAAAACCAACCCGTACGTAACCAGATGTAAGCGTGCAAAGAGTAAAGCAACGATCTTAACAATTATTCGCGATATATTTGCGAAGGCTGGTGAAAAAACTACAAATTATAAAGGAGGCTCTCTGACAATAATCAACAATAAACATTGAAGTTCCTTTTTAAAATAGAAAAACGCACAGAAAATCAAACACACGAAATGCATACTGGTGTAAATCGCGTTCGACTAAAAATAAAAATATTTTTAAACTCCTCACTAAACAAATAGATATTTTGTGTTAAAGGTATTGCACCCTTCGCCATTGCTTTGCCATAGACAAAAAAAGAAAAATATAAAAATCTCTCAAACGGCACAATGCAGTTCCATCAAACTTTGCACAAACCAATGTTATTAATATACGTTTAAATTACATACGCTAAGAAAAGTTAGTACAGTAAAGAAAAATAGTTAGACCCCCCAAAATCCTAAAATTAAAATTATAGTACTTATAACTTTTAAGTACTATTTAAAATAGGATGAAAGTACATTGTGACGTTTGAGAGGTTTTTATATTTTTCTTTTTGTGTATGGCAAAGCAATGGCGAAAGGTGCAATACCTTAAAAACCACATGCATGAGAAAGACACGTTCGGAAAGAAACCGATACTCCATACATTCAGTCAAGAAGCTTGAAGACGGAGAGGGAAACACAAGTATGGTCGAAATCAAAAGATACGAGTTAACACAAAAACGGAGACAAGAACATTAAAACTATTTTGCAACTAAGTTTTAACACGTTTTAGGGTATAGCAATCTCAAACTTATCCTATCAGTAATAAACACAGACAAGTTGCTATGTTAAATTAATTCCAACACCTATGCATATCTGCAAATATTGTTTACAGTTATATAATCATAATGATAATAATAAATTAAGTTACAAGCATTTTCTTAGTGGATGTTCATGAAGTATGTGTTTATAAATTAGAACTTACGATATCTGGACGAATTATGGGTCATAACTTATAAGAACTATTTAACTATTACTTGATGACCTTTACAACGTAAACCTATTCCGACCCAAAAGAATAATGGGCCAGGCTTCAAATAGACGTTTACAGCAAATGTTGAGTACCATGTGGCCCGGCTTCATAAATAGGTTGTTAGCGAACATTAAGTACCAGCTTAAGCTATATATAAATGAGTATCTAAATAGATAGATCTATATATAGAGTATAGATATATATAGAGTATATAAATAGATCTATGAGTTGGTGTTTTCTTTTAATCAAAATAAATGCGAATTGAAAGTTTATTGTTGTAAGCAGTTATTAAAGAGTGTACATTAAGTAAGAGACATTGTTCAGATAGTTATTCTTGTCAGATATTGAAATTTGTGTTTTGTTTACAAATATTGGCGCGTGAATGTGACCTATATATAATGGTTATTTATTTACAAATGTTTCTGATGTTGAAATTAACGGTTCTAGTGGGTTTCTTAAAATGAATACATATCAATACATATAGTTCTGGCAATTCTTCATCATAATGCATGTTACCATAGAAACCATCTCTTTCACTATTTTCCAGCTAGTTATCGTTTAATTTAAAAGGAAAACTGTTCAATTCGTTTGTTTTCAAATCATTCACTACATTTACTGCAAACTTGTAACTGTTCAGTAAACAAAATTCAACATCAACCCCAGGCCATACCATTTCCGGTTAATTTCATTTCAAACCTCACTCCTTGTATACAACGCGTTCCACAACGATATGTAATACACATGCACATCCTTCAACGTTCAATATCCTTTGCCAAAAAAGACAACAATATATTATCACTTATTTCTATCTTTGTTAAAAAAACATTCCATCACCTGCATGAACTCTAACATCCAAATGTCGTCCACATATAACACATTATTTTTATGTCAGGCTTAGCATCAATTTTTTTTATTTCGTGGTTTCGAGAGTGTGTTCAAAAGCCATATCTTTCTTAAAAGAAATTAGCGTAAAACATCTGTAGCAACTAATATAAAGTTATGAATATAAATAAATTCGTCAACTGTGGATAATGATTTTAAGCCTTATTGAACAAGCTTTACTATTATTTGAAAATTATGCATGAGAAAACATTTTTAACTATGCATTTTTTTTTATTATTCAGATATATATTATACGGAATAATTAATAGCTAGTTACGATATTAATATCAAAATCGACTTCATGACAAAAATGCGCAGCAGTATTTGTTAATAGCATCAATCTCAAAATCCATAATGTTTTATTGTTGTTCAACAATGTTTTTGTAATAAAAAACAGCTGTAACTGTCAAATTCATAAAGCGTAGCTGAGATTTCTTGTTTTGCTGAAAAAAGGTTGTTTAATTTAATATTATTATTAGTAAAATATGAATATATCAGGAGTGGCCACATCTAGAAGACACAGCCACTCCACACAGCCAAAAAGTAGAGAGGAAAAGAAAGCATGGGTTATAAATATTCAATTTCAAAAAGACACCATACATAATAAACGAAAATGAGAACGTGATGGTTTACTGTCATGGAACGGTCAATTGCAAAACAATTTGCCAATGGAAGTGTAAACCAGGGTTCTAGAGTGCACAAATCTCACACTCATCTCAACAGGTTCTCATTTGAACAAACAAGTTTAAGATGTTTAGGTGAAATAGCTCCAATCCACCCACCAACTCGACAATGTTGCATGGAAAAACACACAAAACATAAACAGAAGCTAGTAGCATTGTCAAGTAAAAAAGGTGAGATTCAATGACCTTACTGAGACAAAAGCCCCTGCAATCAAATCAGCAAGAACACGTTGACAGGGATATAAGAAGCAGGGCGACTTTTTAGGTTCTTTTACAAGATTTCTCTGTAAACCTGCATAAACTGTCAGCAAGAACACAATGACAGGGATAAAAGAAACAGATCCACTTATTTTAAACTGCACATTTATTTTTAAATTATAACAGGGTATCGGCGATAGAACTTGCAAAAGTGTTCCTTAATTTGTGGTGCCGATAACCCTGTTTTTAAAGGGCTTTTTGGTTTAATATCGAATTTAAGAATACTGTCACGTGAAACATGTTTCAGTATGTTATCCTCTTTGAAGAGCTACGCAAGATAAAACATTCTTATAATTGCTTGATGCTAATTCCAAACTATAAACTTTGTCTAGGTTTCCTTTCTCCATAAATTATAAAACTGTAAACACGAATACTTTAAATGTTAATACTTTCACGTCATATTTGAACAGAAACTGTGTTCTGACTTTGTTGCTGTTGTTTCAGTTGTTACCACAACTGTCTTTCTATCAGCTGACAAATGCACATTTTCCCTCTCTTCATATTGTGTCAGTTGTTGCCACAATTGTCTTTCTATCAGCTGACAAATGCACATTTTCCCTCTCTTCATATTGTGTCAGTTGTTGTCGCAATTGTCTTTCTATCAGCTGACATATGCACATTTTTCCTCTCTTCATATTATGTCGGTTGTTGGGCGCTTCAAGGAGATTCTCATAATTAATACACATTATCTTCGTTGTCTCCGTAATGGTATTCTCCATCAAACTTTCTGCATATTGCTAAGTAAAAAATGGAAAATGATTAACACACCATGACATTCTACATGTGTTTCAACTGAAAACGTAAGTTTAATTTAGAGTTGCAATTAATATATTTAAAGAGTAGAAAATTTCAAAACCAAGCTTTTATAAAAAAATATAGCTGTTAATTTGTCTTATTCGATTTGTTTCTTTTATCCCTGTCATCGTGTTCTTGCTTATTTAACTCCAAGTACTCTGGTCTCGGCCACTGAGTATCCACCCATTTGGCTTTGCAATGCTATGAGTTCTTATGCTTATAAATATGTTTGTGTGCTTTTGCATGCAACATTGTTCAGCTGATACTAGTAGGTGGGTTGGAGTTATTAGATCAAGACTCTTGTGTTTATATGAGAACCTGTTGGGGTAAGTGTGAGGTTGGTGAACCATAGAACCTGGTTTAAACCCCTCAGTGGCA
Organism: Corbicula japonica; assembly: GCA_038501625.1. Lineage (NCBI taxonomy): Eukaryota > Metazoa > Mollusca > Bivalvia > Venerida > Cyrenidae > Corbicula > Corbicula japonica. Next base: position 2,150,047 of record JAZAYU010000081.1, read on the forward strand.
AACTGTTTTGCAACTGAGCGTTCCAAGGCGGTAACCCCTCGGGTTCTCACTTTCGTAAATTGTTTGTGGCGTCTATTTTGAAACTGATTATTGTAATACCGCGCTTGCTTCTTCTCTCTACTTGTTCGCTGTGTGGGAAGGTTGTGTCTACTGGATGTGGCCATTCCTGATATGCATATTTCGCTCTTTGCAATCTACAATAATTCCTTTTTGCAGTTTGTAAAAAAAAGCCGTACGATGAAATAACCATTATGTTACCTCTATCGTTTTGTCAATCTTTGGCAATCTGTGCTCAAATCTTCTTATGAAATCTACCAGGAATTTCTGAAAGATACCGGTATAGTTTATTTTACATTTGCTTATATTCTTAATTATGAACAATTGACAATTACTAGATATATCGTGCTTATAGAATTGCCTATGGAAGCAATATAAAAATCATCAGGGTTAGATGTGATAACAGTTTTTTTAAACAAAAACTCTTTGAAGGCTATCAGTTGAAGTCGTAATATAACTAGGAATTACAAAACTAGTTTCTAGTTTTGTTCTGTAAAACATATTTACGCTTGGATGTGTTATGTGATTCGCTGATAAGTCTCTACAGAGTTTCATTCTAATCAAATCAAGTCTTAATATGTTATTTATTCAAATACAACATTTTGGTTATGAAATGTTTTGCAATAAAAGTACGACAATTGAACACGTTCGTATTGTGTATCAAAAATATGTACACAAGTAAACAATTTAAAACTCGAATTTTTATTTAACATTTTTATTCTTTTCTTTTAAAATAACAAATGTTAATATTTTAAATTGAATTTGCTTTATGCAATGGTAAAGAAAAAAAAAGAGTAATAAATGCATATCACGAATTGCCACACTCCCAAAACACAGCCTCCCCACGCAGCGAAAAAGAGGAAGAGAGAGAGAGAGAGCATGTTTTTTTTTAAAGTATGTCAATTCAAATAGGACGCCAAAAACAATTAACGAAGAAGAGAACCTTTGGGGATACCGCCTTGGAACGGTCAGTTGCAAAACAAATGGACACTGAGGGTTTCAACCAGGTTCTATTGTGCACCAACCTCACACTTGCCCCAATAGGTTCTCATATCACAAAACAAGTACAAGTTGTCTTGGTGAAATAACTCCAACCCACCCATCGGCTCAACAATGTTGCATGCAAAAGCACACAAACATATATAAAAAAAAAGAAGATAATAGCATCGTAAAGCCAAAAGGTAGGTACTCAATGATCTTACCGAGATCAGAGCTCCTGGAGTACAATCAGCAAGAACACGATGACAAGGATAAAAGAAACAAGTCGAGCTTCTATTTTTTTTAATTTTAATATAGTAAATTTTCCGGTTTTAGACGGCGATGTTCCCCGTGCAACATCTTACGGGGTTTATATTTCACAGCTTGTTCGCTTTTCAAGAGCTTGCAACGATATTAATGATTTCAATGAACGTAATCTTTGCATTACAGAAAAACTTTTAAAACAAGGTTATCGGTATCACAAATTAAGGAAAACATTTTGCAAGTTTTATCGTCGATTCCCAGATCTAATTCATAAATACAGGTGCAGTTTAAAATCACTATTGCAACAAAGTATTTCACAGCCAGTTTTTTATGGAGATTTAATTTATAAACTTAAGAAGATAAAGGGCAATGTTAATTTCTCCCGGTTATTCGTAAAAACCATCTGTAAATTTAAAAAGAAAGGTTACCAACATGATATTTTACAGCGCTCTGCATGCCTGGTGATTAACCCTTCTACAGTTGATCATTTTGCTTACCTCTTTGGTTGCACGACGATGGCAGGGATTTAAGAGTTTATGAAGGTTTATGGGGAAATTTTTTAAAAGAACCTAGAAGCTCGATTTGTTTCTTTTATCCCTGTCATCGTGTTCTTGCTGATTTTACTCCAGGAGCTCTGGTCTCGGTAAGATCATTGAGTACCCGCCCTTTGGCTTTTCAATGCTATTAGATTCTTATGTTTTATATGTTTGTGTGCTTTTGCATGCAACATTGTTGAGCCAATAAGTGGGTTGGAGTTGTTTCACCAAGACAACGTGTATTTGTTTTGTGATCTGAGAACCTGTTGGGGCAAGTGTGAGGTTGGTGCACCCTAGAACCTGGTTTAAACCCCCAGTGGCAATTTGATTTGCCACTGACCGTTCCAAGGCGGTAACCCCTCGGGTTCTCATTTTTGTTAATTGTTAGTGGTGTCTCTTTTGAAACTGATCATTTTATTAACCATGCTCTCTCCCTCTCTTCTTCTTGACTGTGTGGGGAGGCTGTTTTTTCTGAATGTGGCGATTCCTGATATGCATATTTCACCTTTTTCTAGGTTCTTTTAAGAAAAGATTTCCCCATAAACCTTCATAAACTCTCAAACCCCCGCCACCGTCATGCAGCCAAAGAGGTAAGCACAATGATCAACTGTAGATGGGTTAATCACCAGGCCTGCAGAGCGCTGTAAAATATCATGTTGGTAACCTTTCTTTTTAATTTACAGATGGTTTTTACGAATAACCGGGAGAAATTAACATCGCCTTTTATCTTCTTAAGTTTGTAAATTAAATCTCCGTAAAAACCAGCTGTGAAATACCTTGTTGCAAAAGTGATTTTAAACTGCACCTGTACAAGGGTAATCGATTGTTTTCGGTGTCATATTTTTTATTGATCATCTCTTAAAACTTATGGTTTCTCTTTCTTTAATTTGACCTTACTCTGACAACCCTGGCCCCTAACACCCTTTATCCCTTCCCTTGCTGACCCCTTAACCACTCGACATTTCTTATCAAAAAATATAAATGTCGTTTGTTTTATAACTTTGCTGCATTTGCTATGGCATTATATAAGTCTGAAACTTGCAGTCTGAAAAGGGATGTTATTCAATCAAAATGCATATATTAGAAGTAGGGTTCCTGACAAACCAAACACGTTCATGATTGTAAACAGGTATACAAAACGCAAGGTAGAGTTATAGTTCTTTGTACATCAACCTCAGATATGATGATGAAAAATTAAAAAAAATGTCAAAGTTGTAGTATATGTAATATGATGATCTTGCTTCTGCTTGCACGCAATTTTAACCTTGAAGTTGCCATAATTTTAACAAAATGAAAGTTAGAGTTTTTGTTCCTGGCAAAGATATTCGGGATATGATCATGGTAAATAATTGTAGAAAGTTTCAAAGCTATAGTGTAAGTTATATGAAAGTTATGAGTGCGTACCTGATTGCACGCAAACTTAAACCATAAATTCTTAGTTGAATGGCCATCATTTGATCATAATGAAAGCTAGAGCTATGGTTCGTGGCATATATATTAGGGATATGATGGTAAACTCATTTAAACAGTTTCAAACCTGTTGAAATAGTAGTATTAAAGTTAAGAGCATGCTTTATCTTGCAAAACTTTAACCCTAAAAGGACTCAAGTTATATAGCATAATGGTTTTTGGCATACATACTCGAGATATGATGGTTAACAAGTGTACAACTTTTTAAAACTGTAGTATTAGTAGTATCAAAGTTATGAGTTTGTACCTGCTTATGTGTAAAGTGTAGCTTTAATACTTTTAACAATACAAGCACGAAAACTTTAAACAAAGTGGGACAGCGACGCCAACGAAAAAGTGAGTCAAATTAGCCGACATATTCTCCGAACGGGTGAGCTAAAACGACATAAAAAGTGACAACTACATGTAAAATATTAGTACTCACCCGGCATTTTTCGAAATTGTATCGCACTATCTGTAGCTTTTATGGGTTAAGGTAAACATAAATGATTAAGTAAAATCAAAACTTCATTGTTTACATACACCCCGGTTATAGAATTGAACTAACAGAAACAATGTGCACTGAAATGGATACACTTGGTTGCCGATTTTTCCTCCCAGAAAACACAATAACAACAGCGTTCTCGATACACCTTCGTAAGAATTGTTTGCACAACATGTCTTGAAGACTTATGTCCCACTGGAAATAAAAATACTTTAGTTAAATACTGCATAAATCTTTTATATTGAAATCGGAGAACTTCTATTACTCGATAAGGAAATGATCAAGTTTTAAACTGCAGGTAATTAATGTATACTAACGCGATTCAAAAACTGTGCATAGTGTACTATTGCATTATATAATACTTATTTTGATATATGCATGTCAAAACACATAAACAAAGATAAATAAGATTATATTTGCTTGTGTTCGATGTCAAAATGATATTTCCATAAATTCCGCATTTATTGCAAATTAAATCATGATCATGTTTTAAATCGCGTCAGTATTATAACCCGAACATCGTATGCTATAAAATATCATTAAGTTACTCTCTTTCAGTTACGTTAATGTAAATATTTACATAACGATTCGTGAAGTACATGTTGCAAATCATATGTATTTGTGAGACTGGATAGGCAAAACAAACATTTATAAATGCCTTATGTGTTTTTGTACTTTTGCATGAAGAATTGTCGAGTTTAGGTGTAGGCTGGCGCTTTTATGACAAGAAAACTAGTATTTGTTCGTTGTTTATTTGAGAACCTGTTGAGGCAAATTTGAACATGGTTTAAACCCCAGTGGCAAATGGTTTTGCCACTGACCGTTCTTAGGCGGTACCCGCTCTGGTTCTCTTTTTCGTTTATTGTTTTTAGTATCTTATTGAAGTTGGTCTTTTTATTAAACCATACTCACTTTTATCCTTTTTACTTATTACTTATTGGCTGCGTGGGGAAGCTGTGTTTTCTAGGTGTGGCAATGCCGGATTTGCATGTATCACCTTTCCGTCAAAGACAATTTAAGACAGCTGAACTTTTGCATTATACGTTGCAAATCGACGTGCTTACCTTTTCACGGCTGTAAAATTTTGGAATTCCAAGAACAAGGGCAACAGCCAAAATAAAGTAAAGATCGACGATACTGCAGGGTCCGGCAAGTACCCAAACAAACCATGAAGGAAACGAATCTACTGACGGCCGATCTTCGTTAAACTGTAGTAATGTATACAGTGCGGATACAATCGTGCTCAGGAGAATTGCCAAAATAACAAGAAAGACTGAGCTCCAGCAGCAGATGTTTCGTTTCTTCATAAAGTCGTATTTTTTCAGCAAAGATTGTTTGTTCACACACTGCACTATGTCGTGTAGCAAATCGTCATCTACCTAAAACAGTAGTATTTTTTTATTTAAAAAGGTGGAATAAGCATAAGAATTGCCGCACTCACAAAACACAGCCTCCCCACTAAGCGAAAATGAAAAAAGGAAGAGAGAACATCTTTGTTATAAGTATGTTAATTCAAATAAGACGCCACAAACAATTAACGAAAAAGAGAATCCTTGGTGTTACCGCCTTGGAACGGTCAGTGGCACAACAAATTGCCACTTGGGGGTTTAAACCCGGTTCTAGGGTGCACCAACCTTACACTTGCCCCAACAGGTTCTTATATCACAAAACAAGTACAAGTTGTCTTGGTGAAATAACTCCAACCCACCCACCGTCTAAACAATGTTGCATGCAAAAGCACTCAAACATATAAAACATAAGAAGCTAATAGCATTGAAAACCCAAAGGGGCGGGTACTCAATAACCTTACCAAGACCAGAGCACCTGCAGTCAAATCAGCAATAAAACGATGACAGAGATAAAAGAAACAAGTCGAGCTTCTAGGTTCTTTTAAAAAAGATTTCCCTATAAACCTTCATAAACTCTCAAACCCCTGCCACCGTCATGCAACCAAAGAGGTAAGCATAATGATCAACTGTAGATCGGTTAATCACCAGGCCAGGCCTGCAGAGCGCTGTAAAATATCACGTTGTTTATCTTTCTTTTTAAATTTACAGATGGTTTTTACGAATAAACGGGAGAATTAACATTGCCTTTTATTTTCTTAAGATTATAAATTAAATCTTCATAAAAATCTGACTGTGAAATACCTTGTAGCAAAAGTGATTTTAAACTGCACCTGTGTTTGTGATTTAAATGTGGGTATTGACGATAAAACTTGCAGAAGGGTTTTACTTTATTTGTGATACCGATAACCTTGTTTTAAATTTTTTTTCAGTTATGCAACCAATACGTTCATTGAAATCATTAACATCATTGCAAGCTCTAGAAAAGTGATCAAGCTGTGAGATATAAACCCTGCAAAATGTTGCACGAGAAACATCGCCGTCTAAACACGGAAAATAAACTATATTAAAATTAAAATCATCTCTTTAATCATAATTATATTTTAGTAGTGACGTATCCATTTTGAAGAGAAAGATTAAGATCAAGAAAGTTTACTTTATTATCTGAAGTGTTTGCTTTATTAAGTTGTAGTTCATAAGGATACATTTTATTAACCAGAGATGAAAAATGATTATTATCTATATTCAACAAATCATCAAATTACCTCGAGGTGTTGTTAAAGGCTGCAATAATGTCATCCTGATGTTCGGTAGAAAGAGACAACATAAAATCTCTTTCATAACAGTAAAAAACAGATCAGCAACAAGGGGTGCACAATACGTACCCATTGGAATGCCAATTACTTGTTTATAAAAAGAGGTACCAAATCTCACATAAATATTATCCAATAAAAATGTGAGCGCCTGGATAAGGTCTTGACAGGACCATGAAGTACAAATATCATAAGAACCATCTGTAAAAGATGCCCTATGATTATTACAAGCGAAAAGATTAAGATTGGATGCTTGATTTAACAAACTAAACTCTATGTCAGGTTCTCGGTTGTTGATTGTTTGATATGTTCCTGGATACTTAATATTATTCGAGTCGAGAAGAATTAAGAAAAAAGAAGTTGAACAAACAGAAATATTTTCAGTGGGCTGCATTCAAGTGGTATTTTTATTTAAGTTAACTGTTTTAAGACTTCGACTTAAAGAAGGAAGTACCTTGATTCTGCTTTCCCTTAGGACGTTTTCTAGTTCTGTGCCCAGGTAAAACTTATATCTGGACGGCCTATTGCAGTAAGACCAAACTCTTTCTACTGGTATTTCTACACTGTAACCATTTTCATCTGAAAAATAATGAAAGTTATTTAATAACTTCTAACCTTTAGAAATGCTTACATCTGATAACAGTGCATCAAGACCATTTAAAATCAGAGCCCGGCTTATTTCGGAGCAAAAATGGATTTAAACGCCTTACCGACTAGATTTTAATGATAACATTTATCAAGAAAACAACATTCCAGAAAATCATGACCATGGCAGTTTTCAATTGCTTGATACACGAAAACCCCAAAAGAGGTCACATGGGAGTCGGACAACATCAAAAGGAAATCGCGTGTTCGTTATTAGATCTAGGACTTTCATGTTATTTTAAAACACCATAGCAGACATGTTATGCTATCACGGTTGGCTTCTTTTTCTTCATTAAGTCTAATTAATCTGGATGAAGAAGCCGATGAAATTGTTATTAGAACTTATCCACTTTATGAAATTGCAAGTCTTATCTTAATCAGTATTTAACTCGAAATGTTCTTTCGGAAAATTGATTTTAATGCCTGTCGTGAGAGACACTGTCGATTATTTGCACAATATTTGTTGCAAAAAAGAACATGGTGACCCTAATGCTCTTTCTAATTGGACAAAAAACCAAAACAACAGGTATTCAAAATAATTGACAATCGTATATCTCTAAAAAAAAAGAAAGAAACATAGCACTTATACCACCGCAACCTCCTTTTAACTTTCGTTATAGAAAAATACAAGACTTTCATAACCAATATGTTTTAAGGTATTGCTCCGTTCGTCTTTGCTTTGTGATAGGAAAAAAAGAAAAATATCAAAATCTCTCTAACGGCAAAATGCAGCTCAATAAAACTGTGTACAAACCATTGTTATTTATATATGTTTAATTAACATACGCTAAGAAAAGTTAGAAAAGTAAAGAAAAATAGTCAGACCTAAAAAGTCCCTAACATTCTATCTGCAATTTATCACAAAAACGAAGCAACACTAACATTAATTTTAATGTCTTCATTTCATGAGTAATAAGTTACTGACAACAATATCTAAGGTCCTTTGGTCCAAAAAATGTATTACACTGTGAGTTATTTGTAAAAGTGTGTTTGACATTCAATTTCCTGATCGCGAAAATAGATGACCAAAAATAAAAATGCTGATTTTTCTCTCCATAGTTGAAAGTTCTTTGTAAGGTGTTTAGATAACAATGTCAGTATCATTTCACTTTTGTTTGTATTTGAATTGTTGTTTTGTGTTGCATCGTTTTTGTGAAAACTTGCAAAAAGAATTTTAAGGAATTTTTAGGTCTAACTATTTTTCTTTAAGTTCTAACTTTTCTTAACGTATGTAAAATAATCATACACTTTTGTGAAAAGCTTGATGGAACTGCATTGTGTCGTTTGAGAGATTTTGATATTTTTGTCTATGACAAAGCAATGACAAACGGAGCAATACCTTAACACCAGCTTTAAGGCCTCCAATTATTGTTCGACGGATACACTATTATCAATATTCAAACTCAAACTGAAGAACTTAATAAATCAATGCTGTTATCAGTTACGTCCTTTGAAGGTTGTTGAGCACGATATTTATGATTTATATTTATAGTACAACTAAATTACTTTTGTTTAAATATTTCGGCCAGTTTATAGATGGGTGGTTTCAATATCCCAGCCAATATAGATCTTGATGTTGTTCAATAAACCGAAGGATATAATTCCTGGTTTTTAAATTTTCCATTGGCGTTGTCTGTGATATTCAGGGTTTAAATTCTCAGATCCCATATCAAAATTCTATTCTGTTTAGTTCCGCCCATTGTTTTCTCGTTTAGGGCAAACCTATTATTTTATATGGGGACCGCTGAACTCAGAATGGTACGAATCTGAAAATCCCGAATTGAAGGTTCTATGTTCACGGCAATATGCACACCATCGTTTGGTATGGATTGAAATTGTACTGTTTACTGATGTACATGTTGAGTTGCGGTCAACCCGGGGCTTATAATGTGGGGTTGGCAGTAATATGCGTTAATTTTCGTGTTCGGTGGTTTTAAACGTTTCTTTTTTTACCTATATTAAAATTACAAATGCTTATACACTGACTTTTTCATCGGAAGGTGTTATTGTCACTGCATACACACTACATTTTACAAACTTTAAAATCAGTGTTGAGCCACAGCACGATCTACTTTGTATTGGTTGCCTAAAACGCACAAAACGCCATATAAAGCACTTTTTATTGCTCACTCCAGTTCTTGCACTAAAATACCTATACTTTACACATCTTACATGACAGTCATAAACGAACATGTAATTAAGTATTTCGAAATGGTTTTTGAAAACACTTGCAAAATCTATTTTCGTCAATAAAAAACTCAGCCGGCGTTTTGAAGAAGAGAGGCTGTGTATGCTGGATGTGGCCATACCTGATATATGCTTATTTCACTTTTTTAAATTTGCACTTTTTGCGAACAAACTTTGCTTTCAGACAGAATTTGAAACGCAAAACTCTCGAGTGTTTACGATAAAAAATAATCTTACATCTTGCGAAGACATTGATACATTCAAATGGAATCATCTCCTTTTCCATGTCTAAAAATATACAATATAACACGAAGGTTAGGACGCATACGGAAGTCTGTGATAAAAACGAGCACTGAGCACAAGTGAATAAACACTATTAATGATGGTAGAGTTTGTCTTTATGTTACCGGTAGTCATATTTGACTTGCCATTTAAATTTTGGATTTTAAAATACTAACTAATTTAACTCTATAGAAAAATTACAATAAAAAAGAAACAGTAATTTTAACAATTTTGTTCTAATTTTGAGTTGAATAAACGTGAATGTCACTACACGTATTTAAGAAAACGTCCGATTGGTTTACCTGTGTCTGATATGGTGCTTACAATCTTCAAGGATACGTCGTCGATTCTAGGGTTCATTGCGTACACTACAGGCATTGTTGCAAAGGGACTGAACTCTGCGGTGTTGTCGATTTCTTCTAGTATCACAGGAACTATACATGGAATAGTTGAATCCAGGGAGGCTGCAAGACACAGGTTCTTCTGAAATATACACCATCCGTCATCGGCGAAATGCTTGGACAGTAGCAACACAACTTTCACAGAGTTGATCATTGTCTGCCGAAATGATCCGAACTTATCAACGCCAGCTCGGCTGATTTCATTCCGACCTTCCGAAACACATTTGACACCAAAACGCTTTTCTAGATCGTTCATAACTGAGAACGCATAATCCTTATTTTCTTCAGACTGAATAAAAAAGAAATGATATATCTTCCCAACCGGAAGTTCTGCTATTCTCTGCTTTACTTCCATGTCGTTTTGGTTTATTATTTTTGCTGTCTGATAATGATAATGTATGAGTTTTAAAATTTATTGTTCAATCCTTCTTACAAGTAAACACTTGAATGCGAGTTTCCATTTATAACCTATTCCAGTTGATCTGATCAATACACGCATATCATGTAATCCTGCTATCATAAAGTAAAAAAAAAATGTACATTTACCTCTACTCCATTGAAATGAATTTCAAAATATATTTCATGCTTATTTTATTTGTAAAGTTATTTGGATATATCATGACGTTCAACATTGATGTGAGTTTTAAATGATACTATTTTGTTTTAGTGTAATAGAACAAAATTCTTGCCATATGTTGACTGTTTCATTTTTTTATCTATAGTAATTTAAAACAAGGAAAAGGAAAATACGATGACTGTAACTGATCATTTGTAAAATAATCAAAAAACCGTATAATTGGGGTTTTCGCGACCGAAAATTTTCGCGATTTTGCCTTATTTAAATTTTCGCGATTGTAATTTTAGTAAATGTATGCACGCATATATTAATGATCGCATTTTTACAGGTTGTAGTGAATATATTGTGTACCTTAAGTTGTTTTTTAAGTGTTTGCTATGATGTGACAGTTATGCATTTAACAGAGCTATTTTATCGAATTGCAATAAAAGCAAATTGCGAGTAGCATAACTAACATCCTTTTAAATAACAATAGAGATTATGTTTTTATCAACGGATTAATCAATAACCGTGAATACTGCAGATTTAGTCATCAATAAGTGATAATTAACCTTTAGCCTGCTGGGGCGATTATAAAGCCTTAAAAACAGCTTATTGAGTAACAACCACATTTATTGTATGTACGGCATAGTATATATATATATGCTGCATATTTTGAAAGTATAAAATTACCCTTACCCGCGATTTGACGCTTGTCATAAATACCAGTGATTTCGACTCTTGAACCTTTTTATTGCAACGGTACTTATCCACCGGAAGCTTTTAAGCACCAAAGTTGTCATATACACTCGATTTACCCACAACAAAAAGAAAATGCTAAGGCAGTTTTACTTAAGCTTGCTGTACAGTCTAGCACTATGGAGGATAGTGCACTTCGCGAAAATTAAAGTTTGGAAATGTCGGCGTTTATAGTTTTAGCAAATTCTCGGCGGTCGCGAAAATAGCGAAAATATTCATCTCGCGAAAAAAATACTATACGTTAGTTTATATTTTTCACCAATAGTTACTCGTATGTTTAAAGAATATATATATTTTATTTTGAAATAAATAAGTAAAAGCTCAGGATTGCTTTAATAAAAGATGTAAGTTAAATATCATGTCAGGAAATGCCACACGAAGAAAACACAGCCAACATACGCAGCCAAAAAGCAGAGAGGAACAGAGAGCATGGGTTATTATCAATTGATCAACTTTAAATGTGACACCACCAACAATTAACGAAAAGGAGAAGATCGCATTGGAACTGTCAGATTGTCATATAAACAAATAAGTATAAGTTGCCTTGGTGAATTACCTCATATCCACCCATCAACTCGACAATGTTGCATCCAAATGCATACAAACATATAAAACATAAGAAGCTTAAATAAATAGCATTGGTTAGCAAAATGGTGGGTCCTGATTGACCTTACTGAGATGCGAGTCCCTGGAGTTAAATCTGCAAGAAAACAACGACATGGATAAAAGAAACCGATCGAGCTTAAATGTTCTTTTCAATATTTCTCTTTAAACCACCATAAACTATTTAACCCCTGCCAACGTTGTGCAACCAGAGAGGTAAGTATAACGAAATTAATTTTGACAAATGACTGCAATGCGTTGTAAATTATGATGTTGGTGTTGTTAATGATGATAATGACTATTTTTGTTATTATTACTTTGCAGGTAAGTCGTATACGATCGGCAGATAACGTGAAGGGTTCTGGCTCAGTTACAACATTCTCTAACGCACTGCGCACGCATTTACAGACTGTAGCTTCCAGAAAATGTGGTCCAGGATTAGTATTGAATGATGGAATATGCATCAATGTTACTGAATGTACAAAGCCTGTGTTAAACAACGGGGAATGCTTGAACAGATGTCCGGACGGATTTATATTCTTTGATACTGAATTAAATCCAAAATTCAGTTATGACGAAAATCAAACAATAGAGTACAATTATACAGCGAAAGATATTAACTGGAATCCTTGTGTCAGAAGAACTACAGTAGTTGCTATCACCGTATGCATCACAATTCTTACAGCGGGGTACTGTATATTTGTTTGGATTTTTCTGTGTTTGCCGGATTGTCTTACAGAATTCGTAAGTAATCGTTGGCTTTCTAAGGACGCGTATTAACTATTTAAAACATCATAAGGACGAATATGGTCAACAATCAACATGAGCTTGCACAAGTGCTTCGTAGGTTGTGAAGTATTTCTGTCAATAATTTTTTAGCAATGACCGTTTTCAAAAATACCGTTAAGCAATAAGAGATCGTTGCTAGAAATCTGTATAAAAAGTCAAATATGAATATTATTAAATACATTTTATTAAATGTCGTCAGTTTAACAACACTTATGAACTTAACATAGCAAAATATAACTTTGTGTTGATTAATTATTCTAATATACTTGACTTAGGTCATCGAAATATATTAATTTAAATATCTATATTAACATTTATCATAAACACAAGTTAAGGTGAGTAATAAATTTAACACTTACTTAATTAAATTACCGTAAAAGTATTGTCACTAATGGCCTAGTGCTCTAGGCAGGTAAGACTTTTCTGGGCCATAGGTTCGAATCCTATCATACTATTTTGTCTTATTTGACACATCTTATTTTTTTTTTCATATAAACTTTTATGAAGTCATTCATATAGATACATTTCATTCAAGTTATTGTATTTTAAACATTATGAATAATGAAGAAACATACTTTAAATCATTGGTGTTCTTGTACATTTCATTTCGAGAAATGTGTAAAAGCAAACTGCTTCATTATTTTTGAATGAAAAAGAATTATAAAAAAGAGATAAAATTAAATTTATTATGCATAAAGAAAATTTAAAAAACGACATGAATCGAACTTACAACCATACTTTCATGTGTAAAGTTAAAAATAGGTGACAGTGCTTCTGTGCCCAAGGTTATAAAACTGAGCATTGAAACCAGTCTCAAATATCAAGCATCTGATTGGCTGAAATGGCGACTGGTCGCCATTTCAGCCAATCAGATGCTTGAGATTTGAGACTGGTTTCCAAACTCAGTTTTATAACGTTCAGCCCTGACCTCTAGGCTTATGAGACTTATTACGTTGCAGCTCAGCCACTTAAACATTGCCAACAGATCTTTGTTTATCAGTAGCAATAGTTTTCAAACAACAGATATATTTATTTAAGTAAACTAAATAATGACAAACTTTACAATATAAATTAAACCATTATACGAGTATGAATAATGAGCAGAGTTTTGAAGCAAACGAAAAGTTCATTATGTTAAACTGGCAATTCTTGTCTTCAGATATGTCACAGTATACCACGATATAAAGAAACGCATTAATGCAAGTGTCCGGCCACCACAGAAACTTGCTGAACAACACAAACTTTTAAAAAAAACTGCGTTATAAAAGAGATCTACAAAACTTAAGTAGATCTAGTGTGTTTTAATAATATTCGTTTAGTTACACCTCAGTGATATTTCATTAGATATGTATCTCACTTTTTCAGAAAATTCGGATCAATTGCTGGAGAAGAATGTCTGGATCTTACAGTAACTTACAGGAATCAAATCCAAATCAACACGATTCAATATGATTATTGCTGAATTATTATCGGCGATCCACTTCACGTCTTTTTGCAGTCGACTAATATTTTGTGTTGAAATATATCAACTTTGTTAATTTTCGTCATTCCATTACATCAGGAGGAACTCCTGGAACTTACGGAAAACAATTTAAAATGAAAACTGTTCAGTTTGGATATTATATTGAAACTGCTGCGTAATCTTAACAAATAGCTGGGTAAGACGAGTTCAGTGGCAAATGTGCAAAAAGATGATTTAGCCCTAATTATGTATTTTATTTTTTATAAATGATTTGCAAAGATATTTTAGTCAGTACGTAGGCGCAAAACAACCCATAACCAGAGATAAGCGTGCAAAGAGGAAATCAACGATCTTAACAATTATTTCGTGAATAAATGAAAAATATTTGCGGAGGCGGGTGAAAACAAACTACAAAACTATAAATTATGTAGATAGCTCTCTGACAATAAACAACAATAGTCATTGAAATGATTTTGCCTCTACATGGGAACGAACCTGTGCCTTCACGGCGACAGCGCCTAGCTCAGCAATTCCGGCGATGCAACCAATTGTGTCTTTCAGGGAAGCACTTTGCATTGTTATGTTTACTATGCTAGAACTATTCGTATTACAATATTACATACAATTCCCAAAAGAACTTAAAAGTCTACATGGTTTACTTATTTTTTACGGTAAGATCTGTTCTGCTACGCTCATGTTGTAAGGGGTTGGAGCGGGGGTGGGGGTTAGGCAATTGTTAAATCTACCAAAATGCAACCGTAAAACCATCGAAGACGGGAAACAAAACTTTGATGATTAGATTTGTGTAACATGGCTAAATATTAGTTTCAAGTGTTTCAAACCATTTAATTATTATGCAACTAATATACATAAAGACATATAAAAATATATATTCATATATTACACTTCTCAGTTCCGTTAGTTTAATGAAACAAATACTGTACCGACTTTCCAATTGTGCTCTACATCCGTGTATGTCATATTGAAGACCGAAAGATAAAAAATACTTTGGAAGAAAATCTGGCAGTTCATGAGAATATTTTTTTAGAACAATTAAGAATCAAGTCAATAATAGATATTTAATGGAAAAAATGCAATACAATTGAAATCCTCTCAAGAAAACTACATTTTGTTTAACATTCCACTCAATTTTTAACAATTTGTCCCTGAGTGGAAGTAGAAAATGATTAATTTAAATTAAAACATGAAATATGCATATCAGGAATCGCCACAACCAGAAGAAAACAGCCAAAAAGTAGAAAAGAAAAATGAGCATGAGTTTATTAGAGAATCAAATTCAAATTAAACAAAACACACAACTTCCATTGGGTATAACTTTAACGATAACAAAATGTTTTCCCTGTTATTCGACGTTCTTTAAAATAGGTAACCTTCCACGCGAAACATCTTACAAATTAGGAACATGATAGTGACTATTGACATACTTTGCGGTTGAGAATGAAAAACGAATGTGTTATGCGACAAAACGGATGTATTCTGCGAACAGCTAAATTGTGTCTTTGGTTTTTGTAAGTTCCGTGAACAGGACGTGTGAAATTCGCAAACAACCAATGTTCACGTGGTATCGTCGTATATATAAAGAGTAAGAGGTATGGAAAGAATCAAAACATTTACTTACCAACATTAAGAGTATTTAACTAGCGGGATAAATATAACGATGAACAAGGTCGTTTGTGTATTACTGATACTGTGCTTGACATCTCAAGGAAATATTGGTAAGTGACAAATTTAATATATATACGTGATTATATACTCACCAAAAGTTATACGGATTGGTCACTGATTTTGTTCAACATTTTTGGTTAGAGATTGGCGTAATATGTTTTCGGTAATAAATTGTTAAATACAGTATTTAACTTGTGTTTTAAACTTTCAATAGTTGACTTTGGAAAAGTTTGCCGTGAGTTATCTTACATTTTGCTAAAAACGTATTTCATGCAATTAAAGATCAAGCGAACGGATAATTGCCCTGAATTGTTTGTTTTGTTTTAACAGAAAACCTCTTCAGAAAGAAAAACATAAAGCTTTATCAATGAACGTCAATTTTCCTCTAATAAATATGTTTTAAATTGACAAATAATATTATAATCTCCCTTTTAAATAAATACAGCTGGAATTTCGTACGTGCGCTGTAACAATGGTAAAGAATTGAAATAGGAAAACAATCAATTAACATTAAGAAAACATTAAATTATTGATTTCAATAAAAAACCATGCCTTTTTAACAATTTCTTAACACAGGGAAGCTACGAAACTAGCATATTTTGAAAACGTATGCAACTGATGACCAATTATAACTTTGGGTGAGTGTACATGAAGTTATTTATAAAAGAACAAACAACTGTGATTTCATTAAAAATGAGAAAAAATACGAATTGTACAATATGCGTATACCTAGCGTTAGCACACATGCAGATGATCAACTTGATAGCTTGACAGTAATCACGAGCGTTTCTTCCGCTAGAGTAGTCAAACGTAATACATTAAACGAATAAATAAATATATAAATAAATAAATAAATAAATAAATAAATAAATAAATAAATAAATTTTATTTAAAGTATGGTGTGATGAGAAACAGAAAAGCATTCTTCGTTTACTAGTACTCGGCTCTGTCGTACATTTTCGTAAAATAGAATGTTCTCCATATTTAAACAAAATGTTAACCTTGTGTAAGCACATTCATATGATAATGATAAAGATGTTTTTATTTTCAGCCTTGTGCAACGTCATATTGTGCGAGGGACATTGGGGATACCTGACGTGTCCATACGGTCAACGTCTGTCTATACAATCGGCCATTTACGGCCGTTCACAAGATGGCAGTATATGCCCACACTCCAAAATACAAACCACTTCTTGTAGATCTTCCGTTTCGGATAAGATCGTGAAGTCGAAGTGTAACGGAAATGAACGATGCACAATCGAGGCTAATAATGGAGTATACGGAGATCCGTGTGTAAACACATACAAGTATCTCGAAGTTTCGTATAAATGCCATTAAGACATTTCGTAGTTGTGTGTTTTATATGTGCTTCAATGATGTTTAAACGTATTTAACAAAGTTTTAGTTTATACACGTGTTTAGAGGTATGACAGTTTTCAATGGTTTCATCATGTGGGGTTCATTAAGTAGGCCCTATAATGCATTTCACCGCGTGGTCAACATCGAAAATTCCATTCATATATGTTGCACCTTATTGAGTTGTTTGACACAAAATAACATGCATAACGACTTTATGAATACTAATTCTGATGGATACAAGTCATGTTATTATTCAAAGACTTAATTTTAACGCTTTTTGACACATGTACACTGGTCAAAAGCTCTAAGTGCACACTTTTCAAGTTTGAATATCCTAAAGTAAACTTATTCAAATTGAATGAAAATTTGACTTTATGTTAATAATGATCAAACAATAATAATTTTTTGAAAACCTTGCATATGTTTAACGTTATACGTCATCCACGTCGGCATACGCTATTTATGCATTATCCCCGTGGGGCAAGCGAAATTTCATTTCAGCCAGAGTTTTGGTTCTTGTACACTCTATTACTCCTTGTCGCCACCCGTCTTTATTTCCAGTTTGAATTCAATGGCTTGCAAATTTTAAGTTATGCTCCGGACAATCATAAACGAAATGCTTATTAAAACAAGTGAAATGTGCACACCAGTAATAGTCACGTTCCGAAACACAGCCAATAGAAGAGAGGACAAGGGAGCATGGACTTATAAATTGATCGATTCAAAAACGACACAACACAGAGAACCTAAGAGTTACTGCTTTTAAACGCTCAGTGGCAAAAGCTTATTTAATGCATTACATATTACATAAATATCAAATACATACAAAATATTGATCCATATATTACACTTCTCAGTTAGGTAGGCGTTTGCTTAAGAAAACAAATCTTGTGATAATTTCATATTGTGCTCTATATTATTATGACACAAAAGAGACTTATATTTCCTGTGTTCACATTCAAAAAGCAGTAGAACAATTAAAATGTGCTTGAGTTAGAGTAATGATAATTGTGTACTTATTTATAAAAAAAGGAGAATATTTTGAGTAAAACAAACTCATGTGTTTTTTTATGTCATGCTTTACCAGTGTTATTTCGTTTATCTCACAAAAAGGACTATGAATTTTATATTTATTATATTGCGAAAATAATGCAAAATTAAAGAGGTTATTTATACATATCACGAATTGCCACACCCGGAAAACAGAGCCTCTCCACACATTTAAAAAAGGAAATGAAAGCATTTTTCAAACAGGACAACACAAGCAATAAACGAAAAAGATAAATTAAGGCGTCACCGCTTTAGAACGGCTAGTGGCAGTGTAATTTTTAACATCACACTTGCCCTAACAGGTTCTTATAATTATGAACAAACAAGTTCAAGTGCACATTGCCTTGGTGAATTGGTAAATCCCGTATGATGTTGCACGTGGGAAATCACAATTGCATTATTAAAATTAATATCATTTTGTCATATATTTAAGTTGTTACGAAACCAGTTTCAATGGAGATATTTAGATCAAGGAAGTTTGTTTTAATTGTTTGCTTTAAAAAATGAAATGTGCACATCGGGAAATGTCACACCCAGAAACATAGCCTCAACACGCAGTCAAAAGGTAGAGAAAAACAAAGGTTTATGAGAACATCAATTTCAAAAAAGACACAACAAACAATTAACGAAATACAAGATAAAATTGGTGAAATAGCTCTAACCCACCAATCAACTCGACAATGTTGCAAGCATAAGAACACAGACATATAAAATATAAGAGTCTAATATCATTGTCAAGCAAAAACGTGAGTACTTAATGACCTTACTGAATTCACAGACTGATTGAAATGGCCTACCTGGTGTATTCAGAAAAATCAAAAGGCTTCATAAGTGTCTTTCAGGGAAGCACTTTGCAATGTGGTGTATACTTTTCTAGAAGTATTCGTATTACAATATTAAATATCGCATTTGCATTCATTTGCTTCATTTCCGTTATGTCAAGTTTAGCAACGCACATGTTGTTGATGTGTTGGCGGGGTGGGCAATCGTTAAATCCACCACAATGCAATCGTTAAACTAACAACACCGTAAAACAGGGCAACAAAGCTTTGGTGATTAGAATAGTATTAGATGACAATTATCAGTAGCAAGTGTTTCAAACCTTACAATTAATTATGTAAATAATGTATTACATATTACATAGATATCAAATACATACAAAATATTTATCCATATATTACACTTCCCAGTTAGGTAGGCGTTTGCTTAAGAAAACAAATCTTGTGATAATTTCTCATTGTGCTCTATATTATTATGACACAAAAGAGACTTCTATTTCCTGTGTTCACATTCAAAAAGCAATAGAACAATTATAAATCTTTCATCGCATTGTGGACTTTGAAAGATAAAATCGGACATTTCATGAGTCTCAATAAGAATATTTATTTAGGACAATTGAGAATACTCAATAATAGATAATTATTTAATGATCAAAAAAGCAATCCGATTAAAATCCTTTCATGAAAACAGCAACGCTAACATTTTGTTACATAAAACACTTCATTAAACTTTTAACAATAATCTTTTAAAACTGCTACGCTTTCACTTGTTTAGATTAAACCACTAAACTTTTATCAATCATCTCATGAAAACTGCAACGCTAACATTTTGTTAGATTAACACTTCACTAAACTTTTACTACTATGTCCCTGTTCAATCATATGTAAGCTATTTAAATACAACATAACATATATAAATGTTATAAAAGAAAATTACATAACTTTAACGATAAAGTTTTTTTTTCCTGTTATCTGACGTCCTTTAAAATTGGCAACCTTCTACACAAAACGTCTTACAAAGAAGCAGCCTGACACTGTCTATTTGACATATTTTACCGGAATCTGATTGACAAGCAATATGAATTGTGGTTGAAAAATGAAAATTGAATCTGTTTTAAATTATATGTGCATAAATCAAATGTTTAAGCCGTAAGATTTCGAAAATAAAGTTTTCGTTTATGTATTCAACAGTTTTTTAATGTTATGCTGTGTCAGTTTTATTTGTTGAGAAATTTTGTTTATAAAATATTAACATGTTTTGAATAATGTTTTCTGGGTGTGACAATTCCTGATATTTCCTTTTTTTTGGTGTTAAATTTGACAAAACTGATGTATTATGCGAATAGTTTAACTGCGTCATTCGGTATTTTGAGTTCAGTGATTAGTAGTAAACAACCGCTTTTGACGTAATATTGTCTTATATAAAGAGTAAGATGTATGGTGAAAAAAAAACAACAACACTTTACTTGCCAACATTTTGGTTAGTTTAGCGGGATAAAAAACAGTAAAAATTCACGATGAATAAAGTTTTTTGTGCATCGCTGATACTATGCTTGACATCTCTAGGACATATTGGTAAGTGACAAATTTTATAAATACTTAATAATACATGAAATTATTTATAAAATTACAGACAACTGTGATATCGTAAAAATGTGAAATATTCATGCCCATATCTACCTTTTTCACACATGATGAATGATCAACTTGACAAGACTCGTGAGCATTCAGTTAGAGTAATAAAACCTAATAAATTAACGAAAACATACTAGTAACATCATCAATTTCATTTAAAGTACGGTGTGGTGAGAAGCAATAACGCGTTCTTCGTTTTTCAATAACTTGACTATTTTACATATTCGTAAAATAGAATGTTCTCCATATTTTAACAAAATGTAAACCTTGTGTAAGCACATTCATATGATAATGGTACAGGTGTTGTTGTTTTTTTATTTTCAGCCTTGTGCAACGTAATATTGTGCGAGGGACAGTGGGGATACCTAACGTGTCCGAGCGGTCAGCGTCTGTCTATAGAGTCGGCCATTTATGGCCGTTCAACAGATGGCAGTATATGCCCGCACCCATCAATACAAACCACTTCTTGTAGGTCGTCTGTTTCGGATCAGATTGTGAAATCTAAGTGTAACGGAACTAACCGATGCAAAATCGAGGCGAATTATAAAGTATACGGAGACCCGTGTGTAAATACATACAAGTATCTCGAAGTTTCGTATAAATGCCTCTAAGACATGTCGAAATTGTGTGTTTTATTTGTGATTCATTGACGTTTTTAAGTATTAAACAAAGTTCAAGTGTTTTACATACCAAGTTTCAGTGTTTTTCATACCAGTTTTCATCTATATTTTCATTTGTATCATTTATCTCGTGTTTATTTATCATTGTAATGATTGATTATTCAAAAAGTGTAAATTGTTACAGTCTTGTTTATTTTTTGTTAAATAACACACCATTTATTTTGGTTATAACTGTGACACGTCTGAATGTGCCTTAATTTATTGCGATTTTGAAATCGCTCTTGGTCCTTTTACCACCAAAATACAAACTCAACAACGTGATTTCGCTATATACTATACAATTATTTAAACAAATTTTATGGAACAATACCATCCCATAGCGGTTTATGATTTTTTGTGTCTGTTTTGAATAAAAAAAACTTTGTCACAAATACTTCGCGCCAAGAGATATGACAGTTTTCAATAGTTTGATCAATCATGTTGGATTCCTGTGGCGTTGGCAGTATATTCAGTTCCATTACTGTCCATTAACAGGCTGCAATATTTTCATATTTGTAGTATTCAGTGGGTTTCCAAGTTCCCTTTTAATCTATTTTAAACATTGTCAATCTAAATCCTTGGACGTTTTAAAGAATCTAAAATCAAATAATATTTAGTCTCCTGTTTGTCAACCTATGCTTTTTCTACTTTACACACCTCGCTCCCTCATAATTTACTTGCAGACAAGCTCACCAGTCTCATTGTGAAAACGTTTACAAGAGAAAATAAAACTTTTATCGCTTGTAAAAAACAGAAAGCATTTGTTACAAATGGTTCTGGGGATAAATATACTTAATGGACCTAATAGAGTCGCTAACTTTCTTTCTGGATAACATTTATGTTAGATTCTGTAACTCTATCAACTAATAATAATAATAGGCATCCCAATAGGTACTACTGTGCACCCCTCAATGCTGATTTGTTTTATACTGTTATAAAGACTTAATGTGATCTCTTTCTACCGAACAGCAAGATGATATTATTATACAACAATATTATAGCTTTAACAACAACTCGAGTAAACTTGGTGATTTATTAAATATAGACTGATAATAACCATTTCCCATCACTGGTTAATAAATTTTATCCTAGTAAAGAATTACAAAAGACTACTAAAGCCTTTATGTTATCTCTTTCTACCGATGATATTATTATAGCTTTAGCAACACGTCGAGTTACCTTGATGATTTATTAAATATAGATAATAGCCATTTTTCGTCACTGGTTCATAACATTCATCCTAGTAAAGAATTACAAAGACTACTAAAGACTTTATGTTATCTCTTTCTACCGATGATATTATTACAGCTTTAACAACACCTCGAGTTACCTTGGCGATTTATTAAAAATAGATAATGACCATTTTCCATCACTGGTTCATAAGATTTATCCTAAAGAACTACAACTTAATAAATTGAACACTTTAGAATAGCAAGCAAACTTTCTTGATCTAAACCGGTCCATTAAAAATG
Source organism: Corbicula japonica (assembly GCA_038501625.1). Lineage (NCBI taxonomy): Eukaryota > Metazoa > Mollusca > Bivalvia > Venerida > Cyrenidae > Corbicula > Corbicula japonica. The sequence goes on from JAZAYU010000081.1 coordinate 2,172,819, forward strand.
GTTACGTTACTGCTAAAATATATGATAAAATTGATGATTTTAATTTTAAAATAGTATTTTTATTCGTTTTAAGACGGCGATGTTCCTCGTGCAACATCTTACGGGGTTTATATCTCACAGATTGTTCGCTTTTCTAGAGCTGGCAATGTTTTTAAATATTTCAATGACCGTAATCATTGCATAACAGAAAAACTTTTTAAACAAGGTTATCGATATCACAAATTAGGGAAAACCTTTTGCAAGTTTTATCGCCGATTCCCAGATTAAATTCAAAAATACAGGTGCAGTTGAAAATCACTATTGCAACAAGGTATTTCACATCCAGTGTTATGGGGATTTCATTTATAAACTTAAGAAGTTAAAAGGCAACATTAATTTCACCCGGTTGTTCGTAAAAGCCATCTGTTGATTTAAAAAGAAAGGTTACCAACATGATATTCTAAAGCGCTCTGAAGGCCTGGTGATTAACCCATCTACAGTTGATTATTATGTTATCCTCTTTGGTTGCACGACGGTGGCAGGAAAGAGTTTATGAAGGTTTAAGGGGAAATCTTGTATAAGAACCTAGCAGCTCGATTTTTTTCTTTTATTCCTGTCATTGTGTTCTTGCTGATTTGACTGTAGGAGCTCTGGTCTCGATAAGATCATTAAGTACCCGTCCCTTTGGCTTTGCAATGCTTCTTATTTTTTATATGTTTTTGTGATTTTGCATGCAACATTGTTGAGCTGATTGGTGGGCTGGATTTATTTCACTAAGACATCTTGTTCTTGTGTGTTGATATGAGAACCTGTTGGGGGCAAGTGTGGGTTGAGTGCACCTTAGAACCTGGTTTAAACCCCCAGTGGCAAATTTTTTTGCACTGACCGTTCCAATGCGGTAACCTAAATGGTTCTCATTTTTGTTAATTGTTTGTGGTGTCTTATTTGAATTTGACATACTCATAAACACATGCTCTCTTTTCCTCTCTTCTTTTTCGCTGCAAGGGGAGGCTGTGTTTTGTAAGTGTGGCGATTCCTGTTATGCATAATTCATGTTTGCATAGTACTATAGAAGTTTAAAATGATACTACTGGGGAGCGAACCCGTCCGGCGACAGCGCCTAGCCATGCAGTTCCAATTTCGCTAACTATTGAGCGAGTCTAGGGATACAGTTTCAATTACGTTACCTATGGAGTTAGCTGATCGCAACCATGCAATACACATGTTACAGTGATTTTTGAATCTGTGCAGAGGCATAACCGATACAGAACATGGTGTTCGAAAATATGTTTCCTTAAAAATCTTGAATTAAGGAAAACAAACGGATAAATGTTTTGTGTTAAATTATCCGTGTAAATGACAAAAACATATCCGGTAGATCATTCTAAATAAGAGTAGAAATTCATTTCGTATTTTATGTTATGGTTTTACCTTTACCAGTTTTTTTCGTTTATCTCGCAAAACGATGCTGAAGTTCCGGAATATATTCTGTTTATCCAAGATGGAAAGTTGTTACACGTAACAACTTTTCTAAGTATACACATGCGTACTAGGGCATAACTGGCTTGATAAATGATCTATTGCTCTAAAAATTTCAATAAAACATACAAGTAATACTAACTGTTTTGCTAACAATCATTTAGAATACTGACACCCACAGAAAATAAATTCGCAATATCAGTTAAAGACGCATATGGCCACCTTCAGAGATGAACGGTTTAATCGCGAAAATATTGTTGAAGCGGATTTTTTTACTATGGATGATCAGTTATAACGCTGTGGGCTGGTGTGTCAATGCACAAGAGGACTGTAGCAGTTTTAATCCAATGAAACTTATATTCTGCAGAATATCAGCGACAAGTCCTTGTTCCGGTTGTCCTTCCACGTCTCCAAGCACAAATGCGCATGCAGTAAATGCATGGTGGTGCACTGTGTCATGGTTCGGCGAACACCAGACGTTTTCTTGAGGTGAACAACGTCAGAATATTTCCGTGGTGCGCTAGAACTCCGGATCTTAATCTAATTGTTAATATGTTGTGTGATCTTGGAAGAGGCGTACGAAACAGGAGGGACCAATCATGCAATTTGAAAATGGGCTTCTTCAGGAATGGGCTTAAGATTCCATAAAGAAGTCATTCAGCACTGTATTAGCTCAATGAGATTCAATGTGTCTTGCAGTTATACGCGCTGTTGGTGTCATACTCTTTATCGACTGATGTGAATTTGTATTCTGTGGGTCCCAATACTCTAAATAACTGAGAGCAGTCAGTTGTCTGTCTTTTTTAAATCTGTTTTACTTATAAATCAGTAAGTATTTATTGCATTTTTATTGTAAGTTTTGGAGCAATAGTTCAATTAGCAAGCCAGTAATGCCCCAGTACGAAGATGTATACTTAGAAAAGTTGTTAAGTGTATTATCCATATTATACAAATTGTCAATTACATCGACGTATTGTAAAGGCTGTGATAATGCCATCTTGATGATTTTAGAAAGAGAAAACAGAAAGTATAATTCATAGCAGTATAAAACAGATCAGCAACAAGGGGTGCACAATTTGTACCAAAAGGTTTGCCTATTACTTGTTTATGAATAGAGGTACCAAATCTAAATATTGTCCATTAGAAAAGGGAGCGACTCGATTAGGTCTTTCAGAATGTGGCGATTCCTCATATGCATATTTTTCCCTTTTTTCAATTCCATTGATTATAATATCACAAGAACCATCACTCTCTTACACTATCGGCTCATTACAGTTACCTCTGTTATAGGCTGGGACTACTTTCAACTACTTTTACTTTAACTCCAAAATTAAGAAATAGCATGTTTTTGAAAAACAAAATAATATCTTAAAATATTCAGTTCCGCTTGCGTTCTGAAAATGTTTGTAAAAGTACTCTTGATTCCCCACGGTGCTAATGCACACCATCTGTTGGGATGTACCCAAATTGTACTTTTACTGGTGAAAATATTGAGCAGCTCTTAATCCGTGTCGAGATAGCGTGGGCGGTAATATAAATTTCCATTACTGTCCATGAACAGGCTAAATCAAACTGGGCCTGTAATATTTTACTCAGTCCCTGATGAAGAAGTCAGTGCACTTGCAAGCATTTAAAGTACTTTAGATTGAGTATACTTTATATTTTTATTAAAACAAAAATCAAATAGATGAAAATTGAACTTTACCAAACATGACAAATAGAAATAATGCAAGCTCAGTTTCATTGAGCCTATTCAAAATAGAAATGCATTTACTGCCTATGCCGCCTAGCGCAACTCAATATTTACACCAATAATCAGTATGATTTTGAAACGATGGTATGCATATGGCGGTGTACATGGGTCTTTCAATGCGGTGTTTTCAGATTAACACCTTTCCATGATCATCGTCGAATGGTCCCTAGATTAAAGCATAGGTTTACTATAAACGTCAAAACTGTGGGCGGAACTGAATATAATAGATTGTAACAGAAGAATCTAAGTAAGATTTTGTTTATTTTCAACAATATGTAAATTATTGTCAATGTGTGGTCTAAGAACATGCCGAATTGCAACTTTATAACCCCACCTAGGACGAGTGATTTTTCTGTGTGCACGACATTCTTAAAGGGAGGTGTCTAGCTACCTGATTATTGTCGAAATAAGAAATAATTATTTCACAGAGAGTCGATAAAATGGAAGTCCTTAATATGTCCTTTTTTATCTATTTTAATAAACCATGTTTGGCTCCCTCTGTCATTGCTTGATGGAAACGCTGTAAAATTTAACATCATCTTGAACATGTTGAAGAGACGATAGCTGTGTGTTGAGTGTTCTATTTATATATTTAAAGAGAGAGAGAGAGAGAGAGAGAGAGAGAGAGAGAGAGAGAGAGAGAGAGAGAGAGAGAGAGAGAGAGAGAGAGAGAGAGAAAACAATTTGTATGGAAGTTTATTATCTTATGACAACCTAGCCTTCCAAATTCATGAACTTAATTAAAGTAGGAATAAGTTGTGATTATAAAGAAAAAAATGGGACGGACTGTCTCTCTAATGTTAGTATAACTTGTAGCCCAACCAATTTGCTATTTGAATCTATACATTTGAATTGTACATTTACGTGTGTGTTTGTGTTTATATATACAAACCAGCAATAAAAAGTTTATACTAAACTAGTAAAGAAGTATAGGCAAAAATAACATTGAAAGCTACTGTAATAAAGCCATAAATAGAAACTAGATCTATAGAAGGCATCACCAAATTACGGGTAATGAGATTGGAAGGTTTCTGTAAGGATACAAATTTTAAGTAAAATTTAGAAAAGATGCATCAATATTGTAGAAAAAGAGTGAGTAGTAGGAAAATGAGAGTTCTAGGCCACCCCCTGAGGGCATTTTAAACAATAGACACTTCCCTGGATAACAAAGAACACTTCCCGCTGACGGACGATAAGAGGATTAACACTTCCCAATAAGCGGATTAACACTTCCCTTTTATATTTAACGACTTTACCGCGGGTTAACAATAAATTTAAATGGAATAATTTAAAATAATTTTATATTAAATAAAACTCATTTGAAAATGAATTATTATTATTATTATTATTATTATTATTATTATTATTATTATTACTATTATTATTATTATTATTATTATTATTATTAATTATTTTTATTATTATTTTAGCAGATATATGCGATAACAATAAAAGGATTCACATAAAAGGATTCACATTTATTTACAACAAAAACTCATCGAAGTGAATATTACAAAAACTCATTGAAGTGAGCTTTATTCACTGTTACCCGTTAAATTTATGAAAAGATTCGTTTTCACTACGTTATTCACATATTTAACATGTTTAGTATTAATTAGAAATATTTGTGACTGACCCTTGAAGAATCAGTATGTTATTCAACTATTTAAGGTGCCACAATATTCAGTATGTGTGTGAGAGCGAGGCGTTTTCCGGAGCCTGAGCCTGAGCAAGAGCAAGGATTATGACATAATACTTAATCCAGTGAAGTGTTTGTTAAGTGGATTGATGCAATAATTAAGTAATTATTAATCCTGTCGGGTATGATTAATCCTTGTCAAGTGGATTTTGACACTAATTAAGTGGATAGTTAATCATGTCCGGTATGATCATTCCCGGTGAAGTGCTTGTTAAGGCAATAATTAAATGAATAGTTAATCCTGTCTGGTATGATTAATCTTTGTCAAGTGGATTTTGACACTAATTAAGTGGATAGTTAATCCTGTCTGGTATGTTTAATTTCAATTAGGTGTTACGTCTAATAAAGTGCATCACAAGTATGTGTAAACAGGATAAGGTTTTATGTATTTTTTTTCACTAAACTATTGAACAAGCGAAACCCTTTCAGCATCTTTAGCGAATGAAAACTTAGGATTCATTGTCATGACAACTTATTCGACTTTGGTTAAATGCTCTAATTTTATAGCTTTCAAGACATTGCTACAGAAAACATCCGTGTACAGACAACAGCAATTATGATAAATAAATAACTTAAAAGAGAAAATGTATCTTGTTTGCTAAAGAAAAGTTGGAATTTGGAAAGGACTTGTACACAAATATAATGAAGGTATGTAAAAGCATTTTGTTTCAAATATTTCTGATTTATATTATTTATCATTTGCATCTACTCCAAACAGAAATGATTAAATTCCTTAAAACAATCGAAGATAAAGATTGTTAGAATGTACGCGCTTGAAATTGCTTATATTATAAAGATTATAGCTTTCATTTTCTTCTCTTTTTTGTAGAAAGAAAAAAAAACATGGAATGCCAAACATGTGGAAAGTGTTTTGCTGATGAATGGACCGGGACAGGCATTTTTCTTCCGTGCATGGCAATATCAAGTCTTAATCGCCACAAAACACCCGCTGTAAAAAGCAAAGCCAGGAACCACAAAATCATCGTCAGCAAAAACATCTGCTTAATTAACAACAACAACAAAATCATCATCAACAACCACAACTACACATTGATCATCATCAGCAGCAGCAACAATATCAGCAGCAACAACGTCTGATGCACGAACGCCGAGAACAACAACCACTACATCAGCAACAACAACAACACCATTAACAACAACAACAACTAGATAATTAACAAAATCAGCAACAACAATTGACACTCCTACTTTCATATCTCATTTATTTCACAAACATTATTTGCGTGAGAGTGTTTTGACTTTTCAATAATCTTTTTATTTATAGAACGTGAATAATTTTCCATTTTACCATTTTCGAAAGTATTGTACTTGTGATAATTCATTTTATTTATATCCCGAGGTTCATTTGTAATAACTTCATAGAACTCATCTCTTCGTTTCAAAAATAAACATACAATTGATGAATATGTTGACTTTTCGTTTATTTCAGCACATTAATTATTTAAGCTTTGTGCTATTTCACCAATCTGGTGCACAAATTAATACTCGTAAATATAATTGTAATGAACGGTGATATCCAAATTTGACAAAATAACAGTGTGTAGGTACTTTAATAAACGTCTACAAAAATACTTGATATTCTATCTCGTATTTCATTTCTACATTTTAACTTATCAAAGTATCAGTATAATGAACCCATAATTTACATTAAGATTCATAATTGTTCATAGGAACAATGGCTTCAAGACACGATATTGTCAATAAGGAATTTTAAACATTTGTGTCTGACACCTAACATATTCGTTTTGTGTGTGTGTGTACTTTGTCACAATCAAATACATCCAGAGTTTAAGAAAGAATATACGATGAAAATTATTTGTCATTTAAACAGATTAGCTTATCTTTTCTTTCAACACATACTTCGCATAAGTGTGCTTTTAATCGTTGTCGAAGCAAGAAGGGGATTGTACTCCTTTGTATTCGTTAGGTTATAAAACCTAAATAAAGATGTGACTTTATGAAATCAGTAAAATATTTGTCAAAAAAAAGAATTTTCAGAAAAGTTTATACTGCAATTTATTCATATCTATTGCGTCCGATGCGCTCTTTGTTTCCGTTTCATCTATTTCTCTCCCAAATAGAGACAATGTCATTTTTATCTTAGTAAAAGTTCTTCCAAAATCAATATTTGTCTTCTGGTTAAAATTTTTCAATGATTAGGATTAAAAGCACACTTGACACCTGCTTGAAAATGTGAAAGTTGTTATGAAATAAAAAACAAGCTAATCTGAATGTATGAATGATAAAAAAAAAATTAATTGTATGTTATTTAAGCAGATGCGAATGCCTTAAAATGTTATTATCAACAGAGTCTTATTAATGGCGTTCTTGACAACACATTGCAATCTTTTATTAGGAGTATAGAAAACACAATTAGTATCTGCTAAACATATGCAAATAATTACCAAAAATTCTATTCTTAAAATGTCAGTAATAAAGTTTGTATTTGTTATCAAAATTGGTCAGAAGTTCCGAAATCATATGTCTAAAGTTCTTATACCAAAACCACCCTGTTGTGACATGCACATACCGTTTAATACACAATCCATGTTCCTTAATGTATCTAATTGTACAGTCAACGGGTGTGTTTATATTTAACACTTGAAATATATTGTCTCCTCATTGAATTTAAGAAATAACAGATTGCATTATAACTTGACCTAACTTAAATCTTGGTGTTCTTGACAACTTGCAATCTTTTCGTAGGAGTATAAAACACAACTAGTATCTGCTAAACATGTGCAAATAATTAACAGAAAATTCTATTTTTAAAGCGTCAGTAATAAAGTTTGTACTTGTTAACAAAATTGGTTAGAAGTCAGAAATCATATGTCTGCAGTTCTTATATCAAAACCAACCTGTTGTGAAAAGAGCACTTTAATAGTGGACAAGTTTAAATATGATATTTGATGATTTATAAAGACGAAATTATTTACGTTTTCCTTTTTTATCAGTGAAACATGTAAGAATGAAATGAATTTGTTTCTTTTTTCGATCACTTTTGTTGTTGGTGTTTTCTATCGTAATCTGTTTAAACGTCTGGCATTTGCTGCTTTAACTATCCGGTCCATTAATGTGGTATTTGATTTTGGTGTAAATCCTTAACAAGAAGGATCTAAATGAAAAGATGAACACTCAATTTACAATTAAGTAAGAAGTAACATCTGAAGCAATGGTAACAAATTATATATGTTACCTAAATAACAACTATTTATTTATTTTATTTTATTTTATAATTTTTCTTGTTATTTTTTTTTTCAAAACGTTTTTCTTTTTCATTTGAAATAGTTTATACATTTGTTTTCATTTATAATTTATGTATTTATTGAAAAATTTTAACCAGAAGACAAATATTAATTTTGGAAGAACTTTTACTAAGATAAAAATGACATTGTCTCTATTTGGGAGAGAAATAGATGAAACGGAAACAAAGAGCGCATCGGACGCAATAGATATGAATAAATTGCAGTATAAACTTTTCTGAAAATTCTTTTTTTTTGACAAATATTTTACTGATTTCATAAAGTCACATCTTTATTTAGGTTTTATTAAACAGAACCTAACGAATAAAAAGGAGTACAATCCCCTTCTTGCTTCGACAACGATTAAAAGCACACTTATGCGAAGTATGTGTTGAAAGAAAAGATAAGCTAATCTGTTTAAATGACAAATAATTTTCATCGTATATTCTTTCTTAAACTCTGGATGTATTTGATTGTGACAAAGTACACACACACACAAAACGAATATGTTAGGTGTCAGACACAAATGTTTAAAATTCCTTATTGACAATATCGTGTCTTGAAGCCATTGTTCCTATGAACAATTATGAATCTTAATGTAAATTATGGGTTCATTATACTGATACTTTGATAAGTTAAAATGTAGAAATGAAATACGAGATAGAATATCAAGTATTTTTGTAGACGTTTATTAAAGTACCTACACACTGTTATTTTGTCAAATTTGGGTATCACCGTTCATTACAATTATATTTACGAGTATTAATTTGTGCACCAGATTGGTGAAATAGCACAAAGCTTAAATAATTAATGTGCTGAAATAAACGAAAAGTCAACATATTCATCAATTGTATGTTTATTTTTGAAACGAAGAGATGAGTTCTATGAAGTTATTACAAATGAACCTCGGGATATAAATAAAATGAATTATCACAAGTACAATACTTTCGAAAATGGTAAAATGGAAAATTATTCACGTTCTATAAATAAAAAGATTATTGAAAAGTCAAAACACTCTCACGCAAATAATGTTTGTGAAATAAATGAGATATGAAAGTAGGAGTGTCAATTGTTGTTGCTGATTTTGTTAATTATCTAGTTGTTGTTGTTGTTAATGGTGTTGTTGTTGTTGCTGATGTAGTGGTTGTTGTTCTCGGCGTTCGTGCATCAGACGTTGTTGCTGCTGATATTGTTGCTGCTGATGATGATGATCAATGTGTAGTTGTGGTTGTTGATGATGATTTTGTTGTTGTTGTTAATTAAGCAGATGTTTTTGCTGACGATGATTTTGTGGTTCCTGGCTTTGCTTTTTACAGCGGGTGTTTTGTGGCGATTAAGACTTGATATTGCCATGCACGGAAGAAAAATGCCTGTCCCGGTCCATTCATCAGCAAAACACTTTCCACATGTTTGGCATTCCATGTTTTTTTTTCTTTCTACAAAAAAGAGAAGAAAATGAAAGCTATAATCTTTATAATATAAGCAATTTCAAGCGCGTACATTCTAACAATCTTTATCTTCGATTGTTTTAAGGAATTTAATCATTTCTGTTTGGAGCAGATGCAAATGATAAATAATATAAATCAGAAATATTTGAAACAAAATGCTTTTACATACCTTCGAAATAGTACTATTTAATGGTGTAATTACTGAGTTGCGCTCAACCCGGGGCTAGGCGGCGTGGGCAGTAATAAGCATTTCCATTACTGCCCATGAACAGGCTCAATCAAACCGAACCTGCAGTACTTTCTTATTTGTCGTGTTCGGTGGCTTTCAAAGTTCCCTTTTCATCTATTTCATTATATTTGTGTACAAGTCCTTTCCAAATTCCAACTTTTCTTTAGCAAACAAAATACATTTTCTCTTTTAAGTTATTTATTTATCATAATTGCTGTTGTCTGTACACGGATGTTTTCTGTAGCAATGTCTTGAAAGCTATAAAATTAGAGCATTTAACCAAAGTCGAATAAGTTGTCATGACAATGAATCCTAAGTTTTCATTCGCTAAAGATGCTGAAAGGGTTTCGCTTGTTCAATAGTTTAGTGAAAAAAATACTTAAAACCTTATCCTGTTTACACATACTTGTGATACACTTTATTAGACGTAACACCTAATTGAAATTAAACATACCAGACAGGATTAACTATCCACTTAATTAGTGTCAAAATCCACTTGACAAAGATTAATCATACCAGACAGGATTAACTATTCATTTAATTATTGCCTTAACAAGCACTTCACCGGGAATGATCATACCGGACATGATTAACTATCCACTTAATTAGTGTCAAAATCCACTTGACAAGGATTAATCATACCCGACAGGATTAATAATTACTTAATTATTGCATCAATCCACTTAACAAACACTTCACTGGATTAAGTATTATGTCATAATCCTTGCTCTTGCTCAGGCTCAGGCTCCGGAAAACGCCTCGCTCTCACACACATACTGAATATTGTGGCACCTTAAATAGTTGAATAACATACTGATTCTTCAAGGGTCAGTCACAAATATTTCTAATTAATACTAAACATGTTAAATATGTGAATAAAGTAGTGAAAACGAATCTTTTCATAAATTTAACGGGTAACAGTGAATAAAGCTCACTTCAATGAGTTTTTGTAATATTCACTTCGATGAGTTTTTGTTGTAAATAAATGTGAATCCTTTTATGTGAATCCTTTTATTGTTATCGCATATATCTGCTAAAATAATAATAAAAATAATAATAATAATAATAATAATAATAATAATAATAATAATAATAATAATAATAATAATAATAATAATAATAATTCATTTTCAAATGAGTTTTATTTAATATAAAATTATTTTAAATTATTCCATTTAAATTTATTGTTAACCCGCGGTAAAGTCGTTAAATATAAAAGGGAAGTGTTAATCCGCTTATTGGGAAGTGTTAATCCTCTTATCGTCCGTCAGCGGGAAGTGTTCTTTGTTATCCAGGGAAGTGTCTATTGTTTAAAATGCCCTCAGGGGGTGGCCTAGAACTCTCATTTTCCTACTACTAGAGTGACGTTTTTTTGTATAATGAACATAGTTAAATCATATCCAAAGCTAAGGAAATCTTTAAAAACTTTTATCCATCTATCCATCCATCCATCCATCCATCCATCCATCCATCCATCCATCCATCCATCCATCCATCCATCCATCCATCAATCCATCAATCAATCAATCAATCAATCAATCAATCAACCAATCAATCAATCAATCAATCAACTAATCAATCAATCAATCTTCAAGCAGATAATAACTGTACAGACCTTATTTTCACGGTAACAACTGTTTAAGAGTCTACAAATCCCAACCCTTGAAGAGTTGTCGTTCGTGACAGTTGTTCCGGATGCATACCTGCGCGCATGCGTTTTAGTTGTTTTTATTTGCAAAGGTGTACGAATATCGGTTTTTTTCCTAGTTGAAAGAAACGTTGATAATAGTTTACAAGACTTATTTTAGCATAGATGTTGGCAACTAACCGTTGCATTTTTACATTGTATTTAAACCACAACTACATTTAATTTCGTAGCTACCTGTATAGGTAAGACAGGTGAGTCACTAAAATTAAAAATCATTTCCTCTTTCTCAAATTGTGATTTTTAGGCCCAAATTTAAGACAGATTCATAGAAAATTTTGATCATACATAGAGGAAATATTTAACAAACTACAGTTAATGACCTATAACCAACCATCTAAATGATCTTGGATTGTATATTGTCATATAATTTATTTATCCCAGCCTCTTCTTATCTCTGATTAATTTTTATTTAGTTTTACTGCAATAGTACTATTGAGTGGAACCAGTACTGATTTAAGCATTCATAGCTTAATATGTGAAAAGTTTTTTTAACTTAAGTTACTTTTTGAATTAACTTACTGACTGAAAATAAAAATTGTATGTATTTGATATGTAAACTTTTCATTGGCAAGTATTACCTCCAGGTTTTTTTCTGTAGATTTTTATGGCCAATATTTGGTCATGTTCCCAACGCAAGCAAAACATTTTTTCCATATAAGAGAAGAAAAATTCCCAGTTGAATCAATACACAAAGTCTGACTAAAAACATATCATGTAATTGTTATTTCATTGATAAAATGTTAGTTATTCAGGCATCATTTGTTTCTTTCATCCAGAAATTATTGATAATATTAAATATGTGTAAAACTTTTATTTCACAATGGTGAAAGAAAGCCCTGACCTCTAGATACAAGATACAAACTTTTATTTATAGTTGTTATTGTATGTAAAGGTTAACCTTAGCTTTGCATAGCTATTGACGGACATAAATGTGATGTACCAAAAACATGTCACAATTATTTACTTTTCACAAACCGTTCTCCTAAAACCAGAATTTTAGCTTTTCTATTTTTGTGTTTTTATTTTTTTTTCATTTCATCTTATTCTAATATTAATTGTTAATTCTCAAAATATTAAATACTTGAGTAAAGTTACCTAGTATAATGTCAATAATTGTTTATAACACCTTGATTTTAATTATTAAAATTTAATCACAACATGAAAGGATTTTCTCTTCTTTGATTTCCTATGTATTTTGACACTTATTGTTAACTTAAATAATAACTTAATGTGGCTTCAGGTATGTCTCTAAATGTCAAAGATTAATCGCTGACCTTATAAAAAAGGCATTGCAAGTTAAAAAAAAAAGGAATTAACATTCAATGTGACAGTTAAACTAACCTTTCACAGTGCACAAGTCACACAAAAGTTATAATTATTATTGTCAAATTCTACTAGAATATCTTGATAATTGTTGGAAATTCAGCGGAATAAAAGTTAAAAATCATAAGACAGTTGTGTTCACCAACCAAGTAAGGGACTCCTGCATAATGCCAGCAGCTTCATAATAGTTCTATTGAAAGCTTACTTGAATTATGAAGTAAAGTGATAATTCTGACTCTTGTTCAATTTTCTAGATAAGTTTGCTTTATATTTTAATTATTTTTATTCATATTTCATTCATGCAATTTTTGCTTTAAAACATAGGGCAATTTCATGATTAGAAAGCTGCATAAACAACACTGGTGGAAATGAATCTGGATTATCTCATTAATAAACTAGACATTTTAAGCAATTTTTGAGTTTGAAACAATCTGAGTAATATGAATGAAATATTGCTACATTTAGGGCAGTCATGTTAAAACATTGTAGATTTTTGCCCATGCCTTGTAATTTTGTGGAAACTAGCATGATTTCTTCTCAAAAGGGGAATGAAAAAACCTGGTGTAAAGTACTTTTTGGGGAAAACTGCATTATTTTAAAGAAATGTTATGAGAGGGAGGAGCCTGCATAGCCCCTTCTTAAGAAGGAAAAAAAGCCTTGATTTCTGTGTATTTTATCCTTTCCTTGATATTTACGCATTTTAAGGCATGTGCGACCAGTGTAGATCAAGATCAGCAGGCACATCCGTGCAGTCTGATCAGGATCTGCACTAGTCGCATTTTGGTCAGAAATAACCTACTGAATCAAAAAGTGAATAGTTCAGATCCTGATCAGACAACACAGATGTGCCGGCTTTTCTAGATCTCAACTGTTCGCCCTAGCAATAAAGGTGTATCTTTACAGGAAAGGATTAAATATTTAGGTCTTTAATTGATATGTTATTTTCCTCCTTTACAGACTCATCATGGCTGCCCAACCGTCATTTACACCAACAACATCTGATGTCTACACAATTGCCACATCCAAGCAGGTCCTGGTGACCAAAGACCCAGTGTACATCCGTAAAGACGTTGTAGATGGACACTATATTGGTAGACAACCCGAGAATTACATGATTGCCTCCATCTTGCTGACAGTTTTAAACCCTCTTGTTGGGCCCATTGCTCTCATATTTTCAAGTAAGTGCCAGGGTTTCGCTACTCGTAATTGTACTTGTACTTACTTGAGTACCAATTTTCAAGTACTAAGTAGGGCTCGGTACTCATCTTAAATTACGAAGTGCACACCTTGCAGTTAATAAATATAAGTAGTAGACTAGTGCTGTACTGTCTAAACAGTTTATACACCTTTGTGAAGGTGAATAGTGTAGATATTTTAACAGTGAACTGGACTTCATTGTCCATTTCAGCATATTTGTAATTTGGTGAGACAAAGTTTTTTATCTACATTATATCCATCTGCTAAGCTTGTAACACAAGAGATTTGATCTCAAGGAGATGCAACCTGAATTAAAAGAGAAGTTTCATTAAATTTTACTTTTTTGAGTAAAGTTTGTTTTAAGAGGGAAAATGATTCCATGGGTTATTTGTCAGGGCTGGACAAAACAGTGATGAAGCCAGGAACTAGTTGAAAATCAAAACTTTAATACTGAATCCTTGTCCATGGGCTAGCTCAGATTTTCTTAAGGGACACAATGAAATATGATCAGCTTGATCATTCATTATCATTTTCCAAAGTACAAGACAAAATCACAGTGTAGCAGCTCAGAATGACTTTGACAATTTTATATAAGGCATTTGTTTTGTTAATAAAAAGATGTCCCTTAATGAAGTCACAAATTTAAAATTAAATATAAAAAAGGATTTACATGCTATAAATGGAATTCATAGACAAACCACAAATTAGTGACCAGATTGTCTATTTATCAATTTTTGCAGCCCTATGTGCAAGAAAGTAGAACTAGCTTAAATTTTAACCAAACTAGTCCTGGACAAGGTACAAAAATAAATATTTGTCCTGTGACTGTTATCCCATGAGCAAACAATTTAGATCAAGAGCAACCATCACGTTAATGCTATCTGATCAAGATCTACATTGTTCGCTTTAAATTGATTAGGTTATTTGTGACCATTGTTGATAAAGATCTGATATAGTGTATGGAGTAAAGGGTTAAATAAGGTTTTTGTGGAAGTTTGTTCGGAAATAATAATATCTTATCACACAAAAAACAAAACTTCTTTCTATATTTCAGTAATGTCAGAACGAGCCTACACCAGAGCAGATGTGCGTTATGCAAAGAAATGGGCGAGTTATGCATTGACATCATGCGTCTGCATCTTCATCTTTACTGTGGTCCTTTACATAGCCATTGGATTTGCATTAAGCCCCATAGGGATCAACGGAGGATACAGTATGGGTTATTAGAGGTATTGTCTGGCCCTATTGGGATCAACGATGGATACAGTCTGGGTTATTAGAGACATTATCTGACGCTTTTCCGGAGAAAACAAACCACAACACCAAAATTTGAATTTCATATCTTTTTGCTCACATATCCAGGTTTAAGTGCAGTGTTTGTATTCCATTAAAAGAACAAAAGCTGATAATAAGTTACATTTAACCCTCAAAATAGCATATCAGTATGGGGAACCATTAAATCTGTGGAAATAAAAGCATAAAAATTGACTCATTCCAAATGTCATTTAGAATAAAATTGATGTCTTGAGGAATATACACCATGTTTGTTTCTAAATGCAAATGATAGCTTATTTCTGCAGGTTTATATGTGCCTTCATGAAATGAATAATTTTAACTTGTAAATAATGCTCAGAAAAAGTTTTGAGTGCTACATAAACTAAACACAAAAACATATTATCAGTTGCAGTATTTGTGATGTTTTTTACTGTTGAGTTAGTTGAAATATAGTTCATATTACTGTAGCAAGGGTTAGGACTTGTTGCTGCTTCTTAATTTAAGACAGTGAAGCTGGATGGTTATGTAGATATGTACATTTTAAAGTTCATGAAGAATAGTGATAAATTTATTCTGGAAAATCTGGTTACAAGTATGCGGAATTTAAAAGGAATATTAGTACTGTATCCCTTTTCTCCATATATTTTCACCACAGTGCAAAAACAGTATAACTCCTTTTATTTCAATTTATAACTCTGCACGCACGAAGGTGAATACTGTTACAGAACTGGTTTCTTCACATGTGACCAGTGTAGATCCAGATCAGATGGCACAGTTGTGCTGGCTGATCTGAATGGCAACACTGTTAGCCCACATATCACAGAGTGTAAAGGGTGATAATACATTAATTGTACATTTTATTAGTGTTCTGGAACTTTGTTTTAGAATCAATCAAGATCTGAGTTCACAAAACATTGTACATTTGCCATTGTCACTTGTTGCAAGTTTACTTTAGTGCTTACATTCATGAAGTGGGTTTATAAGGAAATTGGAACATTGTTCTTTCTTTCACCAGAGCTTTTTGTTTTAGAAGGACATGCCAAAATTTTGATCCCATCTCATTTAATTTCAGAAGTAATACATTTTAATTAATAAGTGTAACTGTAGGTCAATGACTAAATGAGTTTCTGGCCAGAAAGAAGCCAAGTACAAGAGATGCAAAACAGCAAACTATAATTTTCCATGGTGATTTTTCATTTTCTCAGTTATTTGTTAAGTTTACAGTTTGTTATTGCCCCTTCAGAGTTCAATGTGCATTATATTGGATTTTTGTGCAGACCTTTAAAAATTTGTACAAATTGTTATTTTATAAAAGTTTGGAAATCCATTGTTGAAAACATTAAGATTTTTTTCATTTTTCATTTGGTATGATGTCTCTAGGCAGAGCCAGTAAAATTAAACTCGGTACGAAAAAAATAGACCCCTTGGGTCTCAAAATCCCAATGCATTTTTTTGATACATTTAAAAAATCTGAATTTCTTTTACATATCACAGAATCATTATCATTTTTGCATTTGTTTTTTATAATTGTAAATATTTGTACATATTATTACTGTCACATTATCTTTTTTATAAACACATGTTAGTTTTAAATGTATAATATCATATCAGTTTTAATTCATATCATTACTTAGATTTTATTATATATTCAGATAAAATTTTAAACTTAAATTCTTTTACAAGTGAAATATTCTGGTATTTTGTCAAAACAAGGCACAGATATCCTTCCCTTGATCAAACAGCATTGTAGAAGTTTTAACCCTTTCCTTGATATATACGCATTTTTACCTATGTGCAACCAGTGTAGATCCAGATCAGCCAGCACATCCGTGCCATCTGATCAGGATCTGCACTGGTGGCATTTTGGTCAGAAATAACCTAATGAATCAAAAAGCGAACAGTTTAGATCCTGATCAGACGGCACAGATGTGCCAGCTGATCTGGATCTAAACTGTTTGCCCTAGCAATAAAGGTGTATCTATACAGGAAAGGGTTAAAGTTGAAGAATAGATAACATTATAAGCACACCTTAAGTGCTTCAATTGCTCACCCTAATATTTACCAAGTCCTTGTCCCTAACTGTTTACTTCATATACACAGATTTTGCGACCAGTGTAGATACTGATCAGCAATCACATCTGTGTAGTCTGATCAAGATCAACACTGGTCACCTCTTGTTTATTGATAACCCAATTAATCTTAAAGTGAAAAGTGTAGATCCTAATCAGACAGCATGCATGTAGATGTGCCAGCTGATCTGGATGTTCACTGTTCTCCCATGTAGTACAGGACACTGGTGTATCTATGGAGTAAAGAGTAAGTGAACTATTACAGCCACACATTATATCATGTAGACAGATTGTCTTTCTACTGCATGAATTTAATTATGTAAATGTTCACTTTCTCATATGATAGAAATGGTTTACAGGGAGTTAAAATTCATCCTGTACAATCTGAATTTGTGATTTTACTGTAGACATATCTTTATAACAACATTCCACATATTAATAAATAAATATGCATATTAAAATATTACTTGTCTTTTTTTTATCAATTATTAAACTTGTTTAATCCCATGTAGCAATGATATGTGTTTAGTATCTATCAAACAGTACATGTTTTTATCCTTTCCTTCATATATATGCTTATATGGCATGGGCGAACAGTGTAGATCCAGATCAGCTGACACTGCTGAATGTTGGTAATATTCCACAAAACAACATCCCACCATGGTCGAATATTAAAATACTGCAAGACTGGTTCACTTTTAAGTTATTTGAAAATAAGCAAGAGTAGCGTTCGAACAGTTGTGGTGAAAGTACCATAAAATGGGTTATTTTTGCAACTCAAAATTTGCAATACTGGTAAAATTTAATTTTCTCAGTTGTAATTTTAGAGAATTTGTGCCCGAATAAATTAATTTTCACATTTTTACTGGTAAAATGCATACATATTGGTACATTTCCTATAATCCTGTACCAGCAAATGTAAAAAATTAAGTATTTTTATGTGTGTGAAATCTGTGCAAATGCAGTGGTATTTTATCAAATTGTTATTAAACAAATCGTCCGTAGCATAATTGACATCCGTTTTAATAACAGTAGTGATTAATATTTTTTTTATGGACGGAACAATGACCGTGACCAGCGAATATATACACATCCTCACATCAAAGGCTGTTCACATACATGTATTGGAAACTCTAGAAACAAACATTCTTGCATACCGGATAGATATTTCAGCATTTTTTATCGGGGATAAAAATCTTATCTTTTCCCTAGGGGAAAGTAACGTTCACATGGTACATTATGTGACCTCACATCTTCAAGTATCTGACGTAATTTATTCAATATACTTATAGTTAAATGGATCTGCCAATTTTTTCACTCTTTTTATTTTGTGGCCTTGACTTTTGACATCAAAACCTATACTTTCCTGACTGTATGAGCAACAGTAATGCATACAAGATTTCTAAAGTACATTTCATTTGGTGACTTTTGAGTAAGTGACCTCAAAATCAATATTGATCATTCTTATATCAAGGGCTTTTTTTTAACCATTTCCTACATAGACACACCTTTATTGCATGTGCGAACAGTGTAGATCCAGATCAGCCGGCACATCAGGATCGGCACTGTTTGCTTTTTGATTCGTTAGGTTATTTCTGACCAAAATGCGACCAGTGCAGATCCTGATCTGGATCTACACTGGTCATACATGCCTAAAAATGCGTATTTATGGAGGATAGGGTTTATTGTTGATAGCTTTTGGCGTAAACATTTGAGTTATGGTCATAGATTGTTGAACAGGTGGACAACACTTGACCATGATATATCCCACCTTTTGACATGAATATAATTAAATTTATCCCAAGAGAAAGAGGACTGATTCTGGCTCATAAGTTATTAATTAATGTTGATGCAAATAGCAAAGGTTACCTGGTAATTCTTTTTGATGCATAACAATATGCTATGGTCTCCTACAAATTCTTTACTCTGATTGCACCGTAAGTGGCTCTTTCCATGTCAACATCTGAACCATAAGCAATCAAGTCTGGATATTACACAGATGTTCATGACCATGGCTTTAACCTTTTACTCCAAAGATATGCTATTTTTGCTTGGGTGGACAAGATCATAAAACTAAGTTTTGAGATCAGTCTCAAATCTAAAGGATCTGATTGGCTGAAATGTCGACTGGTCGCCATTTCAGCCAATCAGATGCTTTAGATTTGAGACTGATCTCCAGATTTATTTTTATGATCTTGGGCACTGTAGACACATCTGTGACATCTGATCAGGATCTATACTTTTCACTTTTGGATTCATTAGGTTATTTCTGACCAATATGCCACCAGTACAGATCCAGATCAGATGGCTCAGATTTGCAAGCTGATTTGGATTTACTCTGGTCACAAACTCATAAAAACGCTTATACATGGTGTAAAGGGATAATTATAAAGTAATTATCTTTTGTAAAAATTTACATTTTGAATCCAGTGTTATTGCTTAAATTTATCCTTAAAGACTCGAGAAACATAGTGAGACGAGATGTTTTGAGCCAAAAAGACAAATAACCATTTAGGAATCTGGTTACTGTGTGTAACAATAGTTCTTAAAATATTTGTTATTTCTAACTTATACTGAATATGCAACCAGTACAGATCAGGGTTGAAGGTTATAAAACTGAGCATGGAAACCAGTCTCAAATCTCAAGCATCTGATTGGCTGAAATGGCGACTGGTCGCCATTTCAGCCAATCAGATGCTTGAGATTTGAGACTGGTTTCCATGCTCAGTTTTATAACCTTAGGCACAGATGGCACTGGTTGCACACGCCTTTAAACACATATATATGAAGTAAAGGGTTAAAATCTGTGAAAAAAAAACAACAAACTGTTAAAACATCATCTGCTTTCATTTCTTTAATCATTAAAATCAACAATTTTGCACATATCAAAGTACATGTATTCACACAAACTATAAATGGCAAAAATTACATAAACCACATAATAAGGCATGTACAGTGTATTTACAATATTCATATCATGCATACAAAATAAACAACACACATCAATAAACCCACCCAGGCACACACAAACACATACACAACCATCACCACATCCACATTTGTAATAACTAGGGTTTAGTTTTGTTTAACAATTGTAAAGATCATGAGTCTGAAAGACATGTCAGTCATCTTTTGACCCCCCACCCACCTAATCGTTTCCTCCATATATATGTATTTTTACGCATGTGCGACCATGGTAGATCCAGATAAGCTGGCACATCCATGCCATCTGATCAGGATCGGCACTAATCGCATTTTGGTCAGAAATAACAAATCAAAAAGCGAAAAGTTTATATCCTGATCAGACAGAACAGATGTGCCAGCTGATCTGGATCTAAACTGTTCGAACATGCAATAAAGGTGTATCTATGGAGGAAAGGGTTTAACAGTATGATAAGCATAGGTCTACATGAATGTAACAAAGACTCTGATAACTAAAAACATGGTTTTTATTTCTAACATATTATTCTATTGTAATATGAAGCATAAATATTTTGAATAAATTTTGCAGCAGCACAAACAATTAACACATTTGTATCTTAGAAAAATATGTATGTCTCAAAACAACTTCATCATAACTTTTGAAATAACAGTGCAGTTGAGTTAATGTTTTGTAGGCTTTTTTAATGTTAGTCATTATGTTAGTCAGTACTACATGTAATACACAGTTTTGTTAAAACCAAGAGTTTCTGCAAGGGGAGTTTGTTACAGCAAACATTTAAATGATAGCAGACATTTTTTTTTTCAAATAAGCATTTTTAAAAACAATTTATAGTTCAGAGTTCTATTAACTACAGGCAATACAATTTGTTTATATATATTTTTATAATGGACTTGAAATCATACTGCAAAACACAAATTTTAGTACTAAGCCTTTACTCTATGAGATATGACTGTTAACCTATCAAGGTCAGTGAAGATCCAGTTCAGCCAGCACATCCAAGCCGTCTGATCAGGATCTGCACTGTCTGCTTTGATTCAGTAGGTTATTTCTGACCAAGAAGCAACCAGTGCAGATCCAGATCAGATACCATTGATGTGCCAGCTGATATTGTCTCATCTTAGTGAACAGCAAGTTTATTTACACAGAAACAACTTTAATGTTCACTCAATATACATCTAACCCCTTTATACACCACCAAATAAAACAAAACAAAACACAATTATTTTGGCACAATAAAACTACAAAAATGTTTTAACTCAACTTCATGGATACAGTTTTTATCCAAATGTAGATCCAGATCAGCTGGCTCATCCGCGCAGCTTAGTAGGATCTACTCAGTTCACTTTAAGATTCATTAAGTCACTGCTGACCAATAAGTGAGCAGTTAAGATCTGGAGATTGATAGCCACAGATGTGTTAACTAAATTCTGAATCTATAACATTTTCCTAGGTCATTAGCCATATATTTAGAAAATTACGGGTTAAACATGATTTCCTTTAGACTCTATTCAATTTTTGAGATATACAGCAGAGTTCAGACAGCAATAAACCTGAGAGAAAAATAAAAGTAATCCTATATTTTTTGAACTGTGATGTTTACTATGATTGAAATGAATTACCAGACAATTGCAGCTTAGAAGGTTAAAAATCTATTAATAAATAATAATTGTCCAAAAATTTTCCAAATAATCGGTAAATTAAAAAAAATGCTATTTTAATATCAGAACATCTATTTGAAAAAAAAGATAAGATCTACTGGCCACCTATATTATGACAGAGTCAGCAATGTTTTTATACCCAAATAAGTAATACTTTAAAAATATGAATCAACACCATATAAATATAACATGATCAACATGCACAAATATAGTTCTTTAAATACTTATTTTTCTCATTTCAAACATAGTAATCGTTATATGCCAAGCATAGAGTTTTGCTCTAGCATGGAGCAATTGGAGAAAACTGTGATGGAAGTTGATTGTGATAGTTTTTTCAGTTCCCATGTAATCCTGTTTCCAATGAATTTAAATCCCAAGTAAATCATTTTCAATACATCATATATAAAAGAAATTGTAGCCAATTAGCTATGTATATAACCCATTGTTTGACTGCTGATTTTCAAAAAAGGTTAGGGCATGTTGTGATGGTTAACTTAGAACATGAATAGCACACGTAAAACTTCAGCAATAATTAATATATATGTACTAGTACAGTTGTAGCAATTTTCTTTTATCTCTTTATATAACATAGCTACAGAATTTCTTATGTCTAAAACTGGATTATTAAACAAGATTACATAAATAACCGAATACATTATTCTAAGCAGGCTTTCTACAGCCTCTTCAGAAAGAAATAGAGCAAAAGTAAGGCACAATTTAATTCAAAAGTAGGGCAAAGTATGAATTTCTGACATTAAAAAGTATGGATGCTTCATTAGTCCGTTCCATTCTTGAAGGCACTAACCTCTAGGCCATGATGATGAGACTGGCTGACCAAGGCACCTTGCTTTTAAGGATGATTTTAACCAGTGAAATCACTAACACATGTGAACTACTGCATTTTATCACAAGGAAATGAAAATACAACTAAAAGATCATAACCAGGTATTATTTTGCATTTAAATTAATTTTTTTACTTTTATTTTGAAACAGAAATCTAGGGATAAAGAGGCTGTTCCAGATTTAGTAGTGCTCAGATAAAAAATGTGGGAAAAAATAAGGACCAGTAGAAAGCCTGTTCAAGGATAAATAACACAGTTTTATGAAATTATATCATATATGTGATAGCCTTGATTTGTTAAAGCAGAAAACTCCTTAAGCATAACCCAGCATATTGTATCTCATTTTGCATTCTGTATCTCTATAGTAGATTACACAGTAGTAGCTGTCCTTATCCCAGTTTGCCACCCTGCAAGTTTTGCTACCAAAATTGTACAGGCTAGGAACAGAAGTTTGATGCCATCTACAGAATTTAATTTGGGAGAATGTGTTTTCTAAACAACAACATACCACATATTTTTTTAACAAACCCAAATTTTATTTTCCAGTATTGAACACATTCGTGTGTTAACTTGATAAATAATCTATTCTATACATATGCATAACAAGCAATGTTGTACCCTCTATTTTTGTAATTTCATTAATGGTCAAAAGTGAAGGTTACTACCTTCTTTTTCTACATGATTCTTGGATGTAGTTACTTAAAATGTGCCTTACTCGAAAGAATAATTTTGTATCTACATTTACTTTTACAATTGCATACCAGTAAGCATTGAAATATTCAAATTCATAGTAGTTAGGTTTGTTTTGGTTAATTTGCTAAAGATCCCCAGAAAGATAACTGAAGTACTCCGTGTATTCTCCACACATGGAATTCCGAGTTCATTTTTTGAGCCACAACAGAATTTTAATTGATTCCCCAAAATGTTTTCAAAGAATAACCCTAATTTGAATGTCTGCATGCAGTAAAAATTAATTGCACAAAACATCAATTTTAAAAATACGCCATTCCAAAATAATCCATAAATTTCATCCAAATCTGCTAAAATTTGCACAAGTTTTAAGTTAAAGTTATATAGTACTTTAATGCGATGTTTGATCTATAACTTAGCAAGCACTCTCATAACAGAATAAATGTTGTGTTGTTTTTTTATACAGGCTAAGACAACTGCCATGATTGCAATCCGGTCCATAGTTTGTATTCTATCTTTGGTGTTCAGTGTTGTCTGGATGCTTTCCCATTACCTAGACAGTAGCTCACTCAATGACTGTACATTATTATACATGGGCTATGAGTTGCTATGTTTGTACATGAGCTATGAGTTGCTATGTAAACCCTCCATGGCAAGTTCTTTCGTTTTGTTGCCCGACAAGAAGTTTCCAAACTTAGCAAGATCCTCTCCTGCCCGCTGGATAATAGAATACGCTAATTCACCTGCAATAAGAAAATTGTTAATAAATTAAGTTTCAGGTGTGGACTGATTCTATTTTTTTTAAATTTTAAACTTACTGACCTTATTTCTAGTGATAAGTATCACCTCTACGAAAAGTGTCCTTCAATTAAATCTTTATTTGCTGATATTTTAATATCCCAATTTTTTTGGTCATTTTTAAAAAATGTTTTCTGTACTGAAATACCTTTGTATCGAGTCACACTGCATCAAAACATACCTTGTGAATTCAGCCATCATAAATATAGTATTACAAATTATTCTGAAAACAACAACAAATACAACATAAAAACTGAACATACTAGCACTGGGTTGGTGTTCTGTGGTGGGAACATGTTTGCTTCTTGTCTTAGACAGCTCAGTCTGCTGGACACTTCTGACTTTGGAGAATATATCATTATCTCTAGGATACAATGTTTTGGCCATGGCAAGGGCCTGCCTAGCCCTGGATAACACTGCTTCCTCCTCAGAATCTATCGAGTCTCCTTTCACATCTATATCCATCCTCCCTTGACTTGAGCTAAAATCATCGTCTGGCAAAGCACTATCTTCAAAATTCTGTGTGGTCCCTACACTACTGCTTCCTTTATTATTTTTAGGTGTATGTTCAAAATCTAATTCATCATCCATGAAGATTAATCTTTGTTTAGGAAACTTTGGTGCACTTGAGAATTTGTTTATTGAAATAGAATTCCCAGCCTCACTTTCAAAACTTTCATCCTGATTGGCTATTAGTGAAAATTGCTGAGTCAGGTTTAACACAGGAGGTCTTTCCTGATTGGATAACAAGCTACTTGAGTCAGGATTGGTCAAATTGAATGGCAGAGAGCCAAACTGATTGGTCAGATTTGTATGTAAAGAAACTGATTCTGGATTGGTTGATTGCAAGCTGGCAGTCTGGTACCCTGTGTCCTGATTGGACAGACTGGTTCTCAGGTGGGTGTCATCACTGAAGTCGACAGAAGTTGTGAAGTCTCGAGTATCACACAGACTTGAGGTGAGAATGTTATCACGAGGATTTGGCACTGACTCAAACTCCATGATGGCATGCTGCAGCTGCAGCTCTGAGCAACTAAAAGATTAAACATTTCTTTTAATATATTAAAACTAATTCAATGCATAGATAAATATTTTAGTGATAAAGGAACCACAAATATGGTTTTATCTAGATATGTATACCCTTTACTCCATACATACAGGTTTAATTGGATGTGCAACCAGAGTAGATCCAGATCAGCTGGCACACACATGCCGTCTGACCTGGATCTACTCTGGTCACTTCTTGGTCTGAAATAACCGATGAATCAAAAGTGATCAGTACTGATCAGATCCACAGATGTGCCAGCTGATCTGGATCTACACTGGATCTACACTGTTCCCTTATGCGATAACAACCGTATCTTATAGCGTAATGGGTTAAAATAAACTCTTGTAATATCAGTTTTCAATGAAATGCTCTAAAATGTGATACTACAAATTTCAATTTTAGTTAGATTTCGGCTTGCAACCAAAAACACCAAACACGATGCGCGGCGAGTCGGCGACTGATTTTTTTTAGAAGTAGTGCAGGAAAGTATAATTGAGAGAACGTTGTTTATTTCATTTAAACCCTTAACTCTATATACACAAGTTTTATCACATGTGTGAACAGTTTACACCTAGATCCGCCAGCACATTTGTGATATTTTTCAGTCAAGATCATGCTGAAAAATAAAAACAACCATTGATGTGGCCTTGGCTCTGAGATAAGGTCATGGTTCTTAGGTATGACACTCCAACTCATTTACACCAATATCTCTGTAAATTCTGGCACTGATGTGCTGGATAATCTGGATTCACAATGCCAATGTGATAATGCCTTATCTATGAAGTGAAGGGTCAATCTCCAATTTGGTAAGTTTTAGGATAATGGACTATATGGTGTCTAGTACTGACTATTAACTGAAATAATTGAAGAGACTTACCTATGAGATTTGGCTATACCACCAGACAATCTATGTTGTGGTGACTGTCTGATAGGGGAAATACTTTCTACTGGAGTGACCTCAAAACTGGTCAGTTTGTTGTTACTGGACACAGGGGTAGCCGAGTCCACTTCTTCATCACTATCACATAACTCATCTGTAACAGAAGTTAGGATTTGTTGAACACATTCAAGGTTGAAGAACAACTCCTTTGCCCAAGGTCATAAAACTGAGCATAGAAACCAGTGTCAAATCTCAAGCATCTGATTGGCTGAAATGGCAACCTCAAGATTTGAGACTGGTTTCCAAGCTCAGTTTTAAAACCTTCAGCCCTTATCACAATAGCCTCAGTCTATCGTTTTCTTTTTTATATGAGAACATTAAACAGCAAAATTAAGTCCTGAACCTGTCAGCAGAAAAATGGGTGCAATTGGTTCTTAAATTAAACATAGATTTTGTTGTTATTCATAGTTTAGATGAAGATTTTCAATAATCCTTTGTTGATGATGATGATGTGGATGATGATGATGATGACAATGCCATCACCTTCCTTAAACAGTCAACATGGCAACAAACTATCTCTGCTTCTTGATACAAGTAAGGCTGTGTAAATCACAGAAGAATCATAACACAAGAGAAAATCTTTCTCTGGATCTGCAATGGTTGCATCTTGGTCTGAAATAACCTAACAAATCAACAAGCGAATAGTGGAGACACCAATCTGAGGGCATGGATGTTCCAGCCGATCTGAATCTACACTGTTTGCCCATGCGATAATATAAAGTTAAGGGCTAAACACTGTATACATACCTTGAATATAAGATTCCTCCTGACTTCGTCGCAGCACTTTTCTAACTGGAGTTTTTGGCGGTCTGATCGGTGAGAAACCGGGGCTGTCTTCAAATTTGGGGCGAAAGTCCTCATCTGTGTGGTCATCAGGAGACACCCCTTGAAAGGGAATAGGGGACACTGGACTGTCCCTACCTGCTTTTATGGCATCAAATTCACTGACAGGGCTGATGTCGAAGTCAGCACTATGTGCTTGAAACATCCCAGAGGACCTGGACTGAGATCGTCTCTTATCTAATCAACAGAAATCAATACAATTCTAAGGGATATTAATCTTTCAGAGCTCTGAATATGACGAGAATCTGCTACTCTTTTATTTCAAAAACGAGGTCATTTGCTCATTTATTTTCTCTAAGTATTAAGAAAAGTAAAGCTGTAGTAGACAATCTATAGTTATAGATATCTTGGGGAAGGGGTAAAAATGTCATGTTCTGAACATTTATTAATAAGAAACAGTTGTTATTCCAGTACCCTTTTACATTGGTAAAATATCCTTTAAAACAACAAAGATATTTGTTTTAACTGTCCTTTTAAGACGACTGCTTGGCATCTGTTACAAAGACCACATAATCAATGAGGAAGTCATAAACAGAAAAATGGCAAGCCCTATGAAGATCTTCATACCACCATCAAGAGGCGCAAACTCAAATGGTTTGGACAGGTAACAAGAGGAGACGGGCTTGCCAAGACAGTGCTCCAGGGAACAGTCAGAGGAGAAAGAAAGAGAGGAAGACAGAAGAAGAGATGGGAAGACAAAATCAGAATGGACAGGACTGAAGCTGTGCAAAGGACAGGATGGATAGAGAGGACTGATTGACAGGTCATCTGTAGCGCCCCAATGACAACCGACATGTGACAGCAGTTCAGCTATTAAGTACTGAAAACATTTATCCAACTTTGTTTTGATTTCCCTCTTGACTAAGCTAATGTCTGTAATGATTATAACTACTCATTGTGCTTTTCAGATATCTTCTTTGTCAGAAATTACCAAAAGCAGTGTAAATCCTGATCAGATGTCATGGATGTGATGGCTGATCTGGATCTACATTGTTGACCCATGTGATAAAGGTGTATCAATGGAGTAAATGTTTATCAAACAACTGTTCTAAAACATAAATACACCCATCCTATATTCAATTTGATTTCACACCTTGGAAGGATTTTATTTAAGTCATTACATTAATGAATATACAGTATTGTTGGAATCCTAAACCTCCCCAAACAATACCCAAGTTCTAAAACTGGAGACCAGTCTCAAAACTCAAGCATCTTAAATGGAGACTGTGCCCAAGATCATAAACCTAAATCTGGAGATCAGTCTAAAATCTCAAGGATCTGATTGGTTGAAATGGCGACTGGTCGCCATTTCAGCCAATCAGATCCTTGAGATTTGAGACTGATCTCAAAACTTGGACCCTGGTCACATGAGATTTGCGACTGGTTTCCAATCACAGTTTTTAATGATTTCGGCCCTAGCAATAAAAACATCACTGAGAAATGTTACCTACTGGCAATGTTACCATGAACAATGGGAGATAACTCTGGTGATGCAAGGAACTCCGGATCTGATGACTGTCTTCTATATTGAGGAGTACCAGCACTCTTAATTGGACTAGACGAAAACTGTAAACAAACAGAGTCATGTCTCACAACAGTGGATGATGGGAAATAACTCTTGCCTCACTGTGGGATAAAACCATTACTTAAGATCATACATGTACGACAGACTGTTTGCTTTGTTTCAAAACTCCAGTTTCTCACTGGTCAGTTCTAAAACTAAAATCAATTTTATTGGCTTCTTACTAGAATTTAAAACTGTCTTGAATATCTGAATAAATACTACACTAACAAACCAGAGAAGATAACTCAGTAATTGATATAAACCCAGCGAGTACTGTATAACGGGTGATTTTCGCAACCGAAAAAATTTTGTGATTTTACCATAATTTTAATAGTAATCTTGTACCAGCAAAAGTACCTGTAAAAATTAAGTATTATTAGAAGAAGTGTTTGCTATGATGTGAATGCTGTGCATTTAATTTTTTTTTTCTCAAACTGTTATTAACCAAATTGCCTGTTGCATAATTGAAATCCGTTTAATAACACTGGTGATTATGTTTTAGTGGATGGAATAATGACCATGACCAAAACTGATAGGCCTAAAGACATTATTGAGCGATTATTTAACATTTAGCCCACTGGGGCGATTATAATACCTTTTCAAACAACTTAACAAGTAACGCTCATCTGCATTGTTTATTAAGCAATATGCAACAAATTTTGAAAGTATGAAATTATCACTACCCATGATTTGAAGCTTGCCAATGATTTCGGCTCCCAAACCATTACTTTTATAGGTACTTATCTAATCTGCCAAAAGAGTTTACTAAATTTGTGCATTATGGAATATACTCGATTAACCTAGAACATAATGAAATACTAACAGAAGTACCGAGTAGTCCTGCAATATAATGCATTTCTCGAAAGTAAATTATTTTAGCGAGTTCACGACGGTCGCGAAAATAGCAAAAATATTATGCTTGTGAAAAAACAATTATACAGTATATTAAGCTGAAAAATGAACACTTTTAAAAGAGCTACTTAAGTAGTAATACAGATTTTTTGAAGAATAATTAGCAGTTGTAGCACATAGTTATTAATTCTTAAAGAATGCTTAAATTATGTTTGTGTTGAAGTGCACCAAACCTAGAATAGCTGTGTTATGGTACAGTTTTTAAAAGGACTGTTTGTTTATATTCTTACTTGTTGTGGGATGGTGGTATGTATACGCTTTTGATAGCAATGTTTACACACATAAACGTTTGTTATATAGGACTGTCACCTTCAAACATC
The DNA here is from genome assembly GCA_038501625.1 of Corbicula japonica. Taxonomy (NCBI): domain Eukaryota; kingdom Metazoa; phylum Mollusca; class Bivalvia; order Venerida; family Cyrenidae; genus Corbicula; species Corbicula japonica. The sequence continues at coordinate 2,202,800 of JAZAYU010000081.1, forward strand.
TTCTGTTGTCACTAATGACATTATAATATGTTCTACTAACAAAAACTAGATCTGAACTTATATTTATCTCTTTAAGTTCCCACAGTTACCCAAGACAAGATTTTCCATCCTATCGTCACACATGTGACAGATAATTTAATGGGGAAATCACTTTTATAAATCGAGGATTAACCTTCATATTGTTCAGTTGTGCATGAGCAAGGAACTTTAACCTATGAAGATGTTTATTCGGTGGATAAACACCTCATTGTCAATGGTGATGTGTTAATTTCGAGACACACTTAAATGCCTAAGAAAATCCAGTGCCAAAGAAATAAAATAGAATAACAGTACATACGGTCGGTGTGTTCCTCAAAGGGGTGGTGCGGTCCCAGTTTGGTGTGGGCTGCTTCATAAACATGGGAGAAGCTGGTTCCATATGAGCATCAGTGTTCATCCCTCTGCAAACAGAACAACTTCAACAGTACAGGAATGTGGAAAACAAGGTTAGTTTGCATAAGGTAAGAGCTAAGAAGTTTCTAATTACTTGCATAAAAATTTAGTTGCCCAGTGCTAAGCAGCTTTTGTTTGTGACCCCTTGTCTGTGGATCTGGAATATGACACTTATGACTGGTAATTTATTCTCATATACCTTTTCAAGAATCCATATAACATTGATCCCCATGAAAAAAATGAGAACATTTTTTTTAACTGATTACCTCATCAATGAACTGAAAAGTAATTTCCATGAAAATTTGAAATGTTACAGGACTTAATATTATTAATAAATTTTAAAATCAACCTTAGAAAACAGTTCTTGGGCCAAAACTTTGTCACTGCTTCAGAACAGTTGTCTTCAGGCAAAGTTTGTCCATCCAAACCTCATAACTTAACTAAAACAGTATCACATGAAGATATTTTTCTAACTGCTTTGCACATGTAAGATATTGTGGGTTTCAGCAGACAACTTACTTAACAGGGCTGGGAGCCAAACTGCTTGTGTCACCATGGAAGAACAACTTCCTGCGCAGAGAGGAAGTACTGAGCATATCTTGCTGGTTCCCTTCCTCTCCACTACCCTCCTGATTCATGTAGGCACCCAGTACCTGCTGCAGGTCAAAGTCCACAGGCAATGACAGGGCTGTTTGACAAGAAGCTGAAAGAAGAAATAATTAAAGTGGTCCTCCCACAGGCAAATGCATTGAGGTGACCCTGATCAAATTCTAGATCTATCATTACTTCCTGCCTGTATTCAATTATATCACTTTTAATAGTTTTACTTGACGAATTGAGGGTTGCACGCAAAACTATTATTGCAATACATGTAGTAAAAAAAGGAGTGAGGGCAGTCTTGCCATAAAACATGTATATATGGAGTAAAAGGTTAAACATTCAAAAAACAGTTCTTAGTTGCTGTAACTAATTATGTTTTGCCAGAAAAAAATATCTCTGTAACATCATACCAAAATTTTAACAAGAGGGTCCATAGGACCCTGGGTCACTCACCTGTCAACAATTGCTCAATGCTTGCAGGAGCTTTGTGCAAGTATGGTAAAATCAAGTCAAACAAGCAAATTCGTTGAATTTATATCCCCCGCCGAGTACTGGTTATTACTAACACAACAGCTGAAGACAAAGGGCTTTATTTAGATATGTATCATGCCAAAAACAGTGAAAAAAAAACTTCAGATGATGAAAAGGGTAGCTCACCAGAATATAAGAATGAGACGTAAAGTCTTCAAGTTGTTGAAATGAAGAACACAGTAGTAAAACAAATTCGTTGAATTTAAATATTCCGCCGGGTACTGGAGAAGTAAGGATTTACTTTATATATTTATGAAGGCATAAACAATAAGAAAACTTCATTTGGTGAAAAAGGGTTGGTGAGATTACCAAAATATAGGAATGGCATAAACAATAAGAAAACTTTATTTGGTGAAAAAGGGTTGGTGAGATTACCAAAATATAGGAATGTGATGTTTTTACCTGTGTAAGGCCCAGGTTACACTGACGGGTGGTGTCAAATCATATATTTTATTTTAGGTACTAGCTGTTTTGATAGGTGGTCATGCGTTATTTTATTTCTAGTTTTCTGTGTAGACAGCAATCAGTGATTGGCAAGTGTTCATCCAATATTTTGTGGGTTGTTGGTACACTATAATTTTCATCTTTTTTCTATCGGTGGTAAGTATTAGTTGATCGGTTACCTATAAGTGTCCCATTGGAGATATCGGTTGTAGACAGGTTGTTGATCAGTGGTATTGTTTGTAGAAAGGTTGTTGATCGGTGATGATCGGTTGTAGACAGGTTGTCAATTGGTTATTTGTAAAATATGTTCACCTATCAAGAATTTTAAACATGTCTAAAAATCCCAATCGCTAATTTTTCATCTTTCATTTACAGCAGTTGATAGGTGGAAAACAGGTGACCAATAGTTGATCGGTGTTAAATCTCTTGTCATCGGTTCACTTAATAATTAGGCTTAAAAAAAATTCCAATCAATCACCTATGGCTCTGTGTAACTTGGGCATAATGCATAAGTTATCTAAGGGCCATAACTCTGTGTTAAACAGTCTGACCAAAACAAGACGACGATATGCGCATCTTCTCTTGGTATAGATGGTTTCCAGAAAGTTTCATTGAATTCCATTCAGTAGTTGCAGAGAAATAGCCCGGAAACGAATACTGCTCTATATGCATAATGCATAAGGTATCAAAGGGCCATAACTCTGTGTTCAACAGTCTGACCAGAACAAGACGATGACATGCACATCTCCTCTTTGTATTGATGGTTCTCAGAAAGATTCATTGCAACCCATCCGCTAGTTACAGAGAAATAGCGCGGAAACGAATACTGCTCTATATGCATAATGCATGAGTAATCAAAGGGCAATAACTGTGTTAAATGGTCTGACCGAAACAAGACGACGATATGCGCATCTTCTCTTGGTATAGATGGTTTCCAGCAAGTTTCATTGAAATCCATTCAGTAGTTGCAGAGAAATAGCGCGGAAACGAATACTGCTCTATATACATAATGCATAGGTTATCAAAGGGCCATAACTCTGTGTTAAATGGTCTGACCGGAACAAGACAACCATATGCGCATCTCCTCTTGGTACTGATGGTTCCCACAAAGTTTCGTTGAAATCCATCCAGTGGTTGCGGAGAAATAGCGCGGAAACGAAATTCAGACGGACAGCGTGACGACGTGACACCGTGACGGACGGACAACGCCAAAACAATATCCCCCTCCCGATATCATCGGCGGGGGATAATAATTTGAACAAACTTGGTAGACATCCACTAGACAATGCTACATACCAAATACCTAAGCTTAAGGCATTGAGGTACCCAGTAGGAAGATTTTTAAAGTTTTCCTTTTTTACATATTAAGGGCCCCCAGGACGGGGCCAATTTTGACCCCAGGGCCAACATTTAAACAATCTTGGTAAAGGGTCTCTTCACAATACTCAACACCAAATATCTAAGGTCTAGTCCCATTAGTTTCGGAGAAAAATGATTTTTCATGTTTTCCTATATAAATCAATGTAAACTAAGAGAACCCTGGGGCGTGGCCAATTTTGGCCCAGGGGACATAATTTGAACAAACTTGGTAGACATCCACTAGACAATGCTACATACCAAATATCTAAGCTTTAGGCATTGAGGTTTCCAGTAGGAAGATTTTAAATGTTTGCTATTTTCACATATTAAGGGCCCCAAGTGCGGGGACAATTTTGACCCCAGGGCCAACTTTTAAAACAAGAGGGCCATGATGGCCCTATATCGCTCACCTGAGTACAAAAGTACTCTCTGCTTGTGGTTTCAGACAAGAAGATTTTTAAAGTTTTGCCTATACAAGTCTATGTAAAATGAAGTGACCCCTGGGGCGGGGCCAATTTTGACCCCAGGAAAATAATCTGAACAATCTTTGTAGAGTTCCAATAGAGGATGATAAATGCCAAATATCTAAGCTCTAGGCCTTGTGGTTTCAGACAAGAAGATTTTTAAAGTTTTGCCTATACATGTCTATATAAAATGAAGTGACCCCTGGGGCGGGGCCAATTTTGACCCCAGGGAAATCATTTGAACAATCTTTGTAGAGTTCCACTAGAGAGTGCTAAATGCCAAATATCTAAGCTCTAGGCCTTGTGGTTTCAGACAAGAAGATTTTTAAAGTTTTTCCTATATAAGTCTATGTAAAATGAAGTGACCCCTGGGGTGGGGCCAATTTTGACCCCAGGGAAATAATTTGAACAATCTTTGTAGAGTTCCACTAGAGGATGCTAAATGCCAAATATCTAAGCCGTAGGCCTTGTGGTTTCAGACAAGAAGATTTTAAAAGTTTTTCCTATACAAGTCTTTATAAAATGAAGTGACCCTTGGGGCGGGGCCAATTAAGACCCCTGGGAAATAATTTGAACAATCTTTGTAGAGTTCCACTAGAGGATGCTAAATGCCAAATATCTAAGCTCTAGGCCTTGTGGTTTCAGACAAGATTTTTAAAGTTTTACCTATATAAGTCTATGTAAAATGAAGTGACCCCTGGGGCGGGGCCAATTTTGACCCCAGGGAAATAATTTGAACAATCATTGTAGAGTTCCACTAGAGGGTGCTTAATGCCAAATATCTAAACTCAAGGCCTTGTGGTTTCAGACAAGAAGATTTTTAAAGTTTTTCCTATACAAGTCTTTATAAAATTAAGTGACCCCTGGGGCGGGGCCAATTTAGATCCCTGGGGAATAATTTGAACGATCTTTGTAGAGTTCTACTAGAGGATGCTAAATGCCAAATATCTAAGCTCTAGGCCTTGTGGTTTCAGACAAGAAGATTTTAAAAGTTTTTCCTATATAAGTCTATGCAAAATGAAGTGACCCCTGGGGCGGGGCCAATTTTGACCCCAGGGAAATCATTTGAACAATCTTTGTAGAGTTCCACTAGAGGTTTCAAAATGCCAAATATCTAAGCTCTAGGCCTTGTGGTTTCAGACAAGAAGATTTTTAAAGTTTTTCCTATATAAGTCTATGCAAAATGAAGTGACCCCTGGGGCGGGGCCAATTTTGACCCCAGGGGAATAATTTGAACAATCTTTGTAGAGTTCCACTAGAGGATGCTAAATGCCAAATATCTAAGCTCTAGGCCTTGTGGTTTCAGACAAGAAGATTTTTAAAGTTTTGCCTATATAAGTCTATGTAAAATGAAGTGACCCCTGGGGCGGGGCCAATTTTGACCCCAGGGAAATAATTTGAACAAACTTTGTAGAGTTCCACTAGAGGATGCTAAATGCCAAATATCTAAGCTCTAGGCCTTGTGGTTTCAGACAAGAAGATTTTTAAAGTTTTGCCTATATAAGTCTATGTAAAATGAAGTGACCCCTGGGGCGGGGCCAATTTTGACCCCAGGGAAATAATTTGAACAAACTTTGTAGAGTTCCACTAGAGGATACTAAATGCCAAATATCTATGCTCTAGGTCTTGTGTTTTCAGACAAGAAGATTTTTAAAGTTTTTCCTTTCGGTTGCCATGGCAACCAGAGTTCTGCATGAAATTGATTTCTTTGAACAACTTTGGAAGAGCTTCATGCAAGGAACATCCGTGGCAAGTTTCGTCAAAATTGGCCAAGCCGTTTCAGAGAAGAAGTCGTTTGAAGAAAAAGTTGACGACGGACGGACGGACGACGGACATCAGGCGATCACAAAAGCTCACCATGAGCACTTCGTGCTCAGGTGAGCTAAAAAGTTGATAAAGGTTCTCTACACAATACTCAGCACCAAATATCTAAGATCTAGTCCTATTAGTTTCGGAGAAAAATGATTTTTCATGTTTTTCCTATATAACTATATGTAAACCAAGAGAACCCTAGGGCGTGGCTGATTTTGGCCCAGTGGACATAATTTGAACAGTTAGTAGACATCCATTAGACAATGCTACTTACCAAATATCTAAGCTGTACGCATTGTGGTTTGTGAGAAGAAGATTTTTAAAGATTTCCTATATAAGTCTATGTAAAATGAAGTGACCCCTGGGGCGGGGCCAATTTTGACCCCAGGGAAATAATTTGAACAATCTTTGTAGAGTTCCACTAGAGGGTGCTAAATGCCAAATATCTAAGCGCTTGGCCTTGTGGTTTCAGACAAGAAGATTTTTAAAGTTTTTCCTTGAGGTTGCCATGGCAACCAGAGTTCTGCATGGAATTGATTTCTTTGAACAATTTTGGAAGAGTTTCATGCAAGGAACATCCGTGGCAAGTTTCATCAACTTTGGCCCAGGGGTTTAAGAGGAGATGTCGTTTAAATTAAAAGTTTACGGACATACGGACGCCGGACACATTGCGATCACAAAAGCTCACCTTGTCACTTTGTGACAGGTGAGCTAAAAAACCTACCATCGACAGTCCCTTGTTGCTTTGGTAACACTTTCTGTATAGATCCCTGAAGTTCTGCAGTCATTTCCTCCACATGTTTACCACCACAACCTGCATGAAAAGAAAACAAGAAGACAATATGCTACAATAACAGAACTGAAATAATACAATTTAAGATGAAGACTTCCAATGTTTGGAGGAACAGACAGACAATCTCATCCCCTAGGGCAACTGTTGCTTACAGAACCAATAATCTTCAGTGAGGCTGAGGATGTAAAGAACACAAATATGTCTAAAATATTGGGTCTTTTATCTAATACCCCTGTGTTATTATTTAGACTCTTGCCTACCCCAACCCCACAAAAAAAAAACAACCAAAAATAAAAAACTATAAAAAAAACTGGCATCATTTAGTCATTGAAAAACACAGTGATATGGGATCATTTTATTTATTACTTTGACATTCATGTCTTGATGCAAGAAATAATCCAAATACATGTATAGGGTTATCTTTTCTTCAATATTTGTGGCCATATACTGGGCAATTTTCCTTTTGCAAAATTTCTTTCAAACCATGGAATTTTCCCCAAAAAGTTACCTTACATCAGGTTTCCTCATTCCTGTTTATTGGCAAAATAAAGATATACTACCTGAAGTCACAGGGCAAGGGCTTCTTTACCTTGCAGTGAGATAAAACTGCAAATGAACTAACACAAGCTTGCCACTACCTTGTGAGACTGGAGTCACTGGTAGAATGTTTTTCTTCCGGGGATGTTTCGGATCACTCCACGGTGACGGGGCTATCAGATTAGATGCAAAGAACTGCTCTATAGCCCGCTGTGCCCGCTCTTCTGTCTCCCTATCTGGGCTAAAAATGTAACTAACATTATTAATTTTTAACACTGGTGGTGAGAACAAAAACAATCATTTTTATTGGTGGTGAGAACAAAAACAATCATTTTCAAAAATGATTTCATTACTGTTGTCAGCAATCAAGACCTTACAACTCACTGACAATCTTTAGTTGTGTATAATGCCTAATATTTTACTGTACATAATGTTTGTCAACTTCTGTTTTACCTTGTATTTTGTTCTAAAATAACCTCAACTGAATTGAATCATTTTCACTGTTCTTCTATGCATAACTGCCATTTCCCATAAGTTAAGGGTTAAACTTTTTTTCTGAAAATTAAGACATAACAATAGTTTTCTGTAGGCCATGATTATGAGGACAAAGCTCAGAGACTTACATGAATGGCTGTGACTGATGAATTGGCATATCATCTATGTCTGCGGGATTCAGCTCAGCTATATGCTCTATCGACCACTGAAATATCTTCTGCAAACACAATTAAATGTAAAAAAACATTATACGCCTTTCCAATAATTCGATGAATTTATTTGGTTACCTCCCCTGTCCAGTCACGTGACTGCTTTACAGGAAAAATGATTGCGCGCTGTAATAACGTAATAGGGAATATGTTCCTACAACTTTCATTTTTATCATAAAATTATTTTTTGAAAAAATGTATTTTCTCTTTGAATTAGTAATAATACATCAGCGTCATGATATTTTTGAAAATAATTGATTAAACAATCAGGTTTCTGACTAAAAGTGTCAATTCATTATTCCTCGCATTAAACACTAAACGACTTGAACTAACAAACAGTCGCAGTGTTCTCTTCACGGCTTAATTGAGTCTCGTTTCCGGATTAGCGTGTCTATTCAACTACTGACATCATGTTGTGATTATGTCGGCGGCGATTGATTTTGAAGGCGGCATGCCATAAACATGTCAAACTGTCTCGCACACGGGGTCATCTGTCAATTACTTAAAGGGGCAGATATCATTGACCAATAGAGATCGTGTAATTTCTGTTTGCAAGGTATCTACACCTCCCAATTCTTAAGTATTTCGGAGTCCTTTAACTACTGGATGTGCCAGCAAATGTATTTGATTTAGCACTTAAATGGATTCTTAATCAACATTACGACACGTTATAGAAACAAAAGCCGTCAATAAGAAACAAATCTTGTCAAAACATTTTATATATGTTTAATTAAGAGTTTGGGCTTTTATGCCAAAATTACAATCTGTCAAACCTAAGAAATCTAAATTGGATATTCAACCATATTGTGATATAAATATTCCCATCTTTTTGGAAGCCGGCATCTAAATCCTTGGATTTTATTCTACGAATGATACTTCTACAACAAACAATCAGATTACCGATCCTGTTTTATTTCAAGACAGAATATTTGCTTGTGAAGTATACGTAACATTTAAATTGCGTCTGAGAGTCATTTGTCCCTCACCTCTGATTCAAGTGAGGAAGCAGTCAGTCGCTTGCGGAGAAATTGGTTAGTACTGGTTAGAGACCCAGGAACACCGGTTAGGTGGACTGACCGCCGGGATATAACCAGAAAGGTGTTGAAACCAGGCGTTAAACCCCAAACAAACAAACAAACAAAGTAACATTTAAAATATTAAAATTATTTATTCGTTGACCATAAACGCCTTAAATTTTTAGGACAATTCTATTGTTCAAATGTGTAAGTATGAACAAATTCAGATTGTATTTTTTGTCTACAGATCATGTAACCAGATGTTGACATATCACGATTTCCGGATAATAGCGCAATACTAGCCTTAGCAATTTGCAACATTTACACCAATAAAATATATTTTCAGCAGAAAAGATATTAAGAAGAAATTGTTGTACATAATTGGTAAAATTAATGCTTATGTTTGTCCAAATTGCGTTTCATACTGCCTACTATCAACAAGAATGGTACATGTTCTTAAATCATTAAAAATCTAATTATCTAACAAATAGTAAACATAAAAAAGTCTGGCTAGAATAACAGACCAGCAACTTATTTTTTCACCGCCGGCGACGAACGCAGACCTGCAAAATAGCGGATAAGGTTAGCTATTATGTGCTTAAGCCATTAGCCCGATCGTTCAGCTATCCTGCAGAGCCTCGTTTTGGATTGATTTTCTGTCGCGGGAAGTAACTCGTACAGGACTGCGAAACTGTTTATTGGAAAGGCGTATAGTATGTAACTTGGGGTGATAAAACCTTACTTGTCATTCATTCACACCTTTAAATACATCACAGAGAAGGTGGGATAGTAGAAAATATCTTGATAACATTATCAACCTCAACCGATTACTTTATACAATTATGTACACACTGTAGCTTTTATCTTGTTATCAGTGTAAAAAAAAGATCAACTAGCACATCTGTTGTCTGATCGGGATCTACATTGTTCATTCTTTGGTTAGAAATAACCTCATGAATCTAAAAGCAAACAGTGTAGATCCTACTCAGATGGCACATCTGTGGATAACAGCTATATCCAATGAAGTAAAAAGATTTAACTGTCATTCCAGAAAACTTTCCTGGGGCTCTTATATAGTTATTCTATGCGAGAACAAAGACCAGTACTAAATATTGTCACCAATCCACTGGGACGATTATTTCTGTAAAAATCAGTGAGGTAATTGTTTTACTTCTTACTTAATTTATGCAAATACTTAAATCTTAGATCTTTTAGCTTATACTGTACTTATGATTATAATCAGAAAACTGGCAACAAGTCTTCAATCTCAGGGCTGAAGGTTATAAAACTGAGTTTTAAAAACCAGTCTCAAATCTCAAGCATCTGATTGGCTGAAATGGCGACTGGTCGCCATTTCAGCCAAACAGATGCTTGAGAAATGAGACTGGTTTCCATGCTCAGTTTTATAACCTTGGGCACAGGAATCTGATTAGTTGAAACTCTCAAAACTAACAAATCACAAGGTTGAGCTTGAGGCTGGTCACCAAAGTTTGTTTAATTATCCTTTAAGTGTTTAATTAATTTACTTTGCTTGTTATCCACCTGAGCCAGTACATGGTTTTGTACAGAAATAAACAAACTGGATTAAATGACTGAACAGCGAAGATAATGATCTGAAGAGCAAAACAAAGTATACCTTATCAGAGGCAGGTGTGGATGCCACTGTAAAGAATCCCGGGCTCATGTAAGCTGGAAGGTGAAGGTCATCCAACCCACTCTCAAATGGGTTCACTACAACATTCTTAGGTGTGACATATTTCCTGGTCCCGCTGGGTGGTTTGGTACCCTGTGGGGTGGAGGTGACACCTGGATGTGGACTCTCATTCTTCTCAGACTTGGTTCTAGCAGGTGTGTGATATGCTGGGCTAAAACTGAAGAAATAAGAAACAGTAAACATGGTGTGATAAATATCCTTATGGGAAGTTAGGGGTCTTTTGTTATGTGGTAGCGTCCATTGATGTCATACTCAATTCATGCTGCTGTTTGAGAAACACTGGTCTAAAGCTGACAAATCATGTTAACATCTCTCTTGGAAATATCCATTTCGTAAACATGGTATGTTTGTTGTAAACTCTGATATTCTGTTTTAATTGCAGTATAGAAATTAAGAGCTTGCAAGCAACCTTTAACACTTTCCTCCATAAATTTACATTTTTTATGCATGTGCGACCAGTGTAGATCCAGATCAGCCAGCACATCTGTGCCGTCTGATCAGGATCTGCACTGGTCATTTTTTGGTCAGAAATAACCTAATAAATCAAATAGTGAACAGTGCAGATCCTGATCAGATGGCATGGATGTGACTGGTCCATGCCATAAAGATGTATATGGAGGAAAGGGTTAACCATAAAATTTAAATTCAAAGGTGATCAAGAGATCCTGATGGCTAAATATCACTCAGCCAGGCCCCGTGATTATAAAACTCAATTCTGCCCTCAAACTTAAATGTCTAAAACATTAACAGTCTTCACAAATAAGGAATAATTTTCTGTTCAAAAGTTTTTGTTGAGAGCAATTTTGTCATATATTCAGTTTAAAATGTTTTATTTTATATAATGAACAGAAACGAAGCCATCAAATGTTCATGCTCAAATTAAAAGTTTATAATCAGAGGGCAAGATTCTTGGATACATGAGAAAAGGTAGAACAAAAACATCATCATTACCATCATCTATTGACTGTCAAAGCCCAACAAAGCACTTCTGACTGTCAATGCCCAACAAAGCACTTCTGACTGTCAATGCCCAACAAAGCACTTCTGACTGTCAATGCCCAACAAAGCACTTCTGACTGTCAAAGCCCAACAAAGCACTTCTGACTGTCAATGCCCAACAAAGCACTTCTGACTGTCAATGCCCAACAAAGCACTTCTGACTGTCAAAGCCCAACAAAGCACTTCTGACTGTCAAAGCCCAACAAAGCACTTCTGTCAATGCCCAACAAAGCACTTCTGACTGTCAATGCCCAACAAAGCACTTCTGACTGTCAATGCCCAACAAAGCACTTCTGACTGTCAATGCCAAACAAAGCACTTCTGACTGTCAATGCCCAACAAAGCACTTCTGACTGTCAATGCCCAACAAAGCACTTCTGACTGTCAATGCCCAACAAAGCACTTCTGACTGTCAATGCCCAACAAAGCACTTCTGACTGTCAATGCCCAACAAAGCATTTCTGACAGTCAATGCCCAACAAAGCACTTCTGACAGTCAATGCCCAACAATGCACTTCTGACTGTCAATGCCCAACAAAGCATTTCTAACTGTCAATGCCCAACAATGCACTTCTGACTGTCAATGCCCAACAAAGCACTTCTGACTGTCAATGCCCAACAAAGCATTTCTGACTGTCAATGCCCAACAAAGCATTTCTGACTGACAATGCCCAACAAAGCATTTCTGACTGTCAATGCCCAACAAAGCACTTCTGACTGTCAATGCCCAACAAAGCACTTCTAAATGTCAATGCCAACAAAGCACTTCTAACTGTCAATGCCAACAAAGCACTTCTGACTGTCGATGCCGAACAAAGCACTTCTAACTGTCAATGCCAACAAAGCACTTCTTACAAAATAGCAAAGTTGAATGATAACCAAAATGAATCAAAATATGGTCCATAAAATAATCACCATCCAAGACAGATTATGGTAATTGGTAAATCAACTTAGAATATACTAATGGAGATGTGTAATATAAAAATTATGAACTTGTGCATAAACTAGTATGTCTGCAAACTCTCCTTAAATACAAAGTTGAAAAAGGACCATAATTTGTTTAAAATGAAAGTTACCAGTTATCGTTCTTTACTTACATACATGGTATTATAAATTAACAATGATGAAAAACTGTACTAAGTTTGAAAGCTTTAAGCTATAAAACTCAACAAAACACATGTATAATGAGGAAGCAAAATTTAAATAGCTGGGCATATTCTTTAACAAGTCAACAACTTGATTGTATGATTGACAGCTCCCGGTGCATCACAGCTTACTACCAAGACTATCATGTTGTGATGCAGCAGAATCCAAGATTCAAACTGTCTCTTTTCATATTTTGTTCTTGTAAGGTTTTTTTGTATACTTGGAAAATCTGATAAAATTGTGGATTCATTTTTGTCAGTAGTGATGGTTCAATCTGAGCAGGAAATATATGATAAGCCAAAGAAAACTTGTTTTCAACATTAACTACAAATTTCATTTCTGTTAGATTTTGGCTTGCAATCAAAACATCAAACACAAGTGTGGCATCTGATATTTTCGTTGAGAAGTAGCGCAGGAAGTATAATTCACAGAATGTTGTTGATTGTTAATCATACCTTCAGGTTGCTTAACTTCAAGCCACACCTTTTTTTTTATTGTTTCAACATCTGCAAGTGGAATGAACCCACAACAACAAAATTTGAAGTAAAATACATAGGCTTTTGATTGGAGCGACAGTTCTAACATTCTTCTCATGACAAAAACCATGGTTGGCGTCTAGTGAAGTGCTCCAGTGCAATATGTGTTTACAGAGGTTGCTCACTGGGTCAATATCTACATTTGTAATAACATAATTACACAGTTTTTATCGTCAATCTTTGACTGGATCCATTTATTGAAATTACACTAACTGAAGAAACAATCTAACCTTGATTTTGTGTTTCCCCATATTAAACATGGTATTAACTTTAATAAATATTTTCCCAACTTGAACTTCCATACATCCAGCTCTGTCATTCTCAAAAATAGCACTTTTGTATATTTCATTAACACAAAACAATAAGATAACAACACTAAATTTCATCAACAACCTTATGTACAATACAACTAGAAAAAGGCATAAACACCAAAAACTTCACTCAACTAAGTCTTTATGTATCAATAATTCTATGTCTTTATTCACATAATCAGTTTATATTCTTAGGTCAGGGGATTGTTATGCTGATTGCATCACAATAAAACCGATCACAGTTTTACATGTATTGAAAACCCCACAATGAATCAATCACAGTTTACCCATAATTCCACCTAGACACCCATGATCTGTATTTGACATAAAAAAGTGATTATTTCTTGTGACAGTTTCTGAAGGTGAATGTTTTGACAGACACAATTCATGACCTGATATGCTTGACCCATTTTTAGTGTGATCCACATTGTTAAACTGATATAAAGGTAATTCATGACAGCAACAGCATCATTGACTGCATTTTCTTGCACGGAAATATATTAAATTTCATAACAATTTAAACAAAACTTTTCCCCTATTTTATTTGAGGAGGGTAGGATTGTTTTTGAGTTTTTTAAATAAATAAAACATGAAAAAGAACTAGTATGTATGTGTTGTTGTTGTTTTATTGTTTTAAGGGATAAGGTGGATCAGTATATCAGTGAATAAGGGGAGATCTGATGACAAAGGACTTGATCCCAGTGACCACAGTCAAAAGCAAGTTCTAAGGTCAGGCTACCTACACACCAAGTTTGAAGATGACAGCTCAAACCTGTATTAAGACAAGGAACTTTTATTTGTTTAGGAACAGTGGCCTTGACCTTGACAGCCGTGATCCCCAAATAATATCACAAACAAAGTCTCAACACAGACTACTTTAAACACCTAGTTTGGTGATGATTGTTCAAACCATTGTCACCTTACTGTCCAGAGAGAAATTTTCATTTTTTATTAAATGACTTTGACCCAGTGACCCTTAATACATTTACAATCCTAAGCAAAGTCTCAGCAAACCTACCTTATTCTAAGTTTGGTGATGATAGATCAAACAAGTGTGAAGTTAATTTCCAGACAAGGATTTGCTATTTTTAGTTACTTTGACATTGTCTTGACCTTAACTCCCTGTATACATGTACAATCACAAGCAATGTCTCAATAAAGGCTATCTTCACACAAAGTTTGGTCATGGTAGCTCAAAATAGTGTAAAGTTTTGTCCAGAAAATGAATTTCGCTATCAGTAACAGTGACCTTGACCTTGATTCCCATGATCAAAAATATCTTTTAAAGCAAAGTCTCAACACAAGCTACCAATGTACCAAGTTTGGTACGGAAAGCTCATACATTATGTACCATTCTTAAATAATTAAGCAGACAAGAAGTGGGAAAGGTGGGCATAATCAGGTAGAAGGGCAGTGTGGTAGAGGGAGAGAGATTTGTTCGATTACATATAAAAAATATTTGGAATGTAGTGGTGGGAAAGATCTGGTGTGGGGAGTCTGGTGTGGGGAGTTACTTAGTCAATAAACTTTGATTATAAATTAAGGTTTACATGATTGTGTACAAAGTTCCAAAGCTTAAGTTTTAATATGATGTAAGAAAGAATATTCCATACAAAATGTTAAGTCCAAAACGGCACAAACTGAGAAAAATGCAAGGTAAAGTCACCAACCTAGTATATAATGATGTTCAAGTCTACAACTCTCCAAAGCTTTTACTAATAATGGAATGTAAGTTGACAGCCTGCATACTATCTTTAACCTAAAATTCCAAGTCCAACAAGAGATAATTTGATCAAAATGTGAGTTATGACACTTTTTAACACTAACCTAGGATATAATGCTGAACAAGTGTACAAAGTTGTAGTAATGTTGTACATAAGTTATGAGTAAATAGATGAGCTTGCCGGCAAATTTTTACCTTAAATTTTATGTTAAAAATGGCCATAATATTATTAAAATTAGGTGTTGTGATTCTTGAAAATTAATTTGGGGATATGACCGTTAACAAGATTAAGTGCAGAGGTGTAGAAATTTTTTTGGACCCACTCGCCCTGCAGGTCGAGTGAATGAGTAAGTGCACTCGCCCTTACAGAAAGTACACTCGCCCTAACATTTCAAATAAAATTTGAAATGGGTCTACTTGTGTAAAAAAACGATATTTTCATTTGTTTCGACATTTTGACAAATAGCGGGAAAATACGTGCACTTGCAGCCTCGTTCTGATTTGGGAAACCCAGTGAGGATAAAAATAAATCGCTGCTGTTACCTTTACATCAGAAACATTCCGAATACACCGGAAATCGACCCAAATACTGGAAATCGAATTGTATTTCACCCAGTCGGTCGAGTGTTTTGGCCGCTTCACTCGACCCAACGGATCATTTACTCGCCATGGCGAGCGGTCGAGTGGAATTTTACACCTCTGTAGTGTACAGTGCCAAGTTTTACAGCAGTCCAGCAGCTTCAGTAGTTGGTAAGATGTAATGAAGTTGCACAGAAATATGCACTTCAAAGCAAGACAGTGCTGTCAATCTGCCGACAGCAATGTGAGTGGAATAGCTGGACATAATGATGTCTAAAAGTCAAGCTAAAAACAAAGTTGCAGTGGATTGTTTAGACTTCTTTAAAAAAACAACTGCAAACAAAGTATGAAATAGGTAATTAAAGCAACTTATTAGTATTTCTTCCCATATTCAAAATGAATATAGCAAATAAAGCATGTCCTTTTCAAAATGGGCAAAATGTATGAAAGTCAGTAAATTATCTATCATACTGAATACTATTTTGATTAACCCTTTCCTCCATATATATGCACTTGTACGCATGTGCAACCAGTTTACATCCAGATCATCTGGCACATCCGTGTCGTCTGATCATGATCTGCACTGTGAACATTATGGTCACAAATAACCTAAATAAACAACAAGAGTGCCAAACTGACACAAAATACGCCCTTCAAAATGCTGATCATCAAAGTTGCGCAACGATCCGATGAAAATTATTCGACTTGGAGAGCAGATACCGCTAATTCAGTTTCTGGACAATTCAGGGGCCATAATTCAGGAGTGCCTGGGGGGATTTGGCTGGTTATAGAACTTGGTCGAGATATTATGCCCACCAACATATTCACCAAGTTTGATAAAGATCGGATGAAAACTCTTTGACTTAGAGAGCGGAAACCCAAATTTTGGACAATTAAAGGGCCATAATTCAGGAGTGCCTAGGGGGATTTGACTGGTTATCGAACTTGGCCGAGATATTATGCCCACCAACATATTCACCAAGTTTGATAAAGATCGGATGAAAACTCTTTGACTTAGAGGGCGGAAACCCAAATTTTGGACAATTAAAGGGCCATAATTCAGGAGTGCCTGGGGGGATTTGACTGGTTATCGAACTTGGCCGAGATATTATGCCCACCAACATATTCACCAAGTTTGATAAAGATCGGATGAAAACTCTTTGACTTAGAGAGCGGAAATGCTGTGGACGCCGCCTGCCGCCCGCCGCAGGTGTTCCCATAATACGTCCCTTTTTTCAAAAGGGCGTATAAAAAGTGAACAATTTAGATCCTGATCAGATGGAACAGATGTGCCGGCTGATCTGGATCTTAACTGTTCGCCCATGCGTGCTGTCTGATCAGGATCTAAACTGTTCGCCTTCGCAATTAAGGTGTATCTATGAAAGAAACGGTTAACTGCTGTTACCATAGGGACTGTTCATCAAAGTCATCAAGATAAGCTTTGGAACTTAAAACAAAATGTAGCTGTACTTACAAGTAGAACTGAAATATTTAAGACTGTTTTAGGTATATTCTTTGCTAAAGGTAAATTGCTAAAGATGAAAAACTAAACTCAAGAGCAGTTGTTCAGACTTCCCGAAAGTTGAAAAAAGTGTCAGACATTTGGTCAGACAAGATGTGAAAATTCTGTTGGACTAAAACATGTTAAAAAGGAATTAGTAAGTACTGAGAGTTCAAATTTTTGTCTGAAACTGGGTCTGGTAACATAAGAAATCATGTTGGACCAGCCCAAATTTTGCAGGACAGGACCGTTGGTCTGGCAACTTTCGGGGTGTCTGGTTATCAATATGAGAGTTAAAGCCCCAGCCCTAAACTTAAGAATATACTATTGAAAAATCATATTTGTCCATATAGACTCCAATGAATAAACTCTTTAACAGAACACAAAAATTCTGATCAAATTCTTTCTTATAGACGGGATTTTCAATGATAATGTTAAATTATAGTTAACAAACTTTTAAGAAGCTAAATATAATGGAGCTATATTTAGCATCTATTTCTGACAATGCGACCACTTCATTCGCGATCACGATTTCTGTGACGTTTTGGAAATCCTACTTTCGCTTTTAGTCGCGCGGACCAAATTCATCTTAGTTAATTAAAATTTTATTAGCCCTATCTAATGCTGCAAATTTGTGCCTATAGTTCCAAATACATGTAATATTTCATACAAGAGCGGGTTAAATTGAAGTAATGCGGCTTTAATAATGAGATTCAAGACAAGCTCTAAATTCTAGTTAGTGATCCATCAGTTTGAAAACTGAGATCAATTTTAATAATTATAACGGCTTTTGTTTTGAAAATAACTCCATTTTAGATTAATGATCTTGGGCCCAGTCAAACAAACTCCATTTGCTACACCATGATGTCCTCAGGACATAACTCTTTACTCTATATATGATAGTTTGGAGACACACCTAAATATTCAGTTTAAAATACAAACTCAAGGTTGATTTTGTGTCCACATATAGTTAAATTTATTTTTTGTGTCCACAAAATTTTTTATTGGTATGAAAACAATTCATTCAACATTTTTGTAGCATAAGGATGTGTTAGGCATTAACCATAGCAACACAGCTATCCCAAGCCCAGCGCACAGCATTTAATTTAGAAACCAATCCTATTTTCGTATTTTTGCACTGAATTTTTTCACGAAAATAACATAATTTTACATTTGTGACATTATATATCTGTTGTTTTTGATTGTTCACAATAATGGCATTATGCCCCTGATGATGACGCCGTCAAAGACAGAAAACAAATGTTTATAAAAACGTGGGTTAAGGCAGGGAAATCACCTACAAAAGAAAACAAAGTAACGAAGAGTTGACAGGGCGCTTGCAGAGGTGTTCAATTTTATTTACCCACTCGCCCTGCCGGTCGAGTGAATGAAAAAGTGCAATCGCCCTTACAGAAAGTACACACGTCCGTACATTTTTAAACATTTTCGACTTATGGAGGGAAAATACGCGCACTTGCAGCCTCGTTCTGATTTGGGAAACCCAGTGAGGATAAAAATAAATCGCTGCTGTTACCTTCACATCAGAAACATTCCGAATACTCCGGAAATCGGCCAAATATACCGGAAACCAAAATTTTAATTGTATTCTGTAAAGTGAAAATATTTCATTTTCCAAAAAAAAACAACAGATGTGCATTGCTGAAAAATTTACTCGCCCTGTCGGACGAATGTTTTGGCCGCTTCACTCGACCCAACGGATCATTTACTCGCCATGGCGGGCGGTCGAGTGGCATTCTACACCTCTGGATTGTGTATCATTGGCACATGGAGTTTCGGATGGGGCAGACATATCCTATCCATTGGATAAAGAGCCCTGATGGGCTATGCTGTGTTTTCTGCCATCAAGTCAGAGCTATGGGGTATTAGGTTTGAAAATTTACAGAGCTGTGTGGTCGTGTAATGAGGATTGTATCTTCATTACAAGTGACTGGTATATGGATGTAGTCAATCACTGAGTAAGGAGACGGGAAAAACACTTGAAATGTGATGCATGATACTTCAAGAGAGAGTAACATTTAACATTTGATGTCAAGTATTATGACAATTTTTTACAGTGCCTTATGTTGACTGTTATCTATACATGCAATGTTTAATGTGGAACTGATTTGTCTGAAATTTTGCAAAGATGTAGATAAGATAGTTGTGCATATTTTTTGTTTAAATATTCCTTTGGCTATTAAACTTATCAATGTTGTCTCAAAACTTTTCGAACAACCCTCATACAGGCTGTCAAGTGATCCTTATTAAAAAAGTAGGAAAATAATAGGAACCATTTTGGCAAAAAAGTAGGAGAAAAGAAGGAAATAGTAGGAACTTTTTCCTCAAAAGTAGGAATATATAACAGTCTTTCCAGAGTCGGGACTTCACTCTTTCTGTTACACATTATATATGTATCATGGTCATCCAGCTGAGGCCCCAACACATAAGCCAGACTGCCACTGGTAACTTAGAGAGATGTTTATGTGGAGTCAGTACTGGTCAATAGGGCCTCATCTTGGTGAATATAAACAGCACTACAGCAATACCATGGGTTTAGTCTTCCTGCAATTATGAGAGGTGTTCGAAAAGTAATGAAAATGCAGTTTTCTTGCAGAAAAATATAGATTTTTAAGTGTTTCAAGTTATACCTAGATCAGACCTCTTAGCAGGCCTGAAAAAACTGGACTGTATCCCGGGGACACAGATGCCCCAAATGCTACAAGAACACTTGTAAAACAAAGAACCATACTGTGGTTAAACTAGTCGCAGGAAAAAACATTTTCTTTAATATCATCTCCACATTATGCTCGGGTATAGGGGAAGGGGCCCATGCCTAATAATTTTGGGAAAAAAAGTTAATTTAAATATGGAAACCTACTCTAAAACAACATATATCTGAAATAGCCATGTTTTATATCTCAACTTTGCTCAAAATGCTTATCTTCACCTGACCTTGCCCACTGTTGCCATAGTGTAAACATTGTATCAACACACCTTATTTTTTTTTAAATTATTTAACAACTCAGCATTTGTAACAACCACCACAAAAATTCATAAAGCCAGCAGTACTCAATTGCAATAAATAATTATTGGTCATTTTGACAAATGCTGAGTTACATTATAAATGCTTAATATATGGAACACCCATGGTCTTGAAAACACTACTGCAAACATCTAAAGTATGTGGGCTGGGGAAAAACTCAAACAGAAGGGAGGGGGAGAAATACAGTAGTAAAACCATTACAGTGGCAAGGCAAGGAGTCTGTAGATTTTGAGTGAAATGTACAGGCTTTTTGGCCTTTTGAAAGGTTTTCCAGAAGCAGGTGTTTTTTCAATGCCAAGGGATAGGAACCATGCCTTATATTTTGGGGGAAAATAACATTATTTCTTTTGTAAGGGGAATAAAATACCTAATGTAAAGTTACTTTTGCAGAAAACTGCAAGATTTTTAAGAAATTTTCTGAGGGGAAAGCACCTGTAGATTGTCTCAACTAAAGAAGAAAAAAAAGCTCTGAGAAGATTTAAAAGGTTTTAAGTTTGCTCTGAAATTACAGGTCTTTAAAGGTTTTAAAGGTTACACTAGGAGACTTGCTAGATGGATCAAACATTCCTCTTACTACTCTAAAAATTTTGGCCATTTTCAATTACATGAGAATAACAGTCAGACCTTTTCTAGAGTGTTTAAAGATATGACTTTTTCCGAGATGTAAAAAGGTGATTTCCTGTTTGAAAAAATACTTTATTGCAATTTAACGGTTAAATTATCAGTTTTAAAAACTTGCATTTAAGGATATTTCAACACTCACTTGGCATTAATGAAATTTACTGTTATCTATTTTCACCCACTGTTATCTATTTTTACCCACAAGAGTTGCAATGAACCCATTCATTTCTATTTTTGACTTAGACAAATGACATTGTCAGGCCTGTTAGACAAAAAGTTATGTTGACAGAAGAAATTCATAGAACTTTTTACACTTACCAATGAATATGAATACAGGAATGACATTTACATTACTTTCCAAACACTAACAAATATTTTAAAAATCTCCTTTTAAAAGATATAGATTTTCTTCTTTTGTCCAACTGACAAAAAAGTAGGAATAGTAGGAGGTTTTTGTAAAATAGTAGGAAAAAGTAGGAACAAGACTAACAAGCAAATTCGTTGAATTTATATCCCCCGCCGAGTACTGGTTATTACTAACACAACAGCTGAAGTCATAGGGCTTTATTTAGATATTTATTATGGATGGCAAAAAAGGTGAAAAAAAAACTTCAGATGGTGAAAAGGGTTGGGCAGCTCACCAGAATATAAAAATGAGACGTA
Organism: Corbicula japonica; assembly: GCA_038501625.1. Taxonomy (NCBI): domain Eukaryota; kingdom Metazoa; phylum Mollusca; class Bivalvia; order Venerida; family Cyrenidae; genus Corbicula; species Corbicula japonica. The sequence goes on from JAZAYU010000081.1 coordinate 2,224,328, forward strand.
AAGTCTCCAAGTTGTTAAAATGAAGAATGCAGTAGTAAAAATATAGTGCTGTATTTAAAAGAAATCTATGCAGAAGTTGCATAGAAGTAGCATATAAACGAATACTACTCTATATGCATAGTGCATAACTTATCAAAGGGCCATAACTCTGTGTTAAACGGTCAGACCAGAACAGGACAACAATATGGGCATCTTGTCTTGGTATTGATGGTTTCCATAGATTCCTGCTGAGAAATAGCAAGGAAACAAATACTGCTCTACAAGTAAAATGCATAACTTATCAAAGGGCTATAACTCTGTGTTAAAGGATCTGACTGAATCAAGATGACAATATGTGCGTCTCCTCTTGGTATTGATGGTTCCCAGAAAATTTCATTAAAAATCCATCCAGTAGTTGCAGAGAAATAGCGTGGAAACAAATTCTGCTCTATTTGCATAAGGTATAAGTTATCAAAGGGCAATAACTCTGTGTTAAACAGTCTGACCGGAACAAGATGACAAAATGGGCATCTCGTCTCAGTATTGATGTTTCCCAGAAAGTTTCATTTCAATCCATCGAGAAGTTGAAAAGAAATAGAGCGGAAACAAATACTGCTCTATTATGCATAAGTCATCAAAGGGCAATAACTCTGTGTTAAACAGTCTGACTGGAACAAGACAACAATATACACATCTCTTCTTGGTATTGATGGTTCTCAGAAAGATTAATTGAAATCCATCCAGTATTTGCAGAGAAATAGAGGAAAAGAATACTGTTCTATAATATGCATAATGCATAAGTTATCAAAGGGCCAAAACTGTGTTAAATAGTCTGACAGGAACAACAGGATGATATGAACATTTCCTCTTGGTATAGATGGTTTCAAGAAAGTTTCATTGAAATCCATCCAAAAGTTGCAGAGAAATAGCGCGGAAATAAATACTGCTATATATGCATAATGCATAAGTTATCAAAGGGCAATAACTCTGTGTTAAACAGTCTGACTGGAACAAGACCATGACATGCGCATCTCGTCTTGGTATTGATGTTTTCCAGAAAGTTTCATTGAAATCCATTCAGTAGTTGCAGAGCAATAGCATGGAAATGAATACTGCTATATATGCATAATGCATAAGTTATCAAAGGGCCATAACTCTGTGTTCAACAGTCTGACTGGAACAAAACGACAATATGCGCATCTCCTCTTGGTATTAATGGTTCTCAGAAAGATTCATTGAAACCCATCCGCTAGTTACAGAGAAATAGCGCGGAAACGAATACTGCTCTATATGCATAATGCATAAGTAATCAAAGGGCAATAACTCTGTGTTAAATGATCTGACCGAAACAAGACAATGATATGCGCATCTCCTCTTGGTATAGATGGTTTTCAGCAAGTTTCATTGAAACCCATCCGCTAGTTACAGAGAAATAGCGCAGAACAAATACTGCTCTATATGCATAATGCATAAGTTAATGAAGGGCAATAACTCTGTGTTAAATGGTCTGACCGAAACAAGACAAAGATATGCGCAACTCCTCTTTGTATAGATGGTTTTCAGCAAGTTTCATTGAAATCCATTCAGTAGTTGCAGAGAAATAGCGCGGAAACGAACACTGCTCTATATGCATAATGCATAAGTTATCAAACGGCAATAACTCTGTGTTAAATGGTCTGACTGGAACAAGACAACGATATGTGCATCTCCTCTTGGTATTGATGGTTCTCAGAAAGATTCGTTGAAATCCATCCAGTGGTTGCAGAGAGATAGCTCGGAAACGAATACTGCCCTATATACATAATGCATAAGTTATCAAAGGGCCATAACTCTGTGTTAAATGGTCTGACCGAAACAAGACAACGATATGCGCATCTCCTCTTGGTATAGATAGTTTGCAGCAAGTTTCATTGAAATCCATTCAGTAGTTGCAGAGAAATAACGTGGAAACGAATACTGCCCTATATACATAATGCATAGGTTATCAAAGGGCCATAACTCTGTGTTAAATGGTCTGACCAGAACAAGACGATGATATGCGCATCTCCTCTCAGTACTGATACTTCCCACAGAGTTTCGTTGAAATCCATCCAGTGGTTGCAGAGAAATAGCCCGGAAACGAATACTGCCCTATATACATAATGCATAAGTTATCAAAGGGCCATAACTCTGTGTTAAATCGTCTGACAGGAACAAGACGACGATATGCACATCTCCTCTTGGTACTGATACTTCCCACAGAGTTTCGTTGAAATCCATCCAGTGGTTGCAGAGAAATAGCCCGGAAACGAAATTCGGACGGACACCGTGACGACGTGACACCGTTGACGGACGGACAACGCCAAAACAATATCCCCCTCCCGATTTCATCGGCGGGGGATAAAAAGTAGGAAAAACTAGGAAAAAGTAGGAAAAAGTATGACCGCTTGACAGCCTGCTCATATATACAGGTTTTACCACATATACAAATAGTGCAGATGTGGATCAGCTGGTCCATTGGTCATGACTTATCAGGATCTAAACCATAAAAACTTAAACCTAAATGATCAAAAAGCAAACAGTGTTGATCCTGAAGATCTGACAGCAAAAATGTGCTGGTTCATCAGGATCTACACTCTTTGCCCATGTGAAAATTAACAACACAAACACACCTGGGTGTTGCAGAGAGAGGTGTGAAGCTTTTATGGTAGGGACTGTTCATCAAAGTCTTCATGTAGATATTGTTTCTTGCATTGCTGGCCATGCCCATGTACCGCTTGCTTGCTGGGCTTGGACTTGGAACTGGCAAGTGTCGCAGTGGGCTCCCAAGTGGGGTTCCACTGGATGGTATAGGGCTGAAGCAAATATAAATATACTCACTCAAAAACTGTAAACCCCTTTTAGGTGAATGTCCCGCCTTGTTTATAGCGTAAACAGAGTTGCATAGCTTGGCACTGTTGCCATTGTGGGTCTGAAACTATTATTACAGCTGATGAAATTGAATGCTTTACAGTATGCATGCATATTTTAAAACTATTCACTTTGTATAAAGGCATTGCCTAACAAAATGTTATTTTTCAATGGTCATTAAGGACACAAATTGAATTAATATCCTTTCTGGCTCCAATACTTAACATTTGAGAAAAATGTATTTCAATGACTTAGATAACATTTTACATGACGCTACTAAACTGATTTAGAGATCTCACCTGCATAATGGTTCTGGAATATTTCTGATGTGCCTCTGAGATGCTGGTGTGTCTTGGCTAAGTGGGGTTCCCAATGGAGATCCTTGATCAAACACTGGAACTCCCTCTTGTACATCCATACATGTAACTCAAGTCATGAAGTCAAAAAACTGAAATACAATAGATTAGTTAGTAGCTTACCCCCGGTAATTGGTATAGCATCTGCATGGTGTAGTAAGGACAGCATAAGATTACTTCCAATGCTGCTTTGCAGTTGAGCTAGCTTTTCACCGACATGGTTAAAGTGTACGAACTGCCCAAGCTAGTTAAGTAACGGTTTCTTGGTCAGTGCCTGGATGGTGCCCCACAAAGGTGGTTGGTTCACCCCAGCTGGAATTACTTCAACAGTAAGCTTGTGGTCTCATGGGTTTGAATCAAGGTCTAGGCCTAAAAATTATCTCCCTTATTTCATATCCAATGCATATATCAACAGGGCTATTTATCTATCTATCTATCTTCCAGTAATGTCGAACCCCTGATGGGGACCTAGACATATTGCGCGTCTGCTGGGAGACTGTTAGTAAAGAATAAAGATTAAGAATGGATAGGGTTTAAAAGAGATGTAAAACAAGAGCTGTCAGAGGAGACAGCATGCTCGACTATTCGAATCATTTGAAACAAATGCAATTTGAAGATTAAAACAATAACAACTATGGCCATACATTCATGTGCAATCAGGAAATATATTTACAAGTGAATGGTACGGGAGAAATTCTTTTCAAATAACAGAAATAATTCCTAAATGTACCATAAATATTAAACTGAATAGGGGAATAACTATGAAATATTTCTGAATTTGTTAGAAAACTTGTTAGTAATTTTTTATTAGAGACATTTACTTTTAGTCAAATATCAATCACTTCAGTAATGTTACAGAAAAAGAACTGAAATGAAAATATAATGGTAGTTTGAAGTTGATACCTTAAGTATTTGCAAAGTTATCGATGAAGTGCACTTAAGTGAAAATATAAGTGAAACTAGAAATGTGTCCATAGGACACGGATGCCCCGCTATGCATCATTTTCAGACACTCAAGTGCAATGATGGGAATAATACGCGATACACTGCCCTTTCATGGTGAACATTTGTGTCAAGTTTTTTTGAAATCCCTCCATTTATAATGAAGTTACAGCCTGGACAAGAAAATTCTATTTTTGGTAACAGTGACCTTGACCTTGGACCTTCAGGCTTGGGTATTGTGCGGACACATTGCCTTTTCATGAACATTTGTGCAAAGTTATTTTAAAATCCCTCCATTTATAACAAAGTAACAGCCAGGACAAGATAATTCTATTTTTAGTAACAGTGACCTTGACCTTTGACCTACAGGCATGGGCATGGTACGTGACGCACCGCCCTGTCATGGTGAACATTTGTGTCAAATTATTTTGAAATCCTTCCATTCATAACAAAGTTACAGCCTGGACAAGAAAATTCTATTTTTAGTAACAGTGACCTTGACCTTGGATCTACAGGCATGGGTATTGTGCGGACACACCGCCTTGTCATGGTGAACATTTGTGCCAAGATATTTTGAAATCCCTCCATTCATAACAAAGTAACAGCCTAGACAAGAAAATTCTATTTTTAGCAACAGTGACCTTGACCATTGACATACAGGCTTGGGCATGTACGTGACACACCGTCTTGATATGGTGAACAATTATACCAAGTTATTTAAAAACCCAATAAGAAATAACAAAGTTACAGAGCGGACACGATTTTGCAAGAAAATTCTATTTTTAGTAACAGTGACCTTGACTTTGGACCTACAGGCATGGGTATTGTACGCGACACACGTCATGGTGAACATTTGTGCCAAGTTATTTTGAAATCCCTCCATTCATAACGAAGTTAAGGGCCGACTGTATATTTTGCTTAACACAAAATGTAAGCGAAAAAGGGGCATAATTTGAAAAATATTGGAAGAAGGGTTATGGGTCTTGTTGGTTATGATGTAGATTTTGATGGTGAAAATATATTTCAAGTTTCAAGGCAATATCTCAATTAGTTTTAAAGTTAGAGGCAAAATGCATATTTTGCTTGACACAAAATATAAGAAAAAAGGGGCATAACTTGAAATATATTGACAGCAGAGTTATGGGTCTTGTTGGTAATGATGTAGAATTTGATGGTGAATATATATTTCAAGTTTCAATTTGATATCTCAAGTAGTTTATAAGTTATGGACCAAAGTGCATATTTTCCTTAACGCAAAATTTAAGTGAAAAAGGGGCATAACTTGAAAAATATTGGAAGCAGAGTTATGGGTCTTGTTGGTAATGATGTAGAATTTGATGGTGAATATATATTCCAAGTTTCGAGTTGATATCATAAGTAGTTTTCAAGTAATGGACCAAAGTGCATTTTTTGTTTAACGGACGCCGACGCCGACACCGGGGCGAGTAGGATAGCTGCCCTATTCTTGGAATAGTCGAGCTGAAAAAGAAAGATAAAGGGCTACAGACAATTATTCAGTTTCGGCATTCAATTAGTCCAAATAATTGTACTCTAAAAGGTGGATATTGTGCTATTTGTTTGCTGGGTCAATATCCCCCTTCAGAGTACAAACCAAAATAGACCAAAACTGTGGTGGAAAAATTGTCTTCTTTGCATATGTAATGCCCAACGAAATCCGTTGGGCACGATTTATGGCTAAAAGATTGGGTTTTACCTGCATAATTTTTACATGTACAGAAAGCTTGTAATTTTCTGCATCAGATGAGACATCTATAAAGAAAATCCATTCACGCAATCGTTCACATCGGCAGTTAAACTTTCAAACTGATTTAACACGGTAAAATCTACCTAGCTCTACCATATTGGATATCGACAGCTGATGTAAACACGACGCTACTATATGATAACCTGTACTGCGCGTAAGCGTTAAACGCCGTTTTACACATTTTAGTCAAGATTGATCAATTCTTGTCAATTACAAAATACTTTATTTTCTTTCCGGCAAAAAACACTATGATTTTTTTTGTCAAAAATATGAGAAAAAAAGGAACTCACTAATAACTTATAAACCTTTAATACAAAAGATTTTTTAACGTTTACTTGAACATGTATTTACCGGCACTGCACATTATTGATATTAAACAACATTAAACAAGTACAATGGGGTCCTACCGATATACAGAGTTATCTCAATATTCTGTCATAAGTTACCTCCCTTTGTAACGCGCACCTGTCACTGGGTAGTTCCGGTCTGAGATTGACATTAAAACAGACACGCAGTAGTCATCCGTGGTCCTTTCAAATACGTTTTAATAGGGTCTGGTTGATCAGAGATCAGCATTATGCATAAAAACGTTTGATTATTATGATTGAATGGAAAAAATAGATAGTTTTATAGTGCAGCACATAATATTTAATTTTTCTCTTTTACCCATTTTTATACGTTTGCGAGGTAGGTCTATGTGTTTAACATCGTTATGTTCGACCCCTTCGGTAACAAAGAGTAAAAATACGCATTTCTTATGCTCAAAAATGGCAGATTTGAGGGAAAGAAAGGTAAGAAACCGTTAACGAAAAAAGGTAGACTAGTACAATTTATAACACATGATGTAAAATAAGTTTGACTTTCGCCAATGAAACGCCCGTTCACTTTTATACATGTTCTTTCATGTCCATGCAACATTTTTGGCCAGGAATTTAAAAGTCTAAGATTATTTTAATAACTGAACCTTTTCCTACAAATTCACACCATTCGGTTCATAGATTTGTGCCATTTTCGTATTAACGTATTTTTCAATATACTGCTATTTATTCTCCAAAAGTTTCTTTCTTATTCTTATACAATTTAGAATATATTCAAACATGGTTTCGTAATGTTTTCACATTTTTCTCTTTATTTCATTTTTTTTATTTCATTTAGTTTTACAATCAATTTTAATTAATTTTATAAAGTTTATATGTTTTGGTAAAACTTTCCCGAATGCTATTTTATTAAATTCAGATCGGAGCGCTTTAAGATGCAAAATCAAATAATGAATGTCTCGGGTCTCAAACAACATGCAGTGTGACAATTAATTAGAATATTTAATCTCAAGTCACTTCCTTAAACAACACTTTACCCCCAACAAGCAACGTTTTCGACCTCTTAAAATCTACAACTAAACTTCAAAAGGCCTTTATCACACCTCCAGCTGGTAAAACCCAGTCTTGCTAATTAGATTACGTAACATGATCATAAAACACCAGGCCCTTTTCTTAATAAGCCTTGTTTGCATGACTTAACGGTGATTGGCTGAATACTTAAGTGAACGTTTTAAAAAGCTAAAATTTCGATGCCAGCCAATAAATACATTTTCATAAAGGATACCTGCAGTTACATAAATAGGTAAAGATGCATTTAGTTATTAACTTAAAATCACTTAACAAAGATGATGGTTATTCCTTATATGCCTGTTTCACTTTTTTTGTTAATTTGACAATGCATTTTAACTTCAAAAGCACTTTGAAAATTTTTATCTACACTTTTAACGCTAAGCTTTATATTAGCGCTTCTAAACCGGAACTACCCAATCAGCAAGGGAAGCCACTCTCAATGGGAGGTAACTCTGGATATCGGTAGGCCCCCATTATCACATTTTATGACTCTGTTGACTGTTGCACATAATATCTTGTCAGAGCTGATGTTTTTTGTAATAAAGTTCTATAGTTTCAGCGTTTTTTTAAAACAATAAGCGATCTCTAGCGTCCATTTTCCCAGTACAAACACAAACAGCTGCACAACTTGTGCAACAGTTACATAATGACAGGCTTGAAGACCTGAAGCTTTTTGCAACTCTATTGAAAGACGAAAAGCTGACTAGAAATATTAGCGGAAGATACCACAAATTGTTTCCTAAAGTTTCGTCAGTGACAAAAATAAACTACACAAAATTTTCAAATAGAATTAAGAAGTTGTCAAAAAGGTTGGACAAGGCGAAACGGGTTGCGCTGTAAATGTTGTCATGTAAATACTTGCAATTATAGAGACAAATTGGTCAGAGTAAAGAAATAAAACTGTACGACGAATTACAGTCTTGAAAGTTTTGATCACTGTTGTATATACTTTATTAAAAATGCTCTGAGTTTGTTGTAGTTTTTATTGTTGATAAACGAAAATACAGGCTTGTTCATATCATCATAATGCACAAGAAAAACACCGATCACAGCCTACCATCTCCACCCCTGTCAGATTATTTCTTTCTTTATTAAAGCTATATTTTGTAACCAGAATGCCGGTTTAGAACTAAATCGTTAATATAACGTAAATGAAACTATAAATCAGTTGCAACTTCTTCTTTCTGCTTAATAAACACGCAAGAAATCATACATAAATTTCACGTTTCGAATATATTTACTGCGTACACCCTCCTTTACTGTACATTATTGTTTTGAAGTAAGATAATAATTTCATTGGTTAGCATGTTGGATAGAAGCTCCGCCCTGCATGGCGATGTAAACCTGAGACGGCGATTAAACGGTAATGGGTTTAACAGAAATTTTTCACAAAATATAATATTTTAGTATTTATTTTGATCGCAGATGTGTTTTAAAACAATAAGTGAACATGCTTGTGTACAGATTTTAAGGAAAAAAACAGTAAAACTCGGGTTCTTAAAAATCTTAACCCTCGCCGATTTCCACCGCAGTTTTGGTCTATTTTGGTTGAGACATAAAGGACAGACATCTGTAAAAAGTCAGCATGATAATGGGTCTGTGCTTGCAGTCGAATTATTGAGACTAGCATTCAATCAGTTCCGGAACATATTCACAATCTTGAATTAAAAACAGAAAATTGGTCGGGAAATCATTGTTTGTTCTAGCTACATCACTCTTAATAAGAGAAATGCTGCAAGAACACAATGATTTCTTAACACATTGTCGATTTATAACTCAAATGTGCCGGAACTGATTGAATGCCGGAACTGAATAATTGTCTGTATATTCACCTTTAAATATGACAGACATCGAAAAAGAAAATTACATTGTCTTGAATCATTTATAACTTATATGATTTTTCCCAGACTGAAAATGCAGCAAAATACATGGAGAATCTTTAATTTTATAAAGGTGAACCTAAACTTGTTTAAAATAAAAAGGAACCATTTTATTCCTGGGTACACGTTGTATACCTAATGTATGGAGTTTCACTGAAAACTGTGATGTCAACACCAGTAACTTCCCTCTAATCAGAGTTGTTGACAATGACTTAGATGTGTTTAGACTTGCTTTTTTTCTCAATTTGGATTAACCGCCTCGGCTTCCTCCAACCAATGTGATTAACGTCTTTACTTGATGCACAATTATTAAAAAAATAAAATCTCAACGACCGTCGTTATTTTATGCACTAGTGAATGAAACTCTTATTTCAAATTAAATTTGTTATTAAACTGAAATAATATTTGCAAGTATTGTGAAATACTAAACACACACATAGGAATATTTAGGTTTAAAGTTTGAACATTACGATCAATGTAAACAAAGATGGCGTCGGAATCGGGAAAACAACAACGGTCGTCGTCGGCCAAAGAAACGATGGATGGTTAGAATTACTGATACTCTTTTGCACATCGATTCATTAAAAATATGACACTTTTACGAAAGAAATGTATGGCAAATAAATAATTTATACTCCGTTGTAGGAAGGCGAAAAAAATCAAGTGTACTAGTTTTCGGATAGTAACGGAACCTAGTCAAATGGCCCCCCAAGTTAAAATGTCCCCATTTTGGTCAAAAAGTCCCCACTTTCATTTTGAAATTGGTCAAATAGCCCCCAAAAATGTCCCCATTTTTCATATTTCTTCTTTCTTGTTTTTAATATTAGAAGTTTATGCATTTTGATGTTTTAAATATTTTTAATCCTATTGCACACAGTGTGAGCTTGTTTGGTTGTGCATTACATCCTTTTTTAAGAACTAAATATACACTTCTATGAAATAACAAACAAAATAGGGTTAGGGTAAAGCTTTAAACTGTTGTAGAAGGATGGGGAATGTATGCGATTGTGGCACTCTGAAATATTAGCACACACACTCATAATAATCATACATAATAACATAAATGATGATGTCACAATCATTTTTGTATCTTGATCTACAGCTCTAGACAGTGTCAAATTTACTGTACTGGTATTTTGCACAAACATTAAAATTTACGCTTGTTTAGAATGTGCAATCAGACGTTTTGTTATATTTGTTATTCTCGATAAAGATCATATCATAAACCAAATATATCATTATGAAAAGGGGAATGAAAAAATTCTGAAATACAGTTAACTTCTGGAGAACACTTAATGATATTCAAGTAATTTTGAGAGAGAAATGCGCTATAGAGGATACAGAAAAAACGCTGTAAATACATGTAATGATAATAATAATAATAATAATTATCATTATTATTATTATTATAATAATCATAGCAACTGCAGAAGAAAATAGATTTAGACTTTGCAGAAAAACTAGACACATATTCTATTAATTATATGATATAATTAATTTTACAAAATAATGATGAAAGTTACATTTTAAAATTTCTTTCTTATGATTTTTTAAAACATATTGTTGCTTTTTCAGGAAAAAATTCAAAAGTATTGGCTTTGACACCAGGGCTTTTTCAAGGGTTTTTGGGAAAAAGGCTCCTGCCCAAATTGGGAGTTTTTGACGCGGTAAATAGTCAAATTTGGGAAAAAAGTATCGACAAATCAAACCAAATTGGGAAATTTCAACATTTATTTATCTGCATTATAGCTTGATTTGCCTTGCCCTGGAAGTGTTACAAATCTCTTCCAGAGTTTGTTCTGACAGCTTTACAGATGTATCACTTGTACAGTTTATGTAGAATGGCCATCATCTGATCCTCAGAAACTTGGCAAGTTTCAACTGATTGGGAAAGAACTTTCAGGGACATTAAAATTTGAAACATTGGATATTTTGTTCCACAGGGTGTTTAGTTTTGGAGTACCCTTGGCATCTTTTTCCGCGGCATTTTTGCATAGTTTTTACTATTATACGACATTTTAAAATTTTCATCACTAGTTTTCGCGGGTCAGTATAAAAGCCGGTACTGCACATACCATTTTTGATTCATCCTTTCTGTTTTGTACGCAGTCAAACCATTATCGCAAAAAAAACATTTTTTCACAAAATAAAAAAATAATTTCTGTTAATATTAAAACCATAAATTGACCATAATATAAGTTATCCGGAATCATGGGCGCCGCAATCCATCTTCAACTCGCGGTACGGTAAATACCGGTTTTTACACCAGTACATACATTTTTCACGGAAAGTAGGTTGCACAGATCACCGATCAAACGTAAACAAACGTATATTTGAAAAAGTCTCGATTTTATAGTTTCTCGTTTATTAATTTTTAAAGGCAAAAGGCATTTCGGTTCAAAAGGGGAATAAATTTTCGAGATTGGGATTTTTTTCTTGAAATTGGGAAAAAAGGTCGCTATTTTGCATTGGGAACAGGGCCGAATATCGGCCCCGCGAGAAAGGCTGAAAAAGCCCTGGACACCTATGTCACCCTCTAAATAGGTGACACATGATAGACAGTGTTTGGAGAGGGTCACCCTGTTTGACAAAAAGCCTCTGGTAATAAAGGATTGATGTCAGTGGCATTGTGTATTCCAAAAAGCTCATTTTAATTTGATAGGCGCATCTGGAATTAAGATACGTGATAAATTATTAAACATGCATTTAAAGAACAATGACCTTCTAAGCTTTAAATTTCTGACTAGCTTATTAAATTGGTTAAAAACTTTATTTCAAAATTCCCAACATGCTTTTCACGCTGTATTTTCTATAAAAAATGCATTTTTATTGGAAAAAAGAAACAAATAATTGGTGTATTTGGATTTTGCTGTTTGGAAAAAAGAAACAAATAATTGGTGTATTTGGATTTTGCTGTTTGGAAAAAAGAAACAAATAATTGGTGTATTTGGATTTTTGAAACAGCAATCTACAAATGGTTGCAACAACAATTTACAAATTGTTGTAAAAAAAGAATAAATTATTGGTGAAAAAAAATTGGTGGCAACAACAATCTAAAAATTGTTGTAAAAAAGAATAAATTATTGGTGAGAAAAAATTTGGTGGTGTTGATAAATTTAAAGTACAGTTAATAATTTTGTTGTCATCATTTTCCTAACTGTATGAGTACATGTGTTAAAGTGATGAAAGGGTGAAACTATCTAATTAATAATAATGCTAATTATGAATATGAAAATAATAAAGTTCAAACTTTAAAGTTTTCAAAAAATATATTTCCTAAGAGCATGCTTTATGTTATTTTATTAAATAATTGTTAGAACATCCGACCAGAATGAAATGAATAGATATAATTTTTTTTTAACAATAATTGTATACTATTTTTAAATACTAATTATAAATCGTAGTGAAGGCATGAACACAAATTTGTTTGAAATCATGGTTAACCCCTGTAGAAAATACAAAAAGTGAAATATGCATATCAGGAATCGCCACACTCACAAAACGCAGCCTCCCCACACAGCGAAAAAGACGAGGAACCCACATTAGTATTTCTTTAAAGATGCTCGCACAATGTGATAATTATATGTGGAAAATAAAGATATACATGTACCATTTTTATAGTTACATTTTAAATCTATGAAAATTGTATCAATGTAACATAATTAATATGTCTGAAATAATATTTAAAATTAGAAGTATATCCTTTCCACGACCATAACGTATTTAAACGTGACAAAATTGTGACTTCCCAAAACCCGACCCTGTTTTACGGGAAGACGCCCAAAACGTATTTAAACATATAAAAAAAATCCCTTTTCAAAACCCGACCCTGTTTTTTCGTCGGAAACCCATCGATTTTTTTTCATTTTTAAAAAAGTCTTTATATTGGTGGCTATTTAGAAGAACACGGAATCATCGATCAGTATTTTAATACTATTAGTGCTTTGAAAGCATCGCATATTTTCTCTCAAATATTATTATGTAAGAAATTGAATACATGTGACTTAGATAATCTGATAAGAAAATTAAATATAAACAAATAAAGGAAGACAAACTCCAATATTTCACTACGCGTTTCGAATTTATTTGACTCTTCTTCAGGTGAATGTTATTGTATCAACATCTCTTACAAACAATGTCTTATTTTGGCGAAAAAAATTATGTAATTTTATATACTAAACAAATGTCACCATTTGGCGTAAAAAAGACATCACATAGCAATATAAACGACGTCAACTTTGGCGCAAAAAGAAAATGCACATTATTTGGCACAAGCAATAATAAAAAAATTAAAATAAAGGAAACATATATAAAATCACAGGATTCCTTTCGCCAAAAATAATATAATGTTGATAAAAATAGGAAATACATTAAATTTATGTAGTAAGTACAGGATCTTATAGATTCAACAGTCACTGGTAGAAAAAAATGCATACAAAGCACAATGTACAATGGATTCCAGTAACAACTGTACATAAATATTTTTTATAAAATGTAAGGCAGATAATAAATTCATAATTTCATCTATATTGTAAATAATTGTAGAGACTTAATAAAGGAAAATTACTGGTAGATAAAAAACACCCTTAATTACCTACATAATCAGCACCGTTAAACCTTTTTATGATAAGCCATACAATATTTTAGAATTTAGACCTTGTGGAAAAACAGTTCCCAATTTATGAATCCAGTAAGTTCCTTCATAAGTCTCTCCATATTGTTATGAACTTTATCAATACACATGAAACTAAAGTCATTTAGACTGTGATTATTTTGGTTGAAATGGGAAGCAACCAGTGTAGAAAATGCAGGATCTATATAGCTATTGATATCAAAACGGTGATTGTTCATACGCTTAGACACTTTTTGACTGGTCTGGCCAACATATTGCATATTGCATTTTTGACAAGTTATTAAATAAATTACATCTGAACTTGTACAATCAGTATTATGATTTAATTTAAATTCTGTATGATACTGAGAGCTAGTGAAACTATCACTTTCAATGATGTTAGAGCAGTGAGAACATCTAGGACGGTTGCATTTAACAGATGTATATTTAACATTGTTCTGAGGTTGAAAAGTAGTTTTTACAAGAATGTCCTTAATGTTCTTTGGGCGTTTGAAAGCCATGACGGGCTTGTATTTATGTAGTTCTCTAACTGCAGGATTATTAGATAGTTTTAATAAATCCCAGTACTTGTTGATTATAAAACCAATATTTGGCAAAGACGGATTGTATTCTACAACAAAAGGTATAATATTTTTGTTAACACTTTGAACAGTGGGTTGCAGAGCTTCAGTTTGGGACATAGTTTTTAAATGCTCAAAAGCAGTCTCAATAATTGGCTTGGGATAGTTCCTGGCAACAAAATACTTGTATAACTCATCAAGTGACTCCATGAACTGGTTGTTATCAGAGCAAATACGCCTGTAACGTTTGGCCTGGCTGAAAGGAATACTATTTTTACACGACATAGGATGACTAGAAGTATAATGTACATACTGATGAATATTTGTTGGTTTTACATGAACACTGGTACTGATGTTGTTTTTCTCATCAATATACACATCAACATCTAAAAATGTTACATGAGATTCTGAGATATTGTAAGTAAACTTTATATTTGGATGAAAAGAATTAAATGATTCAATAAATTTATACAAATCCTCTAAAGAGTAAGTCCAAATCATAAAAATGTCATCCAAAAATCTAAGCCATGCATCTGGTTTATATTTACATCCATCCAAAAACATCTGTTCCAGTTTACCCATAAATAAAGACGCATAGCATGGTGCCATTGGGCTGCCCATGGCTGTACCCATTTTTTGAAGAAAATTAATACCATTAAATTGAAAGAAGTTGTTGTGTAATACTAAATTGACAAGTTTACATATATTATCAGTTGAAAGTCTGCCATTGTAACAACTAGTTTCCAAAAAATGTCTGCATGCTTCAATACCCTCAGCATGAGGGATATTGGTATACAATGAACTTACATCCAAAGTGACCAAATAAGTTTTTTATCTGTTAGCTTAAGAGTTTTAAGTTTATGAATCACTAGTGTCTTTAACATATGAAGGTAGAGCTTGCATTAATGGCTGTAAATCATACTAAATGGTAATCTAAATATTTTGAAATGTTTTCTGTCCATGAATTACATGCTGATATAATGGGTCTACCTGGGAATCCAATAGGTAATTCTTTATTATGCTTTTTATGGATTTTAGGCAGAATGTAGAATTGCGGAGTTCTAATTTTTTAGGAAAGATATCAAATTCTTGATCGACAAAGTCATTGGTCATTTTGATTTCATCAATACATAATCGAACATTTTCCTCTACTTTATCTGAAAAGTCACAATTAAGTTGCTCATAATAATTATCATTTGCAAGTTGCCTATGAATTTCTTTTTCATAGTCACATCTGTTCATAATTACTATAGAAGCTGATTTATCTGCTTTTTTGATAATAATGTCTTCACTTTTAGACAAGTTATTTAAACATTCTAATTCTTCTTTAGTAATATTAGTATATTTTCTTTTTTGGGGAAGAGAATTAAGAATTTCTTGTGTTATAGCCTTGATTGTAGAAATCCAAATAATGATCCCTTCCACTTTTTGGAGTGAAAATGGACTGTTTCTTATTGAAAAAAGGCATATCTTTAAAATCATTGGCCAAATTTGAATTTTGTTGAGAAATATTTTGGGAATTACTTTGAGTATTATTATCAACATTTTCAAAAAAAAGAATTCTTTAAGACGTAAACGACGGCTAAATCTAAATTATTAAAAATATATCTTCAGCTATTTTTATTTTATCATGAGATTTTAGTTTTGGACAGAATGACAAACCTTTTCCTAAAAGTCTAAATTCAGTTTCTGTTAATTTACGGCTTGAGAGATTAAGAAAATTAGTAATTAGTAATTTTAAAAAGTTTAATTTTAAGGAAAAAAATCTAATTACATGTGTTGCTGTTTCTTCATCTTTCATTGTCAAAATAAAAAAAGGGCTCCAAAACAGTTATTCATTATTTTAAAAAATACCTATATCTACCTAGTAATAACTTAAAAATGACAATTTTTGCAATGGCATAAAAATTAATGACTGTTAATTAGATTAATTAAATTACGGAATTTTCGTTACAGTCTTCCTGCGATAAACTGAATTTTTCACCCATTACGTAAAAGAGCGTTGAAATTCGGGATTTTAACGCACTATTCTTGATATGCATTTTCCACCTTTTTTTACAGAAGAAAGACCGTAACGTTAGATAACGTGTTTTACAGTAATTTATCGGGTTTCTTACCATGTTGAAAATTCCTAATTTCATTAAAAGGTAGAATACCGGTAACGGACAAAAGCGTATATGCTTTATTCAAACATACACTTATCAACGTGCATTAAAAAAAAATTACGCAGATTTACGTTATGGGTTTTAAAATCGTGAAAAAAGCATACGTTTAAATATGTTTCGGTCGTCCTCCAGTAAAACAGGGTCAGGTTTTGGGAAGTCAAAATTTTCTCACGTTTAAATACGTTACGGACGGCAGTCCGGAAAACAGGGTCGGGCGCGGAAAGGATATATAAACATATGTATCTTTGGTAAAAATATAATGCTTATCTTCCATATAAATGTAAAAAGAGAAAAAAATACTAACAAAAACATGAATATCCTGATTAAACACAAAAAAATAACACTGGGGGCTATTTTACTAAAGTGGGGGCTATTTGACTGAAATGGGGGCTATTTGACCAAAGTGGGGGCTATTTGACCATTTTTTCCTCAGTGGGGGCGTTTTGACCAAAAGTGTGTGGGCTATTTGACCAAAATGGGGGCATTTTGACTTGGGGGCTATTTGACTAGGAACCGTAGTAACAACGTACAGTACGGCCAATTCAAGGCAATTTCCGATACGGCTGGTTGCCGATATGGCCCAGATTGGTGGATGTTACGGCCCACTACATGCGGACTTGTTGGTTATTGAAAAGACTGTTTTGATAAAATACAACTTCAAAACTTAGCACTGAAACTGCTATTCGCATAATTTGGACTGTTAACAGAACTTTAACTTCACCTGCATAATCAGTTTAGGGAGTTATTGACAATTAACAGGTCCAAAAACTAGGGTAAAATACGGATATATATAATAATAAATTAAACATGAAAACAATAGCCATTACAGAGGAGCGTAAGTTAAATAAATAGTAGGGTACATTTAGAAGAATGCTTTTTTTCCCCTTAAGCACAGCTCAACTTGCATAATTTAATACACAGAGCATATCTCATCCCAAAATTTAGGAATGTGAAAATGCCATTTACGGAAGTGTCCCAAAACTTAGGGACACCAAAAAATACTGATCCCAAAATTTAGGAACACAAAAATAATTATTTTCGTGAAAAATAAATGTCCCAAAATTTAGGGTATCCCATTCGCCAATACAAAGTTATTCATTGTTTTTACGCGAATATTAGATTAAATTGTGCAGACAGATAAACAAGCTAATATAAAATATAGAAATTTGATACTGTTCAATTTGAAAGAGAAACTATTTTTAAATATGGGCTGTATCGTCTATAACTCTGGGCTGTATATATGCCATAACAATAATCTGAAACTAAAATGTGTCAAACCTAAAAGATGGGCAGCAGTCTTTCATTTTATATTTGGAAGTTTACTTCTTACTTAATTAAGCTAAGATATTTTTGGTACAGAATATTTATTATATACAATGAAGTATGTTACAATATATTATGCAAGTCAAACTGTATCATTAATAATTTCTTAACAACAAAACAGTTACAAACTATTTGGTCCCAATTAAGTCCAAAATTAATCACTAGAGACTAGTCAGAAACTGTGAAATATATTTTTGGTACCTTATAGCGGGTTATTTCTGCAGGTGCAATATTTCTGCATTTCTGAGGTCTTTGGATGAAATCGCAGAAATAAATCCAGCAGAAAAAAATCCAGCAAAAATTAAAATCGCAAAAATATTATCTCATTTCAAACTCAAATCACCGGAGCCTCCAAGTTTGAGATATTCCGTTTCACAATATAGACAGGTTAAAATAATTATGAGCAATTACCGTTACTCGTTATCGTTTGCACTGTATAAACGCGACGTTTACTCAAACATTTCTCAAACATTCAGTTCAATTGAAAAGTTGTTTGAGAGTTGTAATTCATTGATTAATAATATCTTCGTTATTGTTTGATAAAATGAATTGAGTAACAGAATTAAAATATTGAATTATATACAGTATGTACTAAGTGTTGACTATAAACCTCACCCAATATGAACCGCAGAAATTTATCCTTCTAGGAAACCAAAAACGCAAAAATAAAACGCAGAAATTTTTGCATCCATTTTTGTGGTCAAAACGCAGAAATTTATGGCCGCAGAAATAACCCGCTATACGGTAATTACTTAAGAGGGAGACTCAAATTCCATATATAATGTGTGTTTTATTTTACTCTTGTTTCAGTTTTGATGGAGATGTCTAAGATCTTGAACACAGGTCTTGATATGGAAACCTTGGCAACAGTGGTTAGACTGTGTGAGAGTGGTGTAAACCCAGAAGCTCTTGCACTTGTTTTCAGTGAGCTACGGAAAGAATCAGCTTCCATAAAGGTAGTGGGTATTTGTCATTTTGATGCTTCTTTTAAGTCAACCAGTTGCTGTAAGTTACTCTTTATTCCATGGGATATGGCTGTTACACATAAGCAAACAGTGTAGATCGAGATCAGCTGACACATCCCTGCCATCTGATCAGGATCTCCTCTGCTTTTTGATTTGTTAGGTTATTTCTGGCCAAGAAGCAAAGGATGTCAGTCCTGATCAGACACTTATGTGATGGCTGATCTGGATTTACACTTGTTGCACATGCAGTAAAACATGTTGGTAATATTTCGTTAAAGAGATATCCTTCATTTGCAAGTGTACAATTAACATTATTAGCATAAATTGTTGCACAGAAATTGATATTGTCATTTTTGTAATCTCAATTGAAAAAAGGTTTTTTTGCTTAAAAGGAAATGAATGAAAAGAATCGAAAGGCAAAAGATGAGCAGAGTCAGTTTGGACTGACACAGAAACCTGAGAAAGTAAATATTTTGTGCACAAGGTGCTGTGTGAGGCTGGTCATTGTGAAGTTTGTTAGTGTTACCAACAGAATCCACAATTTTCTGACTTGCACCAACACATTTTCCTGCCAGAATACAGTACCATTTGAATCCATTTTCACACTGCCTGCCACCAATAACAAAGATTCGTGGTACCGAATGTGATGACACAACCAAATTTACCGTAGTTGATTGTTTAATGCTTATAAACTAAAATCCATGGGCTACCACAATGTTTGGTCTGGATGTACATACCGGTAGCTGCTTCTTGCTTAGAAATAGTTTACTGGTAAGGTAATTAATCAGAAAGCAAGCAATTTAGATCCAGATCAGACTGCAAGGATGCACAAGCTGATCTGGATTAATATTGGTCAGACATACGTTTTAAGCTATATCCATGGATAAAAGGGTAATTTGTTAGTATCTTTCAATGGTGAAAGCTTTCAAATAATATTAATGGTGAATATACACAGATTGATGGTGACTATGCACAGGAAGGCTACCACACAGCACAACTTGCACTGTGACAGGTTCATTACTACTCACCATGTACAGCATTTTCAGGGATTACAAAACTGTTACACGTAACCTTAGAGCAAAAATGGTATAAGTACCATTTAAATATGGGAGATATAGTGTTATTGCACTAAGGCGACAAAGTGTTACATAGGTAATGGTGCACTCTATCAGAATAAACAGTTGCTCAGTTACCATTTAGAACATACTTACTCACTAAGGAAGTATGCACAGTAAGAATCTGAGTAAAGGCTGAACCCCCTGGATAGATCCTCTCTTCCCAATTCTCATATAAATGGACAAAACTTCCTTCATAGTTTTTGCAGAATGGACATAAACCCCCCTGAATTTTAATTTAACCTCTGACTCTGCAATAAAATTTTGGTGGATGTCTTTTGTTTATATATTCCTGTCTGTAATTTTTTTTTAATTTTTGAAATTTTGTATTATTTTTCACATGAAAATTGAGCAAAAATAAATGGGTTTCACATATTAACACATCTGATGATGGACTCGGAATACCTAGTATCTAGTTTGAAGTGTATATAGAAACTTGATGAAATAGGTATGATTTATTTTTTTGTATTTAAAGATATTTATGATATATATTTTCAGAATGACAGTGAAGCAGGTGCAAGTTGACAGCAGAACATTAAAGTTGGTGATAATTGGATAAAAGTTGATGATACTGTAATATACAAAATATATTAAATTCCTGTGCTGTCTCAATGGACCTGGCAAACATTATACAGAATCTGAAGATAATTTGAAGATAGTTGGTAGTGAAATGTGAAATTACTTTTTACCATTGCTGTACTGTAGACTTGATGACTTTTGAATAATTGCTGTACTGTAGACTTGATGACTATTGAATATACATACACATACATGTAATGTGATAAAGTGATATAAGCAAGCAAAATTGAATGCTCTTACAGTAGTTTTTTTCTAATTTAAAATGAAGTTATATCTGAATGCTTTTTGCCAACATCAGCTTCACCAATTTCAAAAATACTTTATTGGAAAGTTGTTCCAGTGACCCTCTACCAAAATTATACAAGCATATTTTATAATAATATGACCGTCGCTGATGATAGATTGGCTAGGGCGTATATATTTTGCAGGTATAAATATATTCAGATGAGCGCTTTAGGGCCGTCGAGCCCCTGCTTGTTATGTAAATCAGCTGAAACAAATTAAAGGATTTTAGAAAAAAGGCACGTGGTTTAGTTGTAATTTAGGGACTGTGAATTCTCATAGTTATATTTTTTACTGGTTATTCGAAATGCGTCCAGATTATACATGTACAACTACTTTTTTGTAGTATAACCAAAATAATTATTCAGTTACAAATTGAAATAAACTAGACATTGTATTCTTTTTGTGATGAGTTAAATGCAAAGTGAAACTATTTTGATTGGATGTTGTTTTATTAGAACGGATTCAAGTGGTAGTTCTTGTTTACAATAACTAATACCAAGGTTTATATTATGCTTTAAGCTCCTGTCACTTTAAAATTACACGGCTTTCTTAAAATTTCCAGGGCGCCGTAAAACCCCTGTCACACCAGGGTCGCGTTCTCACGGCGTTCAAGAACGCCGAGGTGCGCGCGGTACGATCGCAAGCATCGCCGCAACGACGCAGTGGCATCGCCAGTAAACGCAGTGGGATCGCATAGAACGCCTAGCCACGGCGCTCACTTTGAGCATGCACAAAACAAACGCCATCGCTCGGCGTTCTGATAAGAGCGCAGTGGGATCGCCGTATGGTCGCCGTAGCAGCGCAGTAAGGTCTCCTACAACGCCGCAGGAGCTCCGCGGGCGGCACAGAGGTCGCAGTGCGAACGCTTTGGTAATCGGTGGCGCTTGCACGGAGATTGCACGGCGTTGTCGAAGATGTCACTGCGTCTTTAAGGCGCTTATACGGAGTGTTAATTGTTTCACTGCGCTCTTTCAACGACTGTACGGAGCTACCACGGCGATCAATGCGCTCCCAATGCGCCTCTATCGCGTTGTCACAGCGATCATTGCGCTCCCAATGCGCTTCTACCGCGTTGTGACAGCGATCATTGCGCTCCCAATGCGCTTCTACTGCGTTCATTGACGTTTGTATGACAAACACAAAATTGTATAAATGTACAAGATTGGCAAATAAACATTCATTTCACCATGCCTGAAGTACAGCAGCAAGTCGGGCTATTGCTGACCTGCATGCATGTCGAGCAAACATACCAAGATGAAGACGTTTTGCACATGATTGTAATACGACGAAGGAGGAGTGCTCAAGTGCGTAGGGTTCGAACATAGCTGGACGAAGGCAGACGGTTTCAGCATGGCCACTATCATCGGCTCATGTCTGAGCTGCGATATGAGAACCCTGCTGGTTACTTCAACTATCTCCGATTGCCGCCCGCCTTGTTTGATGTGCTTCTAGAGAGACTGCGTCCTCGAATCACTAAACAAGACACCCGGTATAGGAAAGCATTCGAACCAGGAATAAAACTAGCTATGACAATGCGTCATCTTGCATCGCGGGACAGATATGCAAGCATGAAATTCGATTTTAGAGTGCCTCACAATACAATGTCATTGTGTGTATTATTATTATTGATGATAACAAAAACGAGTGCAGTGTCCTACCGCCGAAGCAGAATGGAGAGCAATTTCAGCTGAATTTGAACGCAGATGGAACGTGCTCCATGCATGCATACTTCGTTTTATAGGTAGAATTTCATCAACACGCTGTCAGCGCAGCGTGAGCGCCGTGAAAGCGCAGTGCACGCAGTGGAAGCGCCGTAAGAACGCCCTGAAATCGCAGTGCACGCAGTGAAGGCGTCGTAAGAGCGCAGGCAATCGCCGACAAGAACTCCGTAGCAACGCGATAGAACGCCATGTAAACTCCGAAGCAACGCCGTGGTCGCAGTGAGGACGCCCTGCAGTCTCCATCCTCACGATAAAAGTCAGATTTTTCTTGCGATCTCACGGCGTTCTGGAAAATTAAACAACGCCGTGGCAACGCAGTGGAAACGCGCTGTAGTGTGACAGGGCCTTAACAGCGCGTCCACTGCGTTTTCACGGCGCTCACACTGCGATGACGACGTGTTGAAGACGTTCGTTTGCATATTGCAGCTTTGGCATGAGCCGATGATAGTGATCACCCTGCAACCGTCTGCCTTCGTGCAGCCCTAGTTGAGCCCAAATCCTACATCTTTGAGCTCTCCTCCGTCGTCGATGTCTGCATTATCGTGCTGGATCTGCACTGCTGGCTGGCGAACATTAACCGTGGTCAAATGAAAATATATTTGCGGCATATCTTATTGATAATTCGAATTTGTTCGTTTGTCAGCTCCATACAGAGCTCTTTTGGCGATGTAGGGGACCTTACTGCACGGCTATGATGATCTTATGGCGACCCCAACTGCGCTCTTCTGAGAACGCTGAGCGACGGGTTTATTTTGTGCATGCAAGTGTTGAAATATTTAAGGTTACAAACTGCCATCAAGATGACAACTTCGAACGATAAAAATATACTTTAAAGATGCTAGAGACATTGTTAAGATCGTTTTGCAGGTTTCGTAATTCTATTTCTAGCGTTGATCGACGTTTTCATTTTTTATTTTTGTTTCTTTAAAGTGCATTTAATTTTCGGAAGGAATGACACGTCTATATAATATGGCAGCATTTTTTTCTTTATAAAAAGCTCAAAATTAATAAAAGAAATTCTTGACTAGTTATTGAACCCATGATAGTATGATAAAACGTTTAGATCAGACAACTAAACCACGAGGACAATGTTGTTAGAGAAGTATTATTGTAAGGATTGCTTGTAAAGATTCAAGTAAGTATTTAGAAAATGATAATTTATTTTTGCTATACCTGAAGGGCATAATTCAAAATAAAAAATAAGCAATATGCACATACGGTAGGAGCGTATTTCCAAGGGAGTAACAGGAAAAAATTACATTTAAAAATTACTGAATGATTTCACAGTGACAAAAGTTTGATAAACAGCAAAAATTTTGGAAGCTTATGGATTGGAGGGGCAGTTCTTACGGTAGTCGAAGTAAGATATCCTTGAATTTCTTGAAAACCCGAACATTATTTTGACGAATTGGCACTAAACATTGTAGACCAGCATATACTTATTTCAAGTATGAGTTGCTTTGGTATATTGTCCATGAATTTGAGAGTTCTCATGCAAACGGTTTTTCTTTTGTTTCAGTATGTGCTTTATTATTAGTACATGAATTAGACTAAATTGAGCTTGCAAACATTAACTACGTCCTTAGCTAAATACATTTCTTTGCTAAAGTCTAGGTGGCAAGAAGTATTTCCCCAAAAATTCATTTTTGAAATTTTAGCCACTTTTCGCCATTTGCAATGTTTGCGACCTCTTAACTATTAATAGATGATGTTTAATACGTACATCTAGTTTGACCCAAGAGAGATAAGAGGGTTACTAAAAAAGTTCAGAAAAGATGTTGTTTTGGTAAATACGTGATTTTTGTTACTTATGCATTCAAAATTATTGTTTTGGAAATAAAATGTATTGCTATGAACGTTTTTATGGGCAGAAACCTTAGTTTTTGAAGTGAAATTGTTAAGTAATTTTGACGGGGTAGAAGAACTTTTTGAACATCCCTTTCAATAACGGAAGTTATGTTTGATTGCTCTCCCTTTGCATGTAAATATTGTATAGGAAGGATTCACAGGTAGCCAATATGCTAAAAATAGATTCACTGATAAGAATTGACCTTAGCAACCCTGCTAGCGGTACAAATTTTGTATGACTTGCATTCAGTTTACTATAAATTAGCTTGCGTTGAGGCATGGATCTGAAACCAAAATCTTTAAAAAAAAGTTTAGTAAGACACAACAATGTTGCTATGGTGTTTGTAAAGGTGACTCGAGGTATACAGACAAAGATGAAATGAAAGATGTATCTTTATACCCTTTCCAAAACCAAAAACAAATGAACATAAGTTCAAAATGTGGATAAGTGCATGTGGTCGGCTGTATTTTATTATTGACAAAGCAAAAATTTTTTAAAAAGTGGACATGCAAATTCAGTCGATATTTTGTTGGAGGAAAAGGACCTACAGAAGGAAATCCAGACCCTATTCGAGCCTCTTACATTCCGCTTTAGGTATAGAAAATTAAGTCAATCGTTTAGCTGTAGACATTTTATGCTGGCAGAATAGTAATTTTGCTTCACCTATATAGATTTTCTCTTGTGAATTATGGTACTATAAATTTGGAACCATTTGCCTTAATCAATTAATAATAATGTCCTTCTCGTCCCCAGCTTCAATACCTGCCTTGCATCTGAAAAACAATTACAACAACAACAAAAACAATACAGTTAATTTCAACATTTGATAAAATATACTTAATGACAATGAACAACAGGAAACAGATTGAACCAATTCATTGTCACATTTAGCAAAAAGTGTTTCTTTTATTTTCGGGGTACAGTTTTTATAACGCAATAACTTTTTTATTATAAATAAATTTTCATAATTTTGGTATCTAAATTACTGCAATGCATTCGGTATTATGAAACTGTGAAAAAATGTTGATAATATGTATATTTTCCTTGTCAAAATGCAATTATCCCCACCGTCCGTTTTTATTGTCCTTAAGTATATTAACTTATTTATTAGTAAGAATACCTACATACATAATTAGCCATATTAATTTTACAATATTGTAAACATAAATATACAGACAAGATTAGTCATGATACATCACAAAGATACTGAAACTGCACCTGTTTCTGACCACCTCCAGCTCAAGATTATATAATGCATGCTTTAACTGCTTGATATGAAAATACTATGAGAATTTCTATGAATCTTTTCAATTAATGCTTGCCTTTTCCCTGACAAATATAAACCTTGACGCTGTAATCAAAGTTTTAGTTAAACATTTGAATGCTCGTGTCATGTCAGATGAGCGAAATTTAACTCAAGGTTCAGCATTTTCTGTTAAATTTACAGCAAATATCTTATCACAAGGAACCATTGTTTACACTGTATTGTACCACCTTCCTAGAAATGTGTATCATGTGGTACTGATAACACAAATTGATGACGTAGCTGTGAATCCTTCCTATTGAAAGGTTCTTGTTAACCTTTAACAATTTCATTGTGATCAAAGATTTCTTACCACTAATGTGGATTGCATAAAACATCTTTTTACTTTGTATCATTTAATTGCAACATCTATTTATGTCAGAAGTTCTTATGTCTATGTTTTGTGATATCTAGTCTAATTAAACGTTTTTACTACATTGCTTAACTTATTTGGACAATATCCACTTCCCTCTACCCAGGGATCTTTCATCCATGCTGATATTCTTCAAGATATCATAATCACATCATTGCCAGTCATCTGTGATATTCAATAAAATTTACCACATATATAACTACTTATACTTGATCTCAATTTCATATCATAGGTCAAACAACTATTCACATCATATCTACAATCAGATGGATCCAACCACAAATTGGCTCAGGGACATTACATCATTAGCATGAATGTCGTCCACATATAACACGTGTGTGTTATATTTTTCTTGTTATATATGTAAGAAACAGGACACTGTTGAAATTAGTGTATCTGAATTAACCGGGTACCAGCAGGCGAAAAGATCGGTGATCTCATATTCTTTTCTTATATCACCGAAACGTTCACGTAGCATTGGCACGATCACATCGTCATTGGTGCTTTCAATATTAGGAAATTTACCGTGGTGGCTCCAATAACAAATACCAGTTCTAAAATTTGCACGACAATATGTTATGAATAAAGGTTGTTATTGGCATTTTACCTTTAATTTTTATACATAAAGTTAAAATTAGACATGGTCATCGACTGTGTCAGAATAGACTGAACATGTTCCATTTGAAACATTCCTGGATTTGAAGGAATTAGAATTTGAGACAGGAAGAAGGTCAGGCTAGTAGACATGTGTGGTCGGAGGTCGTAAGTGAAGAGACATCGGAAAGCAGAGTAATGTTAGGGGTTTCCTCAAAATAATTATAGGTTATCATACATTTTACTGTACAATACGGGAATATATTTGGACGAGTACACAGCTTGAAAAATCATATTGGACGCGCCGAAAGGCGAGTCCAATATGACTTTTCAAGCTTTGTACGAGTCCAAATATATTCCCGTATTGTACAGTTAAATGTATAATAACCTTATTATTATATATCTTCCTGGTCAGCTAGACGCTTTACAAGCAGTTTTAAACACATACTAACAAGCGTCTTTATGCACGCATGGTTCCCGGTCTTTAATTCGTTAGAGATTGAAATCGGAAACCAGACTAGCATCGTTTAGTGCACATGTACCCAACCGGCCAATATGAAATTAATATTTTTTGGATCCAATACGGGAATATATTGGACGGTCACGTGGTACAAATGCAGATTGTCGATTGGTTACATTTATTAGATATATAATAATACAACATATTTTATGGGTATTATGTAAACCTAGGAAACACACAAAGTTACAAAGTACGGCCCATCGTTGAAGAATTGTCAAATCTAAGAGGTTATTGGGATTAAATTAGTATTGCAGTAGGTGTAATTTAGATGAAACAAGTCACGACATTTACAGGCCTAAAGAAGAACAAGAGCAGTTTATTCTGGGCATAAAATTTTCCTCTGTATTCACTTACAGTACCGACCTGTTTTGTACGTACGAACGACCATAACGTTTTACAACGTGAACACATTTGAAGCTCCCAAAAGCCGACATTATATGGACTAGCTTTGGATTTAATGCTCGAAACCCAGAGCATATAAATTTGTATGTCTTTTTTACATTTTTTTTAAAACCCGGAACTTAGTTCTGCGTATAGATCTTTAAATGACAGTTGAAAAGCTTAAATTTGAATGAAGCATATGTATGCGAATATATTCGGAACAGGTTTTTAGACTGGCGCGCATGCGCGCCAGTCTTAACTAACGATGCTGTGAACTCTGCGACGCGCAGTCCTTAACTTCGGGTGTATCATTGCGACCACGAGAGCGTATCAAGTTAGTGGTCACCGCGAGAGCAGGCCGAAATGTTCTGCACAAGTGTGAAGCACAGTGCAGCACACCATTCCACGAATTCTGCGCGATTGATAGTAAGTTTCCGTGTAATTTTGTAGCATCCATGCCAAAAATTCCATCGAACAAATGTAGAGTGAAATCATGATCAGCTACGGCAGTGAACAAGCAACTGGATATGCTTGAGTAGTTTAGTTACGCCTGAAAGATTTCGTAGTTGTGTGGCATAAAAAGTAGTGCACTTTAAGAAAATACAAATATTTCGAGAAGGAATGCGAACTTTGAAAGATAATGCTACAAATAAAAACAAGAAAACAATTTAATGTTGTTGTTCGAACAACTATGAAAGGATATTAAAAGAACGATTAAAACAAATCAGTCACGTGACAAGCGGGAGATAGCGTGGGTTGCAATTTTGGTTAGGTTGGAGCAGTTGTTGATCGAGATTTTGCTCGGCTATCAAGGACCGGGCCGGGTCCCAGTGTTCTCCCCAGACAACCGTTAACAAGCTTTGATCTATTTCCAACAATTGTTAATTTCGCCGACATCCGTTTATTCAAAATCGACATGTAATAATTTTCTGT
Organism: Corbicula japonica; assembly: GCA_038501625.1. Taxonomy (NCBI): domain Eukaryota; kingdom Metazoa; phylum Mollusca; class Bivalvia; order Venerida; family Cyrenidae; genus Corbicula; species Corbicula japonica. The sequence continues at coordinate 2,252,826 of JAZAYU010000081.1, forward strand.
TTCTTGCATTGTAAACACAGGTCGCTTTTCAATACACACCTCATTCAAGGTTAAGCAATGGGCGATTTGACCAATCACAATCGATTTCTTTACTATCAGCTGGATAACTCCGCCTCTCCACTTGGTGAATTCGCAAGTCTGTCGGTGTCGTTTGATCGTATTTTGGCTCTGCCGACTGTTGATATTCTCAATTAATAGCGGAACCCAGTGTGTTTGACATAATGTTCAATGATTTTAATGAGATGTGATCATGAGTAATAATTTGGTTATTCTTAGTTCTGTGATTAGAAGACAAACACTTCGAAAATTGTACTGTATACATGTATGAAAATAATTGTGCGATAATCATTTGTTTTAAACAAATCTATTGACAAGTTGCAGTTAGAACTTAAATTGCAAAAGAAATACATTCTGTGGCATTTTACTGCGCTATCATCGTAACGATTAGTTCATTTTCGTCGGACACATTTTCAAGTATGCATGCGCGAAAGAACGACGACTCGTCAATTCTATCTTATTTCAAGAGAAACCGGCCTTGTGAGGCTGATGCCAACTCCATCGGGCATTCTGAACTTCAAAATTCTAGAAATGAGATCGAGATCATTCCGGATAGCCCTTCACGAGCGACTCTGACGACGCCAAGTACCCCTTCACGTCGTGAAATTACTCCGACGCCGGACGCGGTACCCCAACATTCCGAGACACTGAATCAACGCCGGTTACCTCGAACAGCCAGTTCGATCCAGTCAGGTGTCGTTCCTAAGTGGACGAAAGTCTACTCCTGGTTGCAAGAAGTTGGCAATGGTTTTTTATATATATATTTACTTAGCCTTGTGACTTGCATTAAATAAATAAAATAAGTCAATTTCATGCTACTATATATAAAAAGGGAAATATGCATATCAGGAATCGCCACACTCATAAAACACAGCCTCCCCTGCAGCAAAAAGAAGAGAGGAAAATAAATGATTTGTTTGTTGATTGTTTAACAAAAAAGGGGAACCGTATGGGTTAGCGCCTTGGAACAGTCAGTGGCAAAATAATTTGCTACTAGGGGTTTAAACCAGGTTCTAGGGGTGCACTACATAATTTATTATACCTGTTTGTGTTAACTGAATACCTATTATGATATTATTTTTATATATGTGAAGCTGTCTATATGTTTACTGGTATCGTAAATTAATTTAATTTCATATTGTGAGTGGGTTTTTTCCACCTTATCAAGAGTGAAGACAAAGCTTAGAAGCAGGCTTAACAATTCAACATTAAATTCATTGTTAATGATATCCATGGAAGGTCCCGATGCACTGAAGTTTGATTATAATAAGGCAGTCAGCACTTGGGCCCAAGAAAAAAAGGGCTTCTGAAAGTTTAATCCTAATTCTGTCAGTTGTAATGAAACACTGAGTTTGATATGCGTGAGATATCTTGGACAATGAAGGTGAACAACTAACTATACAGAGTATATAGTTGACATTGTAACTTGATAAGATCAGATCAGTTTATGTTATTAAAACACATGTTGACATACTGTTTACACATTGTTTCACATTATTTATGTTTTTTAACTTTGTACCTTTCTTGGCTCTATAAGAGATAAAAAAAACATCTATGTATACTCAACAAAAAAAGAAACCTGACACTGTAACTTTGAATAAGTATGAGGTGCATATTCAAAATCTATATATTTTTGCACCATCCAAAAGAAAATAACCACTGAATCACTTGTTTCATGCACCAAAAATATCAAAATGCATAATTAAGTTCAAAACATGCACAATTTTTATTACATACCACAATTCAATTAGCTTTAAATCTGATTCCAGGAAAATACACCAAATATAAAGTGTCAGGTTTCTATTTTGTTGAGTATACTATATACAGTTTTTGCAGTAAACTTTGGTACAAATATAAAACTGTATAAAATGATAGGTAAAAAATAAAGTTTCGCGAGCTTAAATCCACGAACAGTCCAGCGACAACCCTTCCAAAAATCCTGGGGAGACCGTTAGTAAGTTGGCGAATATTTTTGTTAATGCATTGTTGCGATCGACTTAAAAATTAAGATTGTAACTGTTTCAGTCGCTTAAGGTACGTGAGCCTTGTGCATTTCATTGTTGACACTACTCAGTTGTGGCGGAGCCTGATCATCGTTATTCTAGCAAAATTTAACCACTAATCATACGCTTCTGCATAAAAAAGACCCCCAACCTAAGATTCAGGTGAAAAAAGTGGAAAACCTAATTTCCTTGCATCAAAATACAAGTACCTGCATCTATTGAAATCCCTTAATATACTGAATTATTTGCTAATGTTGATGAAAGTAACTGTCACAAAGTTTAACGAAAAAATCACACATAGTTTCATATGTTTACAGTAATGATATCTGTGCAGGGCATGTTCGATTCAACCAGCGCGCCAGTCTTTCAACGCTTTCAGCGCTTTGATTATTGCTGTAAAGGAAGTTCGGAATTTTCAACATGACTAGCCATCCTATTTAATAACGGTAAAACACGCAATTTAACTTTCAACAGATACAGCTAGTTCCAAAGTTTTAGTGAAATTCCGAATCTTAGCGCACTGTAACAGTTACGTTTTCGGTGATAACTGCAACGTGTCAAAACGTAAAATTCGGTCTCTTTATGGAAGACTGTAAGGGAAAATTTCGTAAATTAATTAAATTAATCTAAATACATGGTGGTTCTAAACTATTTTTTATCAAATCTACGTTCCCGACTTTTTTGATCCAGGACTGTTAATGTTTTTGAGGTAATATTTTTGATACTCGCTCCAAATAATTCTTTATGTAAGATTATTTTAAATGCATGACGGAATATCACAGTGATTTGTTTATATAAAATTAGTACCATATTTGAGAAATATTGATACGTTTTTATAAAGAGAGAAAACAATTCACATTGTACTAGTAAAATTATCTAGATTCTGGACAGACCTGAAAAAAGTTGGTTTCAATGAATCATGTACACATTCTTAAAGAATATGTTGAAAATTGTGTATAATTGCATTTTAGCAATGGCTATGATTTCTGGATATTCAAGTAAAGTATAAATGCAGATCGGTAAAATATTGGCACACTTTTATCTATGATTGAAGCCCCATTTGCTTTGCTGAAAACCACAAGTTAAATCCATAAACAAAACGATATAACATGATATGTATAAACGGTTTAAATATCATAATAATCCGTGGATATGCTAATTTTTAAACTCTCCGAATTAATGGTGATTTTCTTTAAGTTTTCGGCTCCTTTCTATGTTTTGATATCATAAAACTCATTAAAAGTCTTTCCCTTGATCAAAAAAGTCAGGGGACGTAGATTTGAAAAAAAAAGCCGAGTAGCTTAACCACCGGTGTGAAATAACAACCATTAAGTTTCATGCCATTGCAAAATAAATCATTTTTTTGTAACTATAAGTTAATAAAGGTGTTTTCAGAAAGATTCGATTTGTGTGTGTGTGTTGGGGGGGGGGGGGGGGAGCCACTTGGTTATTTTGACAATACAGAATATAGAAACAGCCACCCTTTAACTGAATTTCTATTCAGTTTTAGAGAAATTATCAGATCCATACATGTAGAACAAATAGTGTAAAATAAAGATCGATGATTCTAGGTTCTTCTAGAGGACCAATACAGCAAGGAAAGAAAAAGAAATAAAAATCAAAGGGTTTTCTACGACAAATCAATGCGATTATAATTATAAACAAATTCACACTTTGAGAAAACCCCCAACATTACTCCGTTTTCCACTCTCCACATTCATACTCCGATTTAGGTCACACAAGTCTACTAGCGAGAACGTGTGTCCATCCTATAGCATTGGCCTATTTTTTTTCGGCGTTAGCTGTCTAAGCTCACTTTTGACCTAGTTTTTTGACCAATGAAATGTTGAAAATAATACTCGTATTCTCTTATTATGCAGAGGGAAAATGAAATAAACTATTTCGATTGGTAGCTATTTACACCAGAGAGGCATCTAGCAGGGTGGAGAGGTATCTAGTGGGATTTTTATTATTATGCAGCGGAAAAATCAAATAGATTAATTCGATTGGTTGTTAGTGGGTGTTGTATTGGAGGAAAAACATATTTACGATTTAAGTAACCAGTTAAGTCAATATTGATGGCTTAAATACAATATTATATGGAATATTCTTGGGTGTCAGGTAAACACTTGCATACAATACACCGTGTAAAACGAAAGAGAAGTGTAGATATTTCTAGTTCTTACTGGTTCCTTTCTAGTTCCTTTGATACTGATTGTTAATTTCAAGTACGACAAGATTATTGTAGTGTAGTGGCTAACACTCTCGCCTCTCAAGCGGAGGCCCCGGGTTCAATACTCAGGATGGACACTTTTTTTTTAAAGTTAATATACGTAAAAGTTGGTAGATTTCGCTCTTGTAACAGGCTGTTATTATTTATATTTATTAAATTTCAAGGACATTTATTCATCTTGAATTCTCACTCTACACGAAGTATTTTATTGAAACTGAATAAATTGCTTCTTTAATCGACTTGTTATCACTGTATGAAATTGTTGCAACAGCTTCAACATTTTTTTGAAAGACACTTACAATAAACTTATGAGTTGTCATGATTCGGTCGCTTAATCTCTAAGTCATACTAAGAAGGCAGGGAGGGTTCGTCAACAGCTATAACAAATAAAATAAAATAACTAAACTGTGTCTGCTTTGCCTCTCTGTATTTCTTTCTTTCTTATATATATAAATCTTTTCCATCAACGCCGTTTATCTTTTTTAAAGATATTTCTTGTTTAAAGGTATCTGCATTTAAAAATCTTAAAATTGTTATGATTTATTTTTTTCGTTGGTGCTGTTTTCATAGTGCATCAAAATGTAATCGTGACACTGTTTTCCAATGCTAAAAAGCAAAGCGAGGTACAAATCTCAACGAAAGAAAACCATGCAATTTATATTAATCATAACATTATTTGTTTGAAATTCATACATGCATTTTATTTTTGTCCATTAATATTTTACACAAATACAACATCTAATCTCGCGCCAATCAGCGGATATGCTATGTGAAACTCACAGGTCTGGCAGTATCACCTATTAGCATGAGGTGGCAGTGACTACGAATAGAAGGTATTTTAAAAAAGATATTACTTCTATTGGAAGAATAAATAATATATACATTTTTATTAAATCTTTCACTACGTGTGATACGGCCGTAATTCCGTGAGAGTGTAGATCCAGATCAGCCGGCACCTTATCAGGATCTACACTGTTCGCTTTTAGATTCATTAGTTTATTTCTCCCGGGTTAGCAAGCTGATCTGGATCTACACAGGTTGCACATACGATTAAACCTGTCTATGGGGTAGATGATTGAAAGCGTGTATCAAACACTGTGTACAATACGGGGGAGCTTTATTCTTTTGATTGTATTCTTTGGTTGAACCTGCCTTTACGCGCTTTAAATACGTTTCAAAAAGACTCCGGCATGCTTCTTGACAGAAAGTGATGTGTTTAGATTAGAGAAGCCTTTTAACACTTAATAATGTTCAAACATAGACGTTAAGTCATCATTTCATAACAATGGTGATTCAACAATTTCAATCAGCATGTAAGTATCTGGTTGGTACAGTTAACGTTTTAACTTGGGCTTTGCTAATTTTTGCAGTTGTTCCAAAAGTGAAATATTTAAATGGCGGAGGAGGATGATTTTCTGTTTTCACTTCACACTTCCTTAGTTCGAAGCACATGGTAGCGTAAACCTCCACAGTTTCACTGACGTCATTATTTTGTCCACGGAAAATCCATATATTTTTACCATCTGGTGCGCCCATCATGATTTTTGGGCAGCGCGGATGTAAATCATGGGCTTCCAGAAATTCCTTGTTCTTTTCCGGTTCAGTAGTACCACGATTAGATATTCTATGATTCTGGCCCGGCCTTCCAAGGTCTATGATCGCTTCAGCATGAAGCTCATCGTCCACCATAGCTGCAATGTTGTCCCCGAGCAAGGCAGTAAGCGGTCGCAATGATAGTTGGTAATAATTAGAATCCCACAGGTGCTCCATTTCTTTTAAATCCAGGTAGAGGACGTCAACGCAGGACATATTGAAACCATGGATGCTCTCGTCTCTATAATGAAACTTCCTCACAAATGTGATAATGACCAGTCTTTCTTCATCTGCCGCAAACAGGACAGTCTTGAGCGCATTTGGCTGTCTAACAACTGCCTCTAGACCATATTCTCCATAATAAGGATGTCCACCATATTTATCTTTCTCGGGGTCTATTCTAAGATGTTTGTCCAGTGGAATGTGTTCATCCCGACCTTCACTTTCCATAACCATCTCCCACGTTGCCTTGTCTAACTCCCCATTCATCTTGTAAACGGTATACTTTATATGAACCTCTTGCCTCGTGCTTTCCTCAATCAACTGTTCTTTGGTTTTCCCCCATGGCCCTCTAGATGAAACTTCAACCATTACTGTTCTGAGAACAGCGTGTAAAGTTTGGCCCATGACAATCAGTTCAAGCCCATCGACAGATCCAACGTACCCTTGTTTATCTTTATCACGAATATGCTGACTATCGGATATCTTGGATTTGAACCAATCGCGGGTCTCCAAATCATAGCAAAACACGTGTTCGCGTTCATCCTGGTGATAGAAGTAAAGTCTATGTTTTAGATAGACTACCTTCCACTTTTGATCTGTTAAAGGTCTGACATCAATTTCGCGCCTACGTCCTCCCATATCCATAAACATGCCCATTGGTCCCATAAAGTTTCGCCGATGCATTCTTGACATTTCTCGCATCATCATGTACTCATGAGCGCGCATGTCATCTTCCTCCATATCTCTTTCGAGCATGCGCCGTAACATAGGTGGTGGTATCCGGCCTCGCATAATTTCTTCCATTAGTCTGTATCGTCGGGAGCGCGGCATATCTCGCAACATCATCATGATTTCCGGTGGAAAGTCAGGTCCGTACATATCCATCATAGCGGCAAGGCGATATGCATCTTCATCGTCGTCATCTCGGTCAGAATCCGAATCGTCGTTACTTCTTGTTGGCCTTGACCTACGGAAGAACTCTTTTGAATCTTGTTGAGCATAATTTCGGTTGAACTTTTTCTGAATACTGGACGCGCTCAACGATTCAATTTTGTACCAGGCACGTCTACGAGGAATATACACGCAAATATCCAGTGTGTCGTCTTTAACGCCATCAACTGTGCTTCCCACTGAGAAATCTTTCGAAGGTGCAATTAAAATGACCCCATCAATCAGATTTGCTTCCTCCGCCAACTCGGCATCGCTTTTCACGCGAAATTTACGAGACTTCAAAATTTCTGGCTCTATTTCTCGTTTGATTACTTTTGGTCTGTTAGGGTCATTACGGGTTCCAAGCTTGCCAGTGATGTCCAACGGCCACTGTTTTGCCCATATTCTGTGCTGATCTCTGTCCGCCATATCTTCATGAGCTTTCTTCCACATCTTTTCTTCGTCTTTGGTAAAGCCTTTTCGTTTTGTAGGGGGTCCGTTAACTTCGAAGTATTTATCAAATGTACTGAAAAGGGGCCTTTTCGGTTCGTCCTCGAGTTCCGAATCACTGTCACCCTGTGCGCTCTTGCTGCCTGGTTGCAGATCCCTTTCATAATTGACTGGCTTGAGATTTGGCAGAACTTCTTTGAGCTGTCCTCTAATTTCCTCAGAAACATCAAAGTTTACGTCATCGATGTGGTTGATTAAATCTTCTAAACGTTCTTTGAAGTCTTCATAAGCCCTCTTCGTTATTTTGAATTTTATACCACTAATTGCTTTCTTTAGCATGCCTGCTCGTTCGTCTGTCTCCAATGTGCTAAACCATTTTAAAATGAATTCAACATATCTTGCTTTCCGAACAACATAACTTGTATCAATAATGTTCTGCAACATGTCAAATCCTTCTACACTAAAGTCACAAATATTTTCCTGAAACATTATATAGTCATGAAATCGCGCTTTAACAACTGGTATGACCTTCGTTTGCAAGTCTTTCAGATCAAAACTTATGGACAACTGCAGTAATTCAGTTGCATTTTGTATGTTTACTACAACATTTAAAATCTTGGCGCACTCTTCTTTAAGATCATCCAACAAAAACATTGTAGCAATATTGATAGTTTCACTCACGTTGCCTTCATTAATCTCGAATGGTCTTCCATAAAACGTATTTATCACATTTTCAATAACATCTTCACGGTTTGTTATTGGACTAAGATCGACCACTCCACTTACCACTTCAACAAATCCACTACTGAACATACCCTCAAAATATGGACTGCTTGTTGCTAGAATTGATTTGTGTGCGTAAACAGTCTTGGTTTCGGACAGTTTCAGCTGAATGTCACAAAATTCACCGTTTAGCCTTTGAGCGTGCAACTTTTGGAGTATGATTTCGGATTGACCTGCCGGAGGGTACTGCGTCTTTTTCAATAGCTCTAAGTTAATCTTAGGCTTTTCTTCTTCCGTTTTAGCCTTTTCCTCTTCCTTCTTAGCATCATTGTTCTGTTTTGGTGGCATTGTTGGTCTAATTATTTAGTCTGAAACAACAGAAACA